>LNAC01001229.1:0-101317 GCA_002007465.1 Ailurus styani | reverse complement strand
GAAATACAAATCAAAACCACAGCGAGATATCACCTCACACCAGTCAGAATGGCTAAAATCAACAAGTCAGGAAACGACAGATGTTGGTGAGGATGCAGAGAAAGGGGAACCCTCCTACACTGTTGGTGGGAATGCAAGCTGGTACAGCCACTCTGGAAAACAGTATGGAGGTTCCTCAAAAAGTTGAAAATAGAGCTACCTTACGACCCAGCAATCACACTACTGGGTATTTACCCTAAAGATAAAAATGTAGTGATCCTAGGGGCACATGCACCCGATTGTTTATAGCAGCAATATCTACTATAGCCAAACTATGGAAAGAACCTAGATGTCCATCAACAGATGAATGGATAAAGAAGAAGTGGTATATATATACAATGGAATACTATGCAGCTATCAAAAGAAACGAAATCTTGCCATTTGCAATGACGTGGATGGAACTAAAGGGTATTATGCTGAGCGAAATAAGTCAATCAGAAAATGACAATTATATGATCTCTCTGGTATGAGGAACTTGAAGGTCAGGGCGGGGGGTTGTAGGGGGTAGGGAGGGAAAAATAATGAAACATGATGGGGTGGGGAAGGAGACAAACCATAAGAGACTCCTAATCTCACAATACAAACTGAGGGTTACTGGGGGGAGGGAGGGGAGGGATAGTGTGGACGGGTTATGGACATTGGGGAGGGTTTGTGCTTTGGTGAATGCTGTGATAGGTGTAAGCCTGATGATTCACAGACCTGTACCCCTGGGGCAAATAATAATAATAATAATAATTAATTAAAATTTAAAAATAAATAAATAAAATAAAATAAAAGATACTATCAACCTCGATCATTTATTTACAGCCTTTCCCTTGGGTTTTTGCATGAGTGCTCTGAAGCTGGAGAGTGCCAGTTCCCCAAACCCCCTGGATTTTCTGGGACTTGATTAATGGTGCTATTAGTGACTTTATTTGATCTTCACTAAATTTGGGGGTTGAGCTTACCAATTTGATCAGAAATATATTATTTTTCATATTTCTAAAGTTCCTTATAATGGTCCAGGACTGGATCCTGGAATGTTCTCACCAACTGCTCCTCATATTGGATTTAGTTCAGGGAGAGTGAGTTTATTTGTTTGTCTGCCTTAGAGCGTTGGACTATTAAGTACAGCGGGCCCCCTACTTATGATCTTTCAACTTCAATTTTTTTACCTTAGGGTGGTGTCAAAGCAATACAAATTCAGGAAAAACTATGCTTCGAATTTTGAATTTTGATCTTTTCCCAGGTTGGCATTATGTAGGACTATCCTCTGCTGATGTTGGGCAGCAACACTGAGTTGCCTTTCCCAGTCAGTTACAGCATCACCAAGGCAAACAACCCACATACTGACAATTCCAACCATACAACCATTCTGGTTTTCACTTTCAGTACAATATTCAATAAATTATATGAGATAGTCAATCAACACTTAATGATAAAATAGAATTTGTATTAGTGGCTTTGCCCACCTATAGACTAATATAAGTATTCTGAGCACATTTAAGGTGGGTGAGGCTAAGCTATGATATTTGGTAGGTTAGTTGTATTAACTGTGTTTTCAAGTCAATGACATTTCAACTTACAATGGGTTTATCAAGACATAATCCTATCAGTGCACCTGGGTGGTGTAGTCAGTTACACATCCAACTCTGTTTCAGCTCAGGTCATGATCTCATGGTCATGGATGGAACCCTGCATCAGGCTCCACACTTAGCTCAGAGTCTCCTTAAGACTCTTTCTCCTTCTCCCTCTGCACCTCCCCCATGTCCTCTCTCTCTCTCTCTCTCAAATAAAGAAATAAATCTTTGAAAAAAAGACATAACTATCATAAGTCAAGAAAGATCTGGTATTATGGATGAGTGGGGAGACTCTTTTGCCTTAAAGACTATATTATTTATGGCTTCCATTCATGATATATTATTTGAACATGGTAAGTCCTTTTGTAGATGGCTTTTGTGTAATATCTTGGTGATCATTATTTGCTGTTAATAGGTGGAATTATTGTTTCTTACTTTGCAAAGTTTTCTCGAATAGATTATGCTTCCACTATAAATTATAGAGAAACCTTGGAACTTCTGCTTGCCAAATTATTGCTGGTACTGAGAAGACCTGGACACTATGATGGAGGTGGAATCCACCTATCCTTATCTATTTCTCAATACAATCTGAGATATAAAGGTGGAATAGCCACCTGACCCTAGCTTTTCCCAAGGCCCTGTGGCCTAAATAGAATCCCACTGGTGCCCTGTCTTGGCTCCACAAACCAGAGGTCTGGAATCATCATCAGCCAGACTAGTACTGCCTGGACCCCATCACTGAGTCCTAGGAGAGGAAACAGAGTGGACATTTGTGGGACATAAAGTGGAATTCCATGGGAGAATGCTCATTCAGTCAAGAAAGAGTTGAGGATAACTCCCAATTTCTAGACTAGGCAATGGGCAATGGGGGACACTGGACTTATCCCAATTTAAGAAAGAAGGCGATGGCTTCAGTTTTGGATTAGTTTGGGTCTAGATTGCTTGTGGCACAACCCAGGGATGACAATTAGTATATGAGCCAGCAAGAATCTATATTCCATTATAGATTTGAGAATCAATAGTACTCACTCACCAAACAAACATTTATTGAAGGTCACCTGAGCATAGGATAAGAATAAGAAATTCTTGAATAAGAATAAGTCTTGAATAAAAAATCAATGCCTGATCTTCTGGAGCTCATAGTGGGGGTGAAGGTGGGAGCGTGGAGTGGATTAATGTTAACTATATACTCACAAACATCAGGGGGCTGGGACCAAGACATGAGAAAACATGGCCTTTATTGGAGATAGGGAGACTCATCCTCTCAGAAGGGTGCAGGAATAAGGCTGATCATGGCAAACTGGGAGCAATGGGCCAGAAGGTGATGGAGAACTCCTGGTGCTCTCAATTAACACAGTGAAGAAGGAGGCAGTGTCATCCACTGAATACAAAGGGGATGGAAGATGAGTAAAGTCCCAAGAAACAGAGGGACATGACAGGAATATGGGCAAGGACATCTGGAAGTGTGACAGCCTCGCTGAGACAGGAGGTCATTAAATTGTCCAGATCCACGCTGCACAGTGGAAGTTTCATTTCTTGACCTATGCCCAGTGGCCCCATACTGGATGAACAAACCTCCCTGCTCTGAAGGAGACATCTACCCAGATGACTGTGGCAGTGACAGCAAGGCACAAGTGATGGAGGAACCCCAGGGAGCAGGGGGCAGAAGGGGCTGGCAGCTGGAAGATGAGTGGGATCTTGGCACTCTCCATAGAGGAAGAGCATGTGTACCGCCTGTGAAGATGGGTCACCACCTCTGAAGTGAGTCAGGGAAAACAGAGGGCTGGCTTCAGGCAGTGAGGCAGTGAGGCAGCCCTGTGTTCCCAGGGCTCAGGAAGCTAAGGCACCATGATCAGCCTTGGGAGGACCCAGAGCCTACAACAGGAGATCTCCTAGGAGCATGTCAGGAGGTGGTCAACACGATCTAAGCCTAGTGAGTTAGGAAGAGCAGAGGCAGAGGGTAGGGCTTCTGAGGAAGGGAACCTGCACACAAAGTGGAGCAGTGATGATCTGGAGGCCCCAACAGGACAGAGACGAGCCCCATGCAGGCCTGTCCTCCACCAGGGCTGTGCAGTGTATGAGGCAACAGTGAGAAACAGTTCAGGAACAGGGTCCAGAAGGGACAGAGGATAGTTCAGAGGAAGGCACTGGGGGAAGGTCAGGGTACTGCCCAGGGTCTTCTGCCACCTGGATCTCCAGATGAGCAGGGAAACAGGGATGGGGTGGGAACAACAGGAATCTCCTTTCATTTCACTGCCTCTACACAAGTGGAAGCCACAGACCAATGTCGGGGGAAGGTTGCTTTGCTTTGGGGTGTCTCTGGGATGGGAGGGCAAGTGGAAAGGAAGTGGGGAGGCTCCCTTTTCCCTTCCCCCTCCAGCATATGTAGAAGCAAGAATTTCATTCTCTGGCTCTTGTTTTTATGTGAACATTATAACATCTCATTTGCAAGGCTTAGCCTTTATCCAAGATCTGTAAGTTAGATTTGCTCTTTTATGTTTAATTAGTAGACAAAAAATCTTCAGGTTATTAAATAAGATCAAAATTTTGACTGAGTGAATCCAGTTTAAGTAAAATTAACTATGAGTAACTCAGGACAAGATAATACACTTATTAGGCCAGGTTTCGTTTTTTGTTTTGTTTTGTTTTGTTTTGTTTTGTTTTGTTTTGTTTTTCCATTTTGAATCCCTGATTGCAAAAGCTCACCAATTTAGGAGTATTACAGAGAAAAACGAAAACCTTTTTTGGGGGAAGTCTTCCCTCTCACCACGATAACAAGGAAGGCATCTGTAACCTTCAGTAAACTTAAGGCTCAGGAAGCCCCCAGGACTCCCCCTAGGAAAGCAGTTAGGGAGGATCTTCTTGTGACCTCACTAACCATACCCCCTCTCATGTGAAGCCACCCAGAGATGTGGAAGACCAGAGCCCAGAAGAGAGTGAGCCAATGGGAAGAGGCTGAGGTGGTGCCAACCCTCTTTGCTAACCAGACCAGAAGTGCTAACCTCACCACAGAGCTGCTCATAAAAGCAAGATTTGGGATGCCCCACACGTACTGATCAGAATCCATGTCTCAATGAGACCCCCTGGAAATGCTTATTCAACTTGCAGTTTGAAAACATTGGACCAGACTATGTGTATAACCCCAAAACAATGCACTTGTAACCTGAAGGTGCCCAGGAGAAAACTAGTCTGAGAAAGCAAACCTAATTCTCAACAGCTATCAATAATACCCTACTTATGATAAGCAGTATTGGCAGATGGTATACCTGGCACTGCACTGAGCACCTTCCACGCATTCAATATTCCCCGCAGATCTAGGAGCTGAGGATATCATTATGATCCCCTTGGTCCAGGTGGCGATTGGAGGCTCCCAGAAGTAAAGGAATTTGCTAAGCTCACTCAGCTTGTAAGAGGAAATGCTGGAAATCTATCATAGGTCAACTTGAATCCCATAGATGCCACACATTTCCTCAAACTCAAATTTATTCATGTGGGTCCACAGTATTGGATGGCTCAGTGATTCTCCTGAACAATACTAGACCACACAATTAACAGTTAAATAAAATTAGCTGCACTCATAAAATGGAGTAATAGTCAATATTAAAAAATGACATTTTTTAAGAATTGTCAATGACACAAGAGAATTTTCATTATGAAATATTTCTTGAAAAAAGCATGATGTAAAAATCTATATAATATATTTATACATATAAACTCAAACATTATGTATACATATAAACTCAAACATTATGTATACATATAAACTCAAACGTTCACCATTCACAGAATGGTTAAACATAACATGGAATATTCATTCAATAAAATGCTATTCATGCTTAAATATCAACATTGATATTTCTCAATAATGCAATGTTTAATCACAAAAAGTTGAAAAATAAAATTTTTAATATGATATCTCTTATACACATTTTAGCAGCACAAAAAAACAATATTCTAAATTACTCATGGATACTAGTATGTAACATACAAGCCCCCAAAACAGACTGGAAAGATACACATGGAATCACAATTGTTGTTGGAACTGGCCTGGGGTGGAGGGTTACAAAGATTCCTACTGTATGCTATGTTGTAATTCTTTAGAAAGTAAAAAGACATGATAAGCGTGATCTATATCGACAGTTATTGATTCTATATGGTGGATATATATATTATATGGTACATGCTTGTTGTATTTGTAGTTTTCTACAATTTTAAGATTTCTATATTTGAATTTATATGCCAAGAAAAGTTTAAAAGGAAGTACATAAAATATTAACAATGCTGTCCTCTGGGCAGTAATGTTATAGCCAATTTTCATTTTCTTCTTCAGATTTCTCTGTACTTGTAAAATTTTCCCTATTAGAATATGTGACTTTCATAATCAATAGAAAAATAGACTCACCTCCCAATTTTCCAAGAGCTAATTCATTTCATGCCTCTGGGCTTTTGGTATAAAGCAGAGCATATTATTGAAGTCGGGCATACTGGAAAATCAAGAAGTGAATAATGTTGGATTTGACAGCAAATTTCTTTCAAAAACAGAGAGAGGGGAGCCTGGCTGGCTCAGTGGGTTAAAGCCTCTGCCTTCAGCTCAGGTCACAATCTCAGGGCCTGGGATCAAGCACCACATCGGGCCCCCTGCTCAGCAGGAAGCCTGCTTCCCCCTCTCTCTCTGCTTGCCTCTCTGCCTACTTGTGATCTCTCTGTGTGTCAAATAAATAAATAAAATCTTTAAAAAAAAAAAAACTTCTTTTTCAAAAAAAAGAGAGAGAAATTTTCTATTCCCATTTTTGTTTATGTTTGTTCTTTACGTCAATTCTATAACCAAACACAGACAGATACCCTCCCACACACATGTGGGTGCTTCGTGAACCGGGCCACACATTAAGGACCATCCAGTGCAGCTCCCTTGTTATATCAACAGGGAAACTGAGTCTGAGTCCTAGATGATGTTTTCGTGGCTCCACCAATGCTACCCAAGTGTTTTGTGGACCGTGATGGTGCCCAAATATGAGGAATAAGATGAAAATGTCACCAAAGCAACCAACTGGCATTATCCATAAAAAAGTAAACATGAATTGTGTCATATATATAAAAGCTAACATAATTATCTTCACTGAGGCCCAGATTTGTATCTTTATCTTCAAAATCCAATTACTTCTCTAAGTAAGAGTCCCTTCCTTTTTTGAATTCAGTCTGTCCTGGAGAAGTGTGTTTGGATTTCCACAGGCACATGGAAGCCTCTCAGCCCACCTTCTCCATGGAGTGCTGACTCTTACTATGCGACACTTTCAAAAGCTGACCCTTTCTAGAGAGAAGGGCCTCACTAAGGCCAAAACCATGAGTATCACTCACTGCAGTTCTCTAATGAAAGACCTGGTTCATTGATTTGCTGATATTTTTCTCTGCTGGGCCACCCTCTTGATGTCTGTGGTTCCCTACGAGGGACATGGGATCTGAAGCGAGTAAATGCGGCCCAGTCAAGGGGTTGAGCCCTTGCTCACTCTGTCATCTCCTTCTCTTCTCTTCCCATTGTCCCTTGGCTCTGTCTTGCTTCCAGAGTAAGGTGAAGAAACAGTTCCTTGGTCGTCAGAAACTGAACGGCCTCTGGGGCCCAGGTCCTGGTGAGCCTGCCAGTGAGCCTCAACCTGTGCAGTCCTGCCTGAGTGCAGCCTGCAACACTCCCACCTGAGGGACCAATGAGGAGCCTGACTCTTGCAAGGTCCAGACCATTGGTCCCCATAGCTGGCCTGACCTGGCCCAGCTGACCAACTTCTATGCTCACTGACCACCCCCCAACCCACCCACAGAAGACAAGGCCAGTCTCCTTGCCTGGGACTCAAGTCTACTCCCTACTTCCTTCCATCCTTATCTCCTATTTGTATACCCCTCCTGAACACATGCACACTCATACATGCAAGCACATGCACGCATACTCATATACAACATGTTCACACACACACACACACACACGTTTAATCACACATATGTAGACAAACACTCCTAAAGCCTACAGGTTCCTAAATGAGCTAGGTTCTTCCAAGCCCCCTGGCTTTCAGACACAGGCTGCTCCTGAATCTGCTCAGAATCCCACCTCCCATCTCCATCCAGCTCCCAGCTTAGATGTCCATCACTAGCAGCATTCACACACAGGGAGGACAGGGACCCCTGTGATTCCTGACCTCCCAGCACAGCATCCAGCACAAAGTCAACATGAAATAGATTCTTACTTTATCAATTCATGACTACTTATTATACAGAGCCAAGAGAAGTGGGCTTTCCTGATGGTCTTCCCAGCCACCCAGAGCTGGCCTGTCCAAATATTTGCCAGCACCCACCCCACAGGGTCTAGGGTGAGGGGCCAATATTTTCCCTTTACACTCCATGCAAAGGCACCTATTCTTTATCCACTGGCTAGATAACAAAATCATCTACCTGGCAGAAGAGATACCTATAGGTATAAACATATGGCATCCCAAATTCCAAGGTAGTATCACGGTGGTGGTGGTGGCTGTTGTTCCCACTGTTAGCCTTCCTTCGTTGATCTAAGCCCAGGGCAGGCACTTGGAAGCACATTAAAGTTGTGCTCCTGCATACCTGAGGCAGGGTGAAGAGAGGAGGACTCACTGTCCTGGGGCTGTTTCTCCCTTTCAAGGTGTGTCTCAGAGGCCTGGGTACAGAGCAGAAGAAGACACTGCTCCCTGGTCCCCACCTCTGGGCTTCTCCTCCTCTTTCCCAGTCGAGCCCTCCCTGGCTAGGCTCTGTGGGGTGAGGCTGGGGCCCAGAGGGTCACCCCTTTGCAGGCCCTGTCCCACGTCCTGTCCCTCAGGACCTGTCCATTCAACAGGCATGCATAGATGGCATGGCCCCTTGAGCCAGATCCCAAGATGGCACTGGCAGACAGTTAAGGGGGAAGCCATCATCCCTGCCCTGGGAGACAGCCAGACAGAGATGCCAGCTCACCACTCTGCTCAACTCAAACAAGACAACCTGGACAGCTGTCCCTCTGAAACCACTTAAAAACGTAAGTTGAACAAAATGCAAAATGGCTGCACTAATGCTTCAGTGAGGTTGGAGTTTAAAGTAACCTTACTCGTCTCTTCCGCAAACCTCCTATCCTCCCACCTTAGCCTTTTGTTTGGGAACTGGCACCACCCTCAAGACAGGACAAAGGAGGCTGGCAGCAAGTATGTAGTTGCCTAAAAACCCCCAGTCCCTTCCTCACAGGCTGGGCTCATGGACTTACAGCCCAGCAGGGGCCAAGCAGCCTCCCAGCAACTCAGGGACCAGCCTGAGGTCCTGGCCTCTCCGCATTCCCAACTTCCCCTCTGCCACATGGGGGACTACAGGACCTTTTCATTGAAATGGGGAGGGGGAAGTATAATTAAATACTTAAAAAAACAAAAAATACAAAGAGAACTATAATTGCCTATGTACCCACTACCCAGCATTAACAGATGTTAGTATTTCCGTAAGTGCCTAGGAGATTCTAAGGAAATAAAACAGTACAGCTACTATTGAATGTTCTCTGTACCCTTCCCCATCCCATTGCTCCTGCCTGGCCAGACAGACAAACCTTATCTGAAGTTGGTATGTGTTCTTCCCATCCGGAGAGTTGTATTTTACTCTATGCATCCAAAAAGACAGTACAGCAATGCTTTGTTTGTTTTTACTATTTACATAAAGTCATACTGAATTCATAATTCCAAAATATGCTTTCTTCACTCACCATATTCATATTCTAGCTTTAAGCTTTCTTGTAGTTGATTCATATCAATCTAGCTCATTTGTTGTAATTGCTGTTAGAATGCATGCACGTGAGTATAGCATGATTTATTTAGCCAATTTCTTCGTGGTGGGCATTGCAATTCTTCAGTACTGTAAACAATGCTCCAGCTAACAGCCGTGTTCACACCTTCACGCAGAGGAGTTTCCCCGGGGAGAATACCTCACAGAATTTCTGGGTTATGGTTTTGTGCTTATTTGGTTTTATTAGGGCTCACCAATCCGGCCTCTAAAGGCAGAACAGGGGTTCATTACTCCAGCAGAGAGAGTATGTATCGCCCAGCCTGCCCACTCTCATCACCATCACCACCTTCCTAGCCACATCTCATGGTTGGGCACTTCCCCAGACCTGGCAGCTGAGCCTATTAGCCACTGGGGATTTCATCTTCTGAGACATGCAGGGTCTTGTCCTGTGACCATTTTCCTCTAAGTTTGCTAGTCTTCTGTCTTACATTCATGACTCCCTGGGGGAGAGGTTCACATCTGAGCTAAAGACGAGCAGTGCTTTTTCTTGTCTCCTTTTTCCAGCAGATCCCCTTGTCAACACGACAACCCTGCTCACACCGAAGCAGAATCCTGAGCAGGCCCAGAAAGCACTGTGCCTCAGAACAGGGGCAGAGGGCAGCTTGCCAGGCAGTTGTGATTTGAGGGGCTCAGAGCTGGCTCCCTGTCCCCTGACTCTTCAGCTGAAGTGGAAGGCGGACTCTCCAGCCCACACTGAGGGTCCTGAGATCCTAGAATAGGCAGAGGACAGGGAGCCCCACGGCCACCCTAGCCTCACTTCCTATAGCAACCATGAGCAGTTTGTCACATCTAATGGCTATTAAGTGAGTAAAACCTGGTTTAATTCATTATGAATTTGAGATCTCCTCAGCATCAGTTTCAGAAAGTAGTGGTGAACAAGGAGAGAGGGGACATGAGCTGGAGTAGCCACGGTATCACAGCTCCCGTGGTTCCTTCCCCTTAAGAAGGCAACTGAACAATCACACGGGGGAGGAGGGATGGTGCCAGGGATAGGTTGAGAAGAGATGCAGGGGTGCCTAGTGCTACTATGGGGCGCCCCTCCCTGGAGCCAAGACAAGACACTGGATGCTGGTCTGCTCAGCAATCTGGAGGGGAACAGTGAAAAGTCTGCTTTTACCAAGAGCTGATCTTCTTCAATAAATAAACATGGTGTTAGCACAGCAGAGGGCAAAAGAGAAGACAAGGTCTTCTCTTCCAGAGGAGCTGGAGGAAGCTGGGAGGAGAGGCAAGGACAGCACAGGGCAGGTCCCATCCCAGGGCTTTGCCTGGAGCTCCTGGAAGAGGCAGATTACCGGAAAGGAGTTAGGCCCCTGAGCCTGGCAGCACAGGTCTGAGCTCAATGAAGGCCCGGGATCATCCCTCAGGGTTAAAACCTGTCTTCACCCAGAGGAAAAGCCTGGAACAAAGCTCCTTTTACAATTTCAGGGCCAAGGCAAGCACAAGTAGGTCCACAGCCTCAATTAACCACAGCCCAGTACCCCACCTCCAACACCACCCACCCCACCCATAGATCCCCCACAGGAAACTGGAGAACACAATACACCCAGACCTCTAACAGAAGCTCTGAGGGGAAAGAACAAATGGTCTCAAATACGAGGAGGGTAAGGCAAGGAGAAATTTCGCACATCATATTAACAAGAAAAGGAAGTCTTGATTGAGTTACACACATTCAAATGAAAAGAAAGGATATAGCAGCTATGGAAAGTATGAGATCAAAGAAATGAATAAATTAACGGAAAAAAACATAGGGCAAAAATAGATGAATAATCCACCTGGGTTGGGGTGGGGAGAGAGACAAGAAACAGTAGGATATGCCCCAAAAGTGTTGCATGTTATAGCAGACCTGACACAGACCTCAAAATTAGATGTCTCTGCTGAGGTATTTGGGGGAAGTGTGGTGAGGTCTGCAACTTGAAATGCATCAAGAAAGACAGATGAAGGGAAAGAAAGAAGGGTGGAGAAACCATGCTCAAGCCCATGTAGGAAGATGTTGATGGGATTTGGGTGGTGGATAAGTGGATGGTTGCTGAAATTCCATTGTCTTTTCTTTATGTGAAAATACATATAATAAATAGCTGGGGAAGAAAGATAATACCTACTCTTCAAAACCATCATAAGAATTATGTGAGGGGCACCTGGGTGGTTCAGTTTGTTAAGCATCTGCCTTCAGCTCAGGTCATGATCCCAGGGTATGGGATCGAGCCCCACATTGGGCTCCCTGCTCAGCAGGGAGTCTGCTTCTCCCTCTCTCTCCCTCAGCCTCCCCACTGTTCATGCTCTCTCTTTCCCTCTCTCTCTCTCTCTCTCAAAAAAAAATCTTTAAAAAAAAAAGAATTACATGAGGTAATGATGTGGAAGGGCTTTTACACTACTGAGGATTTACAGATTTTAAATGTGATAAAAACAGTAAAACAGCATAACAAGGAGAGATTAAAGAGGCAAGGAAACAAATAGACTGGCTTTCAGAACTAATAAATAAATTAGAAAGAGCAAAGGAAAGACAGGTTGGATCATCGTATTCCTGGCAAAGAGGAAATGTTGAATACAATCAAAATGAATGCAGAATGAAAAAGCAAGTTGATTAAAGTAATTTTAAAAAGTCAGTGGACACAAAGAGCAAACAAGTATCCAGCTAACAGATAATCGGGAACCCTAAAACAGGGAAACTACCAAATGGAAATTAAAATATTTGAAGGTAAATAAGATGTGCCTGAGTGGCTCAGTTGGTTAGGCATCCAACTCTTGATTTCAGCTCAGGTCATGCATGATCTTAGGGTTGTGAGATGGAGCCCCACGTGGGGCTCCATGCTCAGCAGGGAACCTCCTTGAGGATTCTCTCTCTCCTTCTACCCTCACCTCCACTCTCTCTCTCTCACTGTCTCTTCAAAATAAATAAATAAATCTTTTTAAAAAAATTATTTGAAGATAAATGAGAAGGAAATATTTTTTGGGAAAAAAAAAAAGAGTCGTATCTACAGAGTGAAAGGACACAATACATTCCAGAAGAAAATGATACCAGCAAACCAACACTAAAGAATATCCTAGCCAGTTTTCTCAAGGATAGAGAAGAAATTCTTTAGACATCAAGGCAAAAATAATAGTAATTATAATTCCTTACAAAGAAGGAAATCAAGCTGCCTTCAGATTTCTCCCAGCCCCACTGCATTCCAGAAGACCACAGAGGAATATATTCAACATTTGTGGGAAATAAACTATGACCTAAAAAATTTATACTAAGCCAAGCTGAGCAATAGACAATCTCAAACATGCAAGTACCGAAAATACTGCACCCATGAAAGTCTCTTGAAAGTCGTGCTGACTAAAAACAGCCAGCCAGCCCAGGCATACATGGCAATGCCTGGTATGAGGACTGGAGATGGTCCAGAAGGGTGTTACTTACAGAACCAAAGCCAAAGGTCCAAATTAGACCCTCTGTGTCAATATGCTAACATCAGCCCTGTGAGAAGGGTATCAACTAAGCATACTTGGAGGTATGGGCAAGTAAGGGATTTGGAACAAAGTCTAATATTCTCCTGTTCTCATACTTCATAATGGGCTGTCAAGTACTGTCTGGAAGTTGATAAATCAAGAAATGGAGCTGTAAGTATATTATATAAATATGAAAACTATGAAATAAGACAATCAAACTCCATATTACTGGAAAAAATATACGCAGTACAAACACTCAGAGAGAACAACAAAACTCAGTATTTTAACAAAAAAAAAGATGATAGATCGAAGACCAAACATAACAGATATATCAGTAAGTGGATAAACTCACATTTTAAAGGTCATATTTGAAAAATCTTTTTGCTGAAAAGAAAGAGATGCATCTATAACAAAGTCACTGAGAAGCCTCTGCAGACATGCTGACTAACACAAAGCAGAGCTCAGGGTGTGGAAGTAATACCAGTCAAGACAATTCAGGGAAAAGCATTATGGAGAGAGAGAGAAAGGCACTCTATAATGATAAAGAGTATAATATACAATAAAGTTCTATCTGTCAGGAAAATTTATGTACCAAATAATGCGGCAGCAAATTATGAAAAGAAAAACCACAGTAAATACAAAGAGAAGTAGAAACACAACAGGAGCAAACAGATTTAAGTCACCTCTCTGTCTCCCTATGACCAATGAGTCACATAAACGCAATAACAGAAGATGGGGGGGAGAGGGTCATGTAACAAAATGAATCAAAATGTTTCAAACCATACCCAGCAAATAGAATGTCCCGTCCTTTCGAAGGCCCATGGGACATTTACACATGGTGGCGCCTCCTGGGCCCCCAGACCTCAATGGCCAAACTACTGACAGGAGTGTGGGCAGGGTGAGGGGGGCAAGGGAAGAAAGTGGGCCGCCTGCAGATCACATCTGGTGAAGCAAACCATCCCACCCCAGGACTGAAGAGGCAGGTGGAGGAAGACGCAGGGACTCCGTGGATAGCCAACTGGGTGAGGAGGCAGTGCCTGCCCTGCCCTCTGACACCTCCTGGACGTCAGCCAGCCCACGCATGCAAACTTGCTTAGGTGACAGCCACAGAGGTGTGCCTCCTGGGACCCAGAAAGGGCAGGACAGGGTAGAAAATAGGTTGGGGGTGGGCAAAGGGAGAAATTGCAGCATGCTAGTCTAATTAAGAGGAAAGGAAAAGCAAAATGCCCAAAGTTACAAGTGAGAATGAGAAATGACAGAAAATAAATTCATGAGACATAATAAAAGCGTATTTTGCTCAAATCCACACAAATACATATGAAACCTAGAAGAAATGGATGACTTCCCAGGAAAATGTGAGTTACAAAATTTGAATATAGGGAAAACACATAGCATATATAACAAAGTTAGCAGATTAATTATTATAAGAAAATAATTTATGTTATAGATTCCATAATCAGACATTTTACCAAATTCCCTTATTTTTCAAGAAATTTTCGATAGATTCTCCTGCTGATTTCAGGTACACTATTAAGTCACCTGAAAATAATGATAGCTTTGCTGCCTTCTTCCCAATTTTTATACCTTATTCCTGTCTGTTTTCCAGCTCTAATAACAAGTCCTTTCAGGGAAGTGTCAGACAACAGTGGGAAAGTGATCTTTTCCTCATTTCTGCTTTAATGGGCATGCTCTCAGGGAGTCCCTACTCTGAGGCATGCTGGCTTCTTGTTTGTTTCTCTTGCTACATGGAGGAAGTGTTTCTCTCTATTCCTGCTTTAGGTGTGACTGTGCACTTCTATCAAACGCCATTTTGAATTTTGTGGAGATAATCACAGGTAGTGGGTTTTTCTTTTTCCTTCCTTGTGACTTTTTAATACAGGAAATTCATTCCCAACTATGTTTTGTAATGTTAATTATTTTCTGACAGTAAAATATCCTTGCCTTCTTGAAACGAGCCCCCACTGGTTGTACTGCATTATTTTTTTTTAGTTTGCTTTTATTTGCTAAAGCTGTATTTCAAGTTTTTGCATCAATCAATACAAACTTTTATTTTTGTGTTCTCTTTATCAGATTTTGGTGTGAATTTTATGCTAGTTCCATAAAATAGTTTTGATGTCTTTTTCTAACTTCTAGAACAGTTTACACACCCTTCAGATTCTATACTTTGATGACATAGAACTCAATCTGGACCTGGTAGTTTGATAATAAAAATTAGGAAGAAGGAAACAAAATTGTTATCTATATATCTGGAACAACTAGGAGAATCCCCTGGAGAAAAGCTATCTGAAATATAAGAGAATTCATTTGTCCAGGTAGAGAATTGACATTCCAAAAGAATTAGCTTTTGTCTATGTAGTAAACTACTGGAAAATACAAGGGAAAGAAAAAGATAGCTTTTCCATCCAACTCCCACCACCCTCATGTTACCCACTGCCCTGCGCCACCCTGCTGGGCGCAGGCACACAGATGGGCATCTTCACCTAAGTGCCTCTCTACTGATCCACTGAACTGTAACATACACTGAGAACATGATTATTTTAAAACCTTATATTTAGTCTATCTTTAAATTATATAATTTTATAAGAATTATTAGTAATGTAAATATATGAAATCTCACCATTGCAGCAGTGTTTTCACAACTTAATGTGGAAGGAAGAAAAGTCCCCACTAGGAATATACAGGCCAGTCCTGCTACTACTTCCCGTCACTTCTGCTTTCAATATTAATAAGATCATCAATCCACAGCTTATTAGCAGAAATATTTTTAGACCACTTGTCAATTTTATGAGGAAAGTTTAGTTAAACATTGATAAAGCCATCTGTAGGCACAGAGACCCTGTCATGATACTGGAGAGACCAGAGAGCCCCACACTGCCTTGCAGACACCTGCAGAGGGAGCAGGGGAGGGTTCCTGTGTCCACTTCCACAGAAATTATCACTAACCAGTTCCCCAGTTCCCAGGCACACTTGGGAGCATGGGGCCCAGCATATGCAACAGCCATCTGTCAGACTGCATCATGCAGGGTTTGGCGAAGATGCTGCTTTCAAGGGAAGCCCCTTAAGACAGTCCTCTTAGTTGTGGAAATGGTTTTCAGGAGGTCTTCGTGACTCCCAGACAGGTCAGGAGCAAGGAGTCCCCCAGAAATTATCTTGGCAGCCTACAGCACCTAGCAGCTGACCCTCATAAGCTGTGGTCACCTGCCACCAAGGCAGAGTGTGTTCCCTTTCTCCTCCCAAATCTCATCCCATGCCTCTCTTTGGCTGCCTTTATCCAGACCAAGAGGAAGGAGCCTCTGGGAGATGCTGCCCTGGGCACCTCAGCTGCAGCGATGCAGAGCAGAATGTAGCAGGTGGCAGGGAGCCCACAGGGGACAGCCAGCAGTCTCCAACAGCAAGGACAGCAACAACGTACCTGCGTCTCACCCCACGTGACAGTCCCTCACCGAGTTGGAAACATACTCTTCAAAAAATGAAAGGACAAAGGCCTGTAAGGCACAGATCCATCTCTGGTGAATGTTCGTCACATTTCCAGCTCAGCCATGATCCCCACTTGAGATCCTGTATCAGTGAGTCATGGCGGGAGAGCCAGCAAAGAAATGGGTAAATACATACAAATGTATGCTCAACAAGGCAGAGAACTCATACCCAGCTCTTACAGCCCTCGCCTGCCTTCACAACTTCCTTTCCCCTCTACCCACGCCTGTTCCCTCTGCCGTGGGCAGGCACCTCTGCTCATCAGGGTTCTTTACCTGGCCATGTGACCCACACCTTCATTCCCAAAGGATCTGAACACTAATAGCTCAGCCTATATTGGATTGCTGTAGCCCTCCATTAATTTTTACCATGGTATGGAGCTCATGTGAGTCCCCAGGGCTCCCCCATGTGTGCCCCTTTCCACAGAGTAAGGTGGTTACTCTCACCTGCCCACCTGTCCCCAGATGCTGCGACTCATCTGCTGTCCTCAATCCCTGCTAATGGCTGTCCTGCCACACTGACAAGACAGAGGGCCTCTACAGACTGCCCTCCACCCACCAGCTCTCCACTCCACCACCTGCCCTTCCACCGGCTGCTGTCCAGCATGCAGGCCTCCTAGGGGTCTGTGGGCACCTCCAGCCCTGAGTGCTCCACCTCTTGCCCCAAACCCTGCCACCCACAGCCTTTGCCATGTCCGCTAACAGCAGCACATGCTTGTGACTGAGTGGGTCAAAACCCCGGCATTGTCTTTGATGCCACTTTCTCTGAAACCCTGTGTCCTGGGAATTTTGCCAGCTCTGCCTTCAAAATGCATCCAGCACTGGGTCACCTCTTGCCACTTTCCCAGGTAACATGCTTGTCCCATCTGCCATCAGCCCCTGTCCAGATTACTGCACGGTCCTTCCAACCAACCTTCCACAGTCTGTTCTCACCACCCCAGCAAGGCTGCTGCCTCACTCAGAGGGGAAGCCCCAGCCCCTGTGAAGTTTCTCGAGGCCCCAGGGATTTGCCCCCTGCTCTCTGACACCTGACCCTCCAGCCACTCTGCGAGCAACCTCACTGTGTCTCACACCTGCCCTAGGACCTTTGTGCTTGCTGTTTCCTCTCCCCAGAACATTCTTTCCATAGATAGCTGCATGGCCAACACCCTCACCCATTTCAAACATTTGCCCAAATGCCACCTGCTCTTTGAGGCTTGCCTTGGTCACCCTGTGCGACATCAGCAGTTGGCACTCCCAGGTCACTTCCTCTGTTCTACTTCATCTTTGTTACAGACATTAATCACCTCCCCCACACTGTATGAGGTACGAAACACTCTGCATTTATTAATTCCTTCCCCACCAAGAACACAGGTCCATGGGTCAGAAATGCCGAACTCTAGAAGAGTGTCTGTTCAGAGTAGGGGCTCCATAACTACTTGGTGAATGAGGATCATTGGCACGACCATGCATGCATTTACGGAGAGTCAGCACCGAGGGAGAAGAGGCATTGCCAGTGTGGTCCCCGCTCTGGAGGAGCTCACAGTGCATATCAGGAGAAGGCCTTGGCTATGAGGATGCTGGGAGCCTTTGCAGAGTGACTGCTCTGGGCCTCCAGAAGCCAGGGGCCAGTGTCTGATGGCTGCTGAGGGCTCAGGCTCCCAGCCAGGACAGAGCTCAGTGAAAGGCAAGCTGGAGCTGGGAGCTGCGTATTCTACCCCCCGAGGGCCACCTGCCTCTGCCTCCATATCTTCACAGCTTCCCTCTGCTCCCACCTACTTCCTAAACTCACCCCTGGAAAGTGACTCCTATCAGAAACCTGGGGCAAAACAAGCCCCACTACAGGCAGGCAAGGGCAGGGGACACAGGCAATGAAAGACACAGAGCAGACAGAAAAGCAGGCAAGCAGCACTTCCAGCTGAGGTCGGGAAGGCCGGCAGCGAGGAGGGCAGCCTCCAGAGTGAGCAGAGGACTTTGCCATCAGTGAGGTGGCGAGTGGGAGCTGAAAGGCCCTGTGGGGGTCACGGCACCCAAACATCACCTGGGGCCACTCAAACTCGCCCGACAGCCATCCAGCCACGCACATCGACCAGCAGGAGGGAAATCACAGAGCTAAAAATTACAGCACCCTGTGCTCGGTGTTGTAATTGGTGAGCATTAAATGGGGATGGAAAATAAATTTCAATTTTCTGTGCCAAATAAACTGAAATTTATGATGGGCAGTGATTCCCTGGGGCAGTGCTGAGAAGTCATCTGAGGAGGTACCCAGGTCCAGTGGACCAGCAGAGCTGGTAGGTTAAGTCTGTCCTGGGCACGGGCAGAGGGACATGGTGGGCCCACGCTGCCAGCTCACTATCTCTCTACTCACCCCAACCCCGCCCCAGGGAAGTATTCGGCACCCCCTCCCCAGTGGGTATGAGTGGGGGTGCCAGAGCATCCTGGGGCCTACATGGGTGCTAGAGTGACATCAGGACTGGGTTCTGTGGCTAGACCTTGAGTTGGGGAAGGGCATGGAAACATAATATTTAAAAAGAAAGATTAAAATAATAACTCCTCTAAGTGACTGTGCAAAAGCATATCAAAATCTAAAAGCTATTCTCTGACATTAGGTTGGCAATAGATCTTTTTAAATGAAATCTTTTAAAAATAACAGGATTAACAGGCAAATATGACTCACCTAATCTGCCTAAAGGTGAGCTGTATTCCTCCTATTCCAACAGACCACGTGTGCCCTTAATAGAGGCTGGACGTCCCCA
Source organism: Ailurus styani (assembly GCA_002007465.1). NCBI lineage: Eukaryota > Metazoa > Chordata > Mammalia > Carnivora > Ailuridae > Ailurus > Ailurus styani. Next base: position 82,273 of record LNAC01001229.1, on the reverse strand, counting down.
GCGGCTTCCCTTCATGGAGAAATGGGCTACCCTTGTCCTTTCTGCCCCAGTTTAATTTGGAGAGTCATTTTATAACTGAGGGAAGACTCGTGCCATCTGTTGGAGGTCAAATATTAACTCACAGGGCAGGAAAATGAATTAGCATAGGCTTCCAGGGAAGCAATTTGGCATTCTGTATTGAGAGTCTTTGTAATAACCCACAGATACTGCTTCGACGTCATCTACATAATCAAAGATGTAGACAGACATTTACACACAAAGATGTCTGTCAGGTATTCTCATCAGCAAGAGATTAAAGACAACCCAAACATGGGAAGTGGTTAATAAATTATCATATCAATGGGATATTAGGCACCTATGAAAAATGTTTACGAAAAGCTGTTTTAAGGATCTGAGAAAATGTCTCTGACTTAATATTGAACTAAAATCAAAATGCAAAATTTTATATACACTATGAGCTCTGTTAAGAAAAAGAAAACAAATTTAAAAGAAACACTGGAAAGAAAAATGTGATAATGCTAACAGCAAATAGAATTGGGGTAAATTTTCTGCATACTAAACTTTTGATTTTCCAAATGTACTACAATGACCACAGTATCAGATAAAATTTCATTTAAATCTTCTTTTAAAAAATTAAGAAGCAAGGGAGGGAAAACTGAATGGGAATTCATTAGAGGAGAAAAACCATGAGAGACTCTTAACTATAGGAAACAAACTGAGGGTTGCTAGAAGGGAAGTGGGTGGGGGGACAGTGTAACTGGGTGATGCGCATTAATGGGAGCATGATGGGATGAGCACTGGGTATTATATGCAACTGATGAATTACTGAACACTACATCTGAAACTAATGATGTGCTATATGTTGGCTAATTGAATTTAAATAATAATAAAAAATTAAATAGCAAGTAGAGTATTTCTCTTCAGAGGTGAGATCCCAAATTACAGATAGAAACCAAGGCAGTCCCAACTCTTTACCTAGATGACAGCTCAGTTTCCTATAGGACCACAAAACCAGGTATAATGGAAAGGGGTCTCAGGCCAGGCATTGGAGGGGAGGCAGTGATGGGAGCCAGACCCAGCTCTGCCCCAGCCATGCAGCCTGGAGTAACAGAGCCAGAGCTTGAGGAGGGAAGGTGGCCTTCTACTCCAGCTCTTGCTGCCACCCCTCCCTGAGCTCTATGACACCCTAGTTCACAGAATGCAATCTAGAGTAGAGGTAGTTGCTGATATGGAATCAGCAGCTCAGATTTGACCTCTGGTCTCACCACCTTTCAGCCCTGGCATCTTGAAGCAGTTAATTCAGGCCTCTCTGAGCCTCAACATAGTCATCTTTAAAATAGGGCAATGATAGTTCCTAACTGATGAAGCTGCAGAGACCTTGGGCACATACATGCTCAGTCAATAGCAGCTCTGCTTTCAGTCAGCAAGGTCACTAGCTGAGGGAGTGAGGTATCAATGTCGAACCTCATTGTTTCCAAGGCCAATCCGCTGGGGCATTCACCTGTCCTGGCAATAGATCCCAAATGTCATTCTGCAGGCCATGCTGAGCCAGTGGCCTTGGAGACCCCTGGGAACCTTCTGAAAGCTATGCATGCCCATCACCTTGCCCAAGTTCAGTAGGTCTGGGCAGGGCCTAGGATCTGCATGGTAACAACACTCCCAGGTGATTCTGCTTCACATCCTGCCCTGGGGACCCCTTGCTGTCAGGATGTCTACCCTCCCTGGACCAGAAGCTCACCCTATGATGAGCATTAAGAATCACATTCCAAGGACAAGTTGTCCTTTTTGTTGGAGGTGTCCTTCTCTCCTACTTCCAAGCAATTCCTGAGGTTGTGGGCAGAAAAACAATCCATCCACTGTTGGCAGGTCCTAGAACTCACTGGGTTTCATCATTAAACACAAGGGAAAAACACCCATGACACTTAGCTGCATCAAGAAGAACCTAAGCTTTCCTGTGTGTGCACTGTATTGAGTGAGTCCTTCCAAACCATCACCATTAGATCTATAAATGGGATCTCCAGGCAGGGCGTCATGCATGCTGGCTCCAGAAACTCCCACCCTCATTCTGTATTACCACCTCCCTGGTAGTTCAAAACTGCTCACAGAGCAAGTTCTGCCTGTGATTCCACTCCACATGTCATTTTTTAGGCTTCCTGGGTTATCATCCCAATACAATACAATTATAACCCTACATTTGCCACTCTGTCAAGAAGATTAGGTTAATATTCCTGTCTGGAAGCTTGAAAAGTCATGTGCCCTAGGAGATTTCGAGTCATTTCACCCTTCTGTACTCAAAAGATCATGCAACATAAATGGACTACACACTCATGTAGGGCCTGACTCAAAGATGTATGGGATGCAGTAGCTGCCCTCCAGCAGCCAGACTGGGGACATATAGACTATCTTAGTCTGTTTGGGCTGCTACAACAAAATACCACAGACCACTGGCTTATGAAGAGTAGAAATTGCTCACCGTTCTGGAGGCTGGAGGTCAGGGTGCCAGCATGGTCAGGTGAGGATTTCATACAGGCCACAGAGTGTTAATATCCATCCTCACATAGTGAAAAGGAGCAAGGGAGCTTCTTGCGGTCCTTTATAAGAGTATTAATCCCACTCTTGAGTGCTCCACCCTCATAACCTGAGCACCTCCCAGAGGTCCATCTACTACTACCATCACCTTCGGGGGTTCAGATTTCAACATGAATTTGGGGGTGCAGGTACACACACATCCAGACCATAACCTAGACCCATAAGCATATACTCCTGCAATTTGACAAGAGCTTCAGAAGCAAGAACAGAAGCAAAAGCAGCAGCTTCAGGTGTGAGGTGGTGGGAGGCCCATGGAGTTAGGCTCCCTGAGCTGAGCTGAGCATACCACGTAGAATTCTAGGGATCTAAAGGAACTGGACCTAAGGGAACGATATTGGGAATGGGGCCCACCTTGTGCAAAGGTGTGGAGGCAAGAAGGAAAGAAAAAAAGCAGGTGATTTGAGAGGTAATGTTTTACTACTTGGTTCCTCCTTCAGGAATGAAGGCTTCATCCCCCCAGCCACTGAAAGTGCAGCCCCTGGGAACTGCCTAGGGCCACACCCTTGTCCCAGATGGCCACATCCACGACTGTTGGACACACTGGCATACACACCTGCTCCCATCCCTTGTCCCAACCCCATTGCACTCTCATGGCCACCCCAGTGCTCTGTGGGGCCAGCTGAGTCAGTGAAGCTCAGCTGGGTCCTCTGCCCTGTCCTATGTCCTGACCCGCCTTACTCAGGGCTGGCCCAAATCCTCCTAAACTAATCTGCACTTCAAGTTAGCCTGGCGAAAACTTCCGGCTTCCTGGAGCCCAAACTGCAGCACATTGCAAGTCACTTGGCAGTGCCTAGCAAACATTTTTAAACAGTAGAGAGCAAGAGAGCTCAGTCTTCAGACTTATGGAATCAATACCAGGATAAATTAGCAGAGACTGACCCTTGGCTGAGAAATAAAGGCTCAAACACCATTTGGTACCTCATTTTATGATTCCTCAATTCAACGCTTCTTTTTTTCCATTCTCTAATGCAGACACTCAGTTGTTGAATGTACAGAGACAGTGCCTGTGCTGAAGGAACTTAGGAACACTGAAATCCAGGCCAGGTTGCTGAGGCCCAGAGAGGTGAGGTCTTGTCCCGGGCCACCCATGTGGGAGAGCCACAATTACAGCCAGTCTGTCTGAATCCCAGCTACAGAATTCTTTCTACTCCACTGTCTCAACGCGCAAGGCATTTTGAAAATTATAAAGTTGTGGCAGACTAAATAATCCCTCCCCAAGGTGTCCATGCCCTGATCCCTGGAAGCTGTGAATGTCACCTTTTTTGACAAAAGAGACTACAGATGTGGTTAAATTAAGGCCCTTGATATGGGAAGACTCTCCTGGATCATCCAGGTAAACCCTAAATACAATCACAAGGGTCCCTGTGGGAAGGAGGCAGGAGAGTCACATGTAGAAGAGGCTCTGTGAAGTCAAAAGCAGACACTGGAGTGATGTGGGCTGGAGCCAAGGAATGCTGGCAGCTTCTAGAAGAAGCTGGAAGAGGCAAGATTGTCCCCTTTTGTTAGCAGGAATGAAAAGCCGTATCTGTGGCCTGGATCTGAACTACCAAGTGTCACTATCTGGGCTCAAGTAAGCATCCATGGAAGGGGTTTCTAACGGAAGTGGGGTTGTGTGTGCCCCAAACTCACAGCTTCCAGAAAACAAGGAGCCAGAGTGGGAAACAGAAGTGACTTAGGAGGAGTTGGGGGGGTGGTATGGAGGTAGGGGGGCAGAGCACCAGAAGATAACACTGACAAGACCAGGGACACAAGGCAATGCAAAAGGTTATGTCAGCAGGGAGGCCCACACATGGCATTCACTAGGCTTTCCCCATATACAGGGCACAGGCCCAGCTGCTGTGCACAGCATCCTGCCCAGGCTGATGCCCCTCCCCACCCCCGCCCCTGCCCCCACCAATGGGGCTCCTGAAATCAGGGAGCAAGTGATGCCAGACCCCACGGGAGAAGGAATGCAGTCAGGCCAGCTACAGCAGGAGGGACTTTCTATCAGTGAGGCGGAAAGGAGCCCCACACACTTCCTGAGCTCCCGCCTCAGGAGGCGTCTGTCTGCCTGGATTTAAGTCCCAAAAGTCAAAATATCAATATACAAATACAGAGTGAAGCAGAGCTGGCTGGTTGGAAGCCTGGGGAAGAGGCCCTGGCAGGTTATCTTGTTTTTTGTTTCTTAACAATATATGCTTTCATACCAATATCTTACATGGATCTGTTCATGGATTTAGCAAGTATATACATGCAACCCCACCACATGGCCTAGGAGCTGGGGGCACTCAAGTGAGCAAAACATGCAAACTCCCAGCCCTGGGGAGTGACAGCTATGAGTTGGGTTCAAATCCGGGTCAGCTCTCTCCCAAGAGCTGTGCCCTTTCAACCTCACCGCCCTGCCTCCCTCCAGGCTGGGCCAGAGAGGGTAGGACCCAAGCGGCATATTTTGTAAGAAGATCACAGCCCAAACACAAAAGCCTTTCTACCAAGAAGAGGGAGGGAAGGAGGAAGCTTGGCTCTGACCTAGACCCTGATATCTAGGGGCACAAGAATAAACATCCCCCAACCCCGCCCCAGGAAATGCTTTGTCATCCCAAGTGTGTGCAGGGAAATTGGAAGTGGCCAGTGACTGAGGTGGGTAGCCAGTAATCCCCAGCCCCCACCCTGGTGGTCTGTCTCCCTTAGCCAGGTGTGGGAAGCCATCTCACGTGGACAGTGAGGAAGCTCCAGGGCAGCTGGTGGCTGTGCTCCTCCCAGAGCTTTTGGCCCGTCCATGCTCAGGCCAACTTCCTGTCTGTGGCCAGGGAAACTGAGGCCAGGACTGCTGTGTAATTGAAGACTGGCCACAACCTTCATCCTGAAGTCCCTTCTAGAAGGAAACACAGCTCCTGGGACTTCAAGCCTCGCAGGCCAGAGGGTAAGCTGAGCTCCCAAAGAGGACATGGGAGCCTCAGTGTGACCCCATCATCCAACACGACAGCAAGCACAGCCAGACTTGCATTCCATACCAGGGGAAACTGAGGCCCAGAGAAAGGAAAGTCCAAGGTCATCCAGCATGGATCTGGGAGTAGAGGCTGTGCCCTTGGCCCTGGAATGAGAGAAAGGAAATCAGGATGCTAGAAAGTGATCCTCTCAGGTGGGCCCCAGGAAACTGTCTCCCCAGCCAGCCATGTGCAGACACTGGGCCCCCTGCCCAATCCAGTTATGAACTAAAGGTCCCCAGGATACTGCAATTTAGGAAAGTAAAGAGGGGTTTCCTTCCTGAATCCTATGGAAAACACATATACACACAATAATAATGGCCCAGATGTTGAAGGCAAAATAGCTTCCTCTTAAAATGAATGATGTTTTAAGAAACATAGAAAGAAACAAAGACAGACAGACTAATGCACGTTTGGACAGACCTAGGAGCAGGCAGAACCCACTGGAGAAACATTGCAGGAAAGAGGCTGTTTCCCTGAATTCTGAGCATGCCCCCAGCACCCCAGAAAGGGGTCCCTCTATGTGCTGGGCTAGGTTCAAGGTTGAACATTCTGAGGCCCAGTGGCCATACTGCCCAGTGGCCAATCCAGGCCAGCATCAGACTCAGGTCTGAGAAGAAATCTGCCACCCACCTGCTAATCCCAGCCCCCAAGCCTGAAGGCCACTTGATTTCATGCAGGCTCCTGGGTATAAGAAGGTGCTGTTCAGCAGGTTAGGAATGGGTCCCTAGGTCTGTGTTTTAAACAATGCTTCAGGGGGTTCTGATGCAGACATCTGGAAATGAGTGACTTCCCATCACACTCATCTATGAGCTTGAGTAAACCTCCAGTCTATGGAGAGTTCAATCCAGACATGAGCATATCCTGTGGATAGCCTGCTTGGCACTGCTCCTTTCTTACACTTGAGAACCTGGTCACTGTGGAGTTCATCCTGGGAGGCTGGGAGCCCATGCCTCAGAGTGGGAGCTCAAGGACAAGGGCCTGGGATGCCTGGCTATGCTGCATCCCAGCAGCCGGAATAAAGGAAAACTAACAAAAGCAGTTCTCCCTCCCCTTACCCTGGGAAGTCAGCTCCCCAAAAGATCCAAAAGATGTAGTACATCCGGAAGATGTAATAAGTGATAAAATTCCACTCAGGGTCCCGGGCATGAGTCTGATCCCACCTTGTCCTCCTGTGTCCACCAGCCCAAACAGAGGACACCAGGTTCATTCATAAAGTCCCTGGAGTCCCAAGAGCTTCCCCTCAGTGGACCTGGAGCAGGGAAGGGTTCAGGCACCAGAGAGACTCCTCCAACAAGGGGAGTATGAGACAGTTTCAGACACCCACTAATCAGGAAATCCAACGTCCTAAACCACCTGCTTCCTGATCCAGCTGGGCTCTCCTGTTAACTGAGACATGATGTTCTTAATCTCCCTCCAGTTTGGCCAACTTTTGAGAACCTGACCTAGGGCTGTAGCCTGGTGACAGTCCGAGGTCACCTTGGCCCAGCCCAGGGGTCCAGCCTCTGAGGGTCCTTCCCCCAGCACTGACTCTTCTGTCCTGGTCCCCCAGCCATTCTCTGCTCTGCAGCATCTACCTCATGTGGATGGGACCCCACTCTTCCCCCTCTGAATTGGCCCCTTCCAAACACAGTCTCCATATCAGCCAGCACCCCCATGTGCCCACTGCCACCCTTTCACCTCGCCATCCTAACCCCTCCCATCAGGGGCAGCCTCCCTCCAGGATACACATCTGACCCCATGCTCGATGCCTCAGCTGTTTGGAGGTGCTGTAACATGAGCAGAGCCTAGGAGAGCAGCTTCTCAGATTGAGAGTGGGACACAGGGACTCAGACACAGGGAGGACCCTGCACCCCTCACCGTCACAGAGCTTCCCAAAGGCTCATGCTTGGGGCCCAGTTATAGTAGGACCCATCATAAAGAGCTGACTGCCAGAGAAGTCAGGGAGACACCCCCCACCACTGGCATACTGGTGCTAGGTGCAGCCCACATTCTTCATCCAAAATGAGGTGCTTCAGGCCAGCTCCATGGTGATCAGCTCACTGGTGAAGTGGGACAGCCCCAACCACATAGAGAACACCATAGCCCAGCCCTCGGGAGGTTGAGATGGACTTGGGGAGAACTCCAGCATGTGCCCCTGAACCAACCTGTAAGGGGACCACCCAGTGCAGGATGCGGGATGTCCCATGCCCTGCCCCTCCCACACTCACTGGCACCCCCATACCAAGCCTCTGCAGGAGGAAGCTTCTGTGAGCACAGAGCCTCCTTGTGAAGAAGAGGGGCCCCTTCACTGCCTTCTATCCATTTTGAGGAAAACAAACCCACCCAGAGAAGAAACAAGAAACCAAAGGGCCCTTCTTAGCACTCTGGGGCTCAGGGCCTTGTTCTGAGCAGCTCTGGGCCTCATGGGACAGACGCTCATTCCCCCCTCCTTTGAGTGTCAAATCAATCACCACACCTGTTTCCATCCAGAGGGGTAAACCTGGCATGGGTCTGGCATGGTGACAATAACCTGGACCCTGTCTTGCTCACCGTGGCAGGTCTCCCTCAGCCTCAGCCTGCTCCTCCATGAGACAGGAGGACTTCCTGCTGGCCGTGATGCTTGGTCGTGATCAAAACCTAGTCAAAATCCTTCTGGGCCCCCTTCCACTAGGCCTCAACCTCAGCCTATAAAACTGCCACTTTCAACATAAACAATTTCCTCCAGCCACCCACACACTTACTAAGGGATTTGAATAACTCTAACATGGATTCTGGCAGCCTCAGGCCATATCCCTGGGATACCCTGAGCCCCTTCAAGGGCCTGACGAAGAAAGCTAAGGCTATCCAAAGAATTTGCCATTTGCTTCAGCCAACACCTGACTACAGGCCCTTAAAGGCCCCAAATAAAGCAGTTTGTCTAGAAAATGTACAATTGTAAGTCCTTCCTCTGCCTTTCCTTCCACTCCGAAGTATCTTTCTCAAAGACTTGGGGGCCAATCCTCTGAAATGTCATCATCAAGGACAGGGACCCTGGTCCCAGTCTTGGTGGGAGGGTAGTAGTCTGAGTAGGAGGTGCCAGTCAGCAGGCACAGCATCAACACTGAGCAACCCTCTCACCAGCTTTCTGGAATGTTCCACTTGCTTGGCTCTGTTCAAGCCCCCAGACCTTCCCTCTCCCTCTGAAAGCCCACACACCTCTGCTCCCATCAGAAGAGAGCTCAGCTCTTCTCCTGTAGCAGTGGGTACAGAATAACATCTATCTTCACCCAGTGTCTGGACATTCATGCTTCTGACGCTATTTCAGACGTGATAGACCATCCCATAGCAGCTGTGTGCTGATGCCCAGAAGGATGCATGCATGCACCCTAGAGAAGCCTCAAAGATACACACAGATCAGTGTGATACCGTGTCTTTACTGGGCGCCAACTGTGTGCTGGGCAATTTTGTGTATGCGGATGTGAAAATCCCCATGTCCCTGGTCTACTAAGAGGATGATCTGGAAACATAATCCAAGTCCACGTGGCTCCAGAAACCCCAACCCACCAGAACCCAGTGGCAATGTGTAAAGAAGCCACCAGGGTTGGGTGTGCCATTGCAGGGACTGAAACACTTTGCACCAACAAAATACCATGCTCTGCTCTGGTGGAAGAGTGTGATGGTGGAATTTCAAGGTTTTTAAAAATTAGCCCCAGGGCAGCCACAAACCCTGTAAGTGGGAGTGAGGGGGAGGGCAGAGGAAAAAGGGAGCGGCGGAGTGGGAGGAAGGGACAAGGGTTGGGGGAGGCAAGCCTGAAATTTTCAAGTGGTTTTCCTGCCCTCTTCCTTCCTCGGCCCCTCCACATAGTTTCCCAAAAGGAAACCATGGGGTGGGGACAGCCCTGGAAACTGATTCGCACTCTAACTTTAAGAGGAAACACCTTTCTGAACAGAGAACCTCCATGCCAAGCTTTTGTCTGCGGGGAGTTTTTCTGTGAATTTATGAGAAGCTGAAGAAATGCTGACAGAGCACTTTTGCCCACCCCAGCAGGCTGCCAAGTGTACCTCATTAGACCAGCTTCCTGCAGGCAACAGGGAAGGACAGGCAGGGGAGTCTGAGGTGGGTGACAAGGGACAGGCAGAGCACCAGAGCACAGCCCTGGCTGTCATGGGGGGAGTACTCACGGAGCTCGGCTCCCAGGAAGAGCAAGAGGGATCACAGGGGGCGCCTGGGTGGCTCAGTGGGTTAAAGCCTCTGCTTTCGGCTCAGGTCATGATCTCAGCGTCCTGGGATCGAGGCCCGCATCGGGCTCTCTGCTCAGCAGGGAGCCTGCTTCCTCCTCTCCCTGTCTCTCTGCCTGCCTCTCTGCCTACTTGTAATCTCTCTCTCTGTGTCAAATAAATAAATAAAAATCTTTAAAAAAAAAAAAAAAGAGGGATCACAGGGCTCTGCATGGCCACCTGCCCTCTCAGGTCACACCAGAGTCTCAGGACATGGGAAGCCAGAGGACAGACAGACAGAGGAGCATCGAGAAGAAGCCACAGGTCCACAAAGCACCAGGTTCCTGGCAGCTGGTTCTGAGACTCTCCCCCACCTCCTTCATGCTCCTTACTCATTTTACCCTAAAGTAGGACAAGAAATTCCACATGGAAGATAGGTCCCTTTTCTCCTCAAGATCCCAGCTTTTCTAAATTCTTCCTGATTCACAAAGTAATCACATTTTCTCAATCACCCAACTTGCACATATTTTAATGTTTTCTTAAAAATAAATAGTAATTTGGGGCACCTGAGTGGTTCAGTCAGTTAAGCATCTGACTCTTGGTTTCCACTTAGGTCATGATCTCAGGATCCTTGGATCTAGCCCTGCATCAGGTTCCATGCTCAGTGTGGAGTCTGCTCAGTGTGGAGTCTGCTCAAGATTCTCTCTCTCCCTTTTTCCCTGCCCCCACTCTCTCACTCTCTCTTCCTCTCTTTCTCCCTAAAATACATAAATAAAATCTTTAAAAATATAAAATAAAATAAAATAAAATAAAATAATAAAATAAAATAAAATAAAATGTGACTAGTAATTCTTACAGTCATGAGGGCTCAGTATGTAGCAGGCCTGAGCAAAGCATGTGGCTACCTGGTCACAGGCACCCGTTCCTCCCACCCTCATCAAAACAACCCTCTGAAGTAAGTGTCACAGAGGAGGGATCCCATGATGAGTGACATGAGCAACTTGTTGGAGTCACACAGCAAATAGGGCAGAAGCCATGGACTCCTGGGGCCCATGTTCAATCGCTGCTTACAACGAGTTCCTAACTTAGAGTATATTTCACATTTGCTCTCTTGTGTGATGCTTATAAAACCTGGTGAAGTAAGTAAACAAGAATTATCCCATTTAACAGATAAGGAAACTGAGACCCACAAAGGGACTTACAGGGAACTATAGAGCCAGGTAGAGACAAAGCCAGCTAGAGCCTAAGTATTCCATGACTTGACCTATATGTCATTCTACCTCACCAGGTAAACTTTTATATGGAAGCAATTTAAAAAAAAAAAAAAGATTAGTGGTAATGTGATGCTGTGACTGGATGGAGCCTGGGGTAAGAGAGACATCATTTGGGTTAGAGGGAGGGGTCAGGTGGCTGAGAGGCTGGACTTGGAGGAGGGCAGATGCTGCCTAGAGGTGGTGGGAGGCCCCGCAGAGTGGAAGGAGAGCCCAGGAGGCAGCTGGCAAGGTTGCCTGGATGATGACCACCTTCCCAGACACATCCAATACTGCCAGTAGGAAGAAGATGGGAGAGGGGAGGGCCTCGGTGCTAGACATGGCTGCATCTTCATACACTAGCCCTAAGCCTCATACATCCCAGTGGAGGTATGGTCAACCCTGCATCTCTCCTGAGGACCTGGAGCCCAACTTATGATTTCCCCAAGCCCAGGCAGCTTTATGACAAGCCTGATTTCCTCCAGCCATCAGTGACCCATTCTTTTAATACTTTGTCACAGTTCAGTGACTGGTTCATCCTGTCTGTGCATGCGTGCATGTGCCTGTGCTCCTCCACTGTGGCTGTAGGGGTGAGGGATAGAGACAGGAAAGCTGCTCAGCACAGTCACCCCACTTGGCATCTCACTGGCTTCTGCTAGGAGAATGATCACTATGGCTGGATTTTGCCCACAGATTTGGATACCAATGAATATTTCCAGCAAAAGTCATGTAAATTGATTTGTAGAAAAGGCAGGAGATGGAGAAAAATGGGAGACAGCAGACATTGAATTCAATACCAAATAATCTAATATGCCCGATTGCATTTTCCTTTCCTACCTTTGATGTCTGCAAGCAAATCATTGGCACTTTAAGTTTGCACATATATCTCAATGCAAAACAGTCAAGCGGCAATAAATAAATGCATTATCCAGATAAATGGCTGCCGGTCAGGGTGAAACTGCGAAGAATAGTCTGTGCTCCTGCAGTGATTTACAAGCAGGAAATTCACTTATTCTCCCCTGACCCTTGGCTGTTGTCAGCTCTCATAATTCTAGAAATAGGAAGGGTGGGTCAAGGGAAGCAAGGATGATAGGAGGAGAAAGAACTGGAGGGCACCAGGCCTTTGGAATAAGAGAAGACCACTTACCAGGCAATAATGATGTCTTGGTCTCCAGAGCCCCTAAGCTGCCCAAAGCCCCAGCCTGGTCTCTGCTTCTACACTTTAAAATATCCATTCAATCCAAACATCAAACATACTAGTCCCCAGCCTGAAAATACACCACCAAAGCATCTCACCCCATAGCCTTCCTTGATCTTTCTCTTTCTATTCCCTAGGGCCACATCATCCTTCATGGAGGATGTTAGGACAGCCTGCCAACTATTCGTCCTTTCATCTCTCCCCTGTAATCCATCCTGCCCAGAATTGCCAAAGACATGGTCCTAAAATGTAAATCTTGCCATGGCACTATCTGCTTAGTACCTCGGGGGTTTTCCTTTTCCACCCTTCACTTGACTCCAGAAACCTTAAATATAAAATTCCTTTCCTTTTAAGGAATAAATCCCATTTATAACTGTACCAAAAACATAAGATACCTAGGAATAAACCTAACCAAAGAGGTAAAGGATCTGTATTCTGAAAACTATAGAACACTTATGAAAGAAATTGAGGAAGACCCAAAGAAATGGAGAAACATTCCATGTTCATGGATTGGAAGAACAAATATTGTGAAAATGTCTATGCTACCCAGAGAAATCTACACATTCAAAGCAATCCCTATCAAAACACCATCAACATTTTTTACAGAGCTAAAACAAATAATCCTAAAATTTGTATGGAGCCAGAAAAGACCTCAAATCACCATAGGAATGTTGAAAAAGAAAACCAAAGCTGGTGCCATCACAATTCTGCACTTCAAGCTCTATTACAAAGCTGTAATCATCAAGACAGTATGGTACTGGCACAAAAACAGACACATAGATCAATGGAACACATTAGAGAACTCAGAAATGGACACTCAACTCTATGGTCAACTAATTTTCAATAAAGCAGGGAAGAATATCCAATGGAAAAAAAGACAGTCTCTTCAACAAATGGTGTTGGGAAAATTAGACAGCAACATGTGGAAGAATGAAACTGGACCATTTCCTTACACCATACACAAAAATAAACTCAAAATGGATGAAAGACTAAACTTGAGACAGGAATCCCTCAAAATCCTAGAGGAGAACATGGGCAACAACCTCTTCAAACTTGGCTGCAGAAAATTTTTGCTAGACACATCACTAAAAGGGAAAAAAAGCAAAAATGAGCTATTGGAACTTCAAGATAAAAAGCTTTTTGTGCAGCAAAGGAAACAGTCACCAAACCAAAATACAACCTACAGAATGGGAGAAGATATTTGCAAATGTCTTATCAGATAAAGGGCTAGTATCCAATATCTATAAAGAACTTATCAAACTCAACACCTAGAAAAACAAATAATCCAGTCAAGAAATGGGCAGAGTACATGAACAGATATTTCCCCAAATAAGCCATCCAAATGGCCAAGAGACACATGAGAAAATGCTCCACAGTTCTTGGCATCAGGGAAATACAAATCAAAACCACAATGAAATACTACCTCACACACATCAGAATGGCTAAAATTAACAACTCAGGAAAACATGTTGGCAAGGATGTGGAGAAAAGGGAACCCTCTTACACTGTTGGTGGGAATGCAAGCTGATACAGCCACTCTGGAAAAAAGTATGGAGATTCCTCCAAATGTTGAAAATAGAGCTACCCTATGACCCAGTAATTGTACTACTAGGTATTTACCCCAGAGATACAAAGGTAGTCATGTGAAGGGGCACCTACTATTTATAGCAGCAATTTTCACAATAGCCAAACTGTGGAAAGAGCCCAGATGCCCATCAATAGATGGACAGATAAAGAAGATGTGGTACATATATACAATGGAATATTATGCAGCCATCGAAAAATTCAAATCTTACCATTTGCAGCAACATGGATGGAACTAGAGGGTATTATGCTAAGCAAAATAAGTCAATCAAAGAAAGACGATTATCATATGATTTCATTCATATGTGGAAATTAAGAAACAAAACAGAGGATCATAGGGAAGGGAGGGAAGAATAAAATAAAACAAAATCATAGAGGAGGATAGACACTTAACTATAGGAAACAAACTGAGGGTTACTGGAGAAGAAGGAGATGGGGGATGGGGGATGAGCATTAAGGTGAATACATGGTGTAATGAGCACTGGCTGTTATATGCAATGGATGAATCACTGAACTCCACCTATGAAACTAATGATACACTATATGTTAATTAATACACTATATGTTAATTAATTGAATTTACACAGATGCCCACCCATAAATAGATCATGAGTTCTTTTAAAATAGGAACTGCACTGAATTCATCTGTTAGTTTTCCAGCACCTAATACAGTTCCTGATCTAAGTATTTGGTGGATGCCATATCTGGAAGGATGGATGCATGCATGCATGCATGCATGCATGGATGCATGGATAGATAGATGGATAATGGGTGGATAAATGGGTAGGTAAATGGGTGGATAGGTGAACAGATGGTTGGGTAGATAGATGGATGAGTAATTAGACAGATTGGTGGTGAGTGGGTGGACTGGTTGATGCCAATAGATGGGTAGATGGCAATGGGAGCACATTTAAGTGGACTGATGGAAAAGTGAGTAAGTGGTAAGTATGAAACAAGACGGATGCCCCAGGGATCTGAGGATTAACTTCTCTGAGACCCTGAAGAGGCTGTCTGTTGTCTAAGTAGTAGGACTGATTATAAAATACCATGAATCTTCCTGGAAAACAAATCCTCCTATGTCTAAGCCCCATGACCAACCATGGCTTAGCTTCCTTGGAGGTGCCGCAGGCCTGTGATTGCACCTTTGAGCCCCACCTTCTGGTATACTCGCCATTCCAACACTTTTTGGAACCTCTCATCCAACATAGCAGCTCTCTCCTCCAGCTTTTCTTCCATCTGCACAATATAATTAAGCTCTCCATGATTTAGGTCACTGATTAAAATCACAAACAGAGCCTACAGCTGTGGTATAGAAAATGCATCTGAATGAAAGGAGGTTCATCACTCCAGCTGAGGGCACAGAGCTCCGCCCTCTTTGTGTTCTAATTGCAGTGACCCTCATTCAGGCCCTATTTTGTTCATAGTGACAGAATTAGAAATGTTGTCAAATATTTTACAGAACTCACAATGCACTTTATTTAAAAGCACTGATTCTTACAGTTTAGCATATCTGTTCAATGAAACAATGCTATTAAGCCATGACTTGTTTTTAATGAACCCATGCAGGCTCCCAGCAATGACTGTTTCTTTAAAAAAAAAAATTCTCTCTGAGTCTTTCTTTTGCGGGAGAATAAATGCCCACCATGGGGATGAACAGGGAGAGTTGGGAAAAGTGTTTAAAATCCTACAGGTAATGGAACAATTTATTACAGTTCCAATCATGAACACCTACATGTAGAGTCTGTTGTGGGGCCTTCTATTGTCAAGGGGAATCATTGTAAGAAAGGAAGTAACAACCTTAAGAGGTTACTGTGAAAAATAAGTGAGAAACCATAACCACAAGCATGACACCACTAATGAACATGGGCAAGTGGTTTACAAGGGCAGGGTGTTTGATCACTGATCTCCATCAGCCCACTTTCCAGGCATCTCATAACTATTCCTCCTTGGAGCAGCCTCTCACCCCAGCACTCCCCCTGGCCAGAAGGATGCCTCTACACAGGTCACCCACAGACACATTCAGAAAGCACCCACACAGCCATGAGCCATGTGCTTTTTTGTGTGCCCTATAGGCCCAGGCTGCAGCCAGGATTTGCCTGACTCACAGAGGAAGAACAGTGTGTTGAAATTTGCCACTCAAGAGACACAGTACACATGCTCCCACTTGCTCTCCCAGGGACTAGGTGGCCCCTGGAGAATAAAGAGACAGAAAGACTTCAAATTAAAATGATTAATTGAGAATGCACACCTAATTTCACCTCCTTCCAAATTCACTCTCCACCTCCAAAGCAAACAAACAAAACAAAAAAACAACAACAACAGAAAAAAAAAAAACCACTGTGAAGAAATCTTTTAAAGGGTATAAATCCACAAGGACACTGAGAACAAGAGAAGATGCAATACCAACAAAAATTTAAAAGGTGTAAAGTACACTGAAAAAAGGCAAATCACAAGCCATCAGCAAGGAAAGCAAAGAATCCACCCATTTCACACTGCAGAATTCTCAAAATGCTCAGGAACTGGCAGCACCAGGAGCTCAGAATAATAAAGAACTACAGTGGGACTAAAATAAGGAGAACTGGCCAGAAGCTGTCTGAGAAATAGATCCTTAGATCCCCTCTTCCACACACAGCCTTGCATGGAAAGCCTGCCCTCCCCAGCCAGCACTCCCTCTTCCCCAGGGAAGACTGGATGTTTACTCTCTGAAGAAGATAAAGCAGACTCTTGACCAGGGACCGCACAGTAGGGCTGTGAGTGCCATTCCAGACACCAAGCTGTTAACCAGTGGCATGTAGTCTCCCCTTCTCAGCCCCCAGAATACTGCCTTCAGATGTTTCATCCTCCAGGCAGGAGATAAGAAAGGGATTCAAGCCCTGGGGAAATCTGCTAGCCCCTGAGGAGGGACCTAAAGATAATGACAGGAGGGTCTCCCACAAAGCCTCCCCCCTACCCTGCCTCAGTTGCTCTGCAAGAGTCACCTACACCTTTACCAATCCCAAGCAGCAAATGAGCCCTGACTCAGGCAAAGGTGTAGCGGACATCTGAGGAAAGCCCCCATCATGACAGAGAGAGAGAGAGAGAGAGAGAGAGAGAGAGAGAGAGAGAGAGAGAGAGAGAGAGAATGAGCTACTCAGAGGAAACCCACACATAAAGACAAAAATCCAATAAAACTATCATTAATAGCCTTCATTAATAGTCTTCAAGAAATAAGAGAAAATAGTATATCCATGAAATGTGAAAGGATTCTCTATAAAAAGAATATTTAAATTATAACAACAATGTCCACAATAGTCAAACTATGGAATGAGGCCAGGTGTCCATTGATAGATGGATGGATAAAGATGTGATGTGTATACACACACACACGCACACACACACACACACACAAAATGGAGTATTACTCAGCCATCAGAAAAATGTCCTGTGGGGCACCTGAGTGACTCAGTGGGTTAAGCCTCTGCCTTCGGCTCAGGTCATGATCTCAGGGTCCTGGGACCAAGTCCCGCATCGGGCTCTCTGTTCAGCAGGGAGCCTTCTTCCCTCTCTCCCTCTGCCTGCCTCTCTGCCTACTTGTGATCTCTCTCTGTGTGTCAAATAAATAAATAAATAAAATCTTAAAAAAAGAAAAAAAAAGAAAGAAAGAAAAATGTCCCACATCGGGCTCCCTGCTCAATGAGGAGTCTGCTTCTCCCTCTGCTGGTTGCTCCTCCTGTTTGTGCTCTCACTCACTCTCTGACAAATAAATAAATCTTAAGAAAGAATTCCTGAAGAAAAAAACATAGAAAACAGAATAGTGGAAAACAAACAAACAAGAAAATCCCAAATTGAAAGACACAAACCTCCATCTTGAGAGGTCTCGAGACTTCTGTTTCAGAAAGAAAAACCTAGACCACATACAATGGAGTAAGACTTAGAATGCCTTGACCATCACTGAAGCATAGAGGACACTAGAAAACAATCAATTTTGACTATTTAGATCATTTATCTTTAATGTGATTACATACTGTTGGACTTTAATCTACCATCTTGCTATTTGCTTTCCAGATGTAACATCTGTTCTTTATTTTCCCTTTTTTTTTCTTTTTTTCTACCTTTTTTCCTTTGGATTGAATATTTTTAATGATTCCATGTTTACCTCCATCTTTGGTTTATTGTCCATAATTCTGTGTGTGTGTGTGTGTGTGTGTGTGTGTGTGTGGTTGTGTTAGAGTTTATACTACATTATCTACCTTTAAGTAATGTTATTGCACAACCCACATAGTATAAAATTCTTACAACAGTATATTTCTATTTGTCCCTTCTCCCAGCCTTTTCATTGTTTTTGTGATATATTTAATTTCTGAATAGTCAATTTTCCTTTTAAAATAATTTTGAAGTATTTTATATGTACCCACATCTTTATGATGTCTGATGTTCTTCATGCCTTTGTGTGGATCCGCATTTCCATCTAGAATCATTTTCCTCCACCTGGAGGACTTCCTTTAACATGTCTTATAGTGCAGGTCTTCTGGTGATAAACTCTTCCATCCTTTGACAAAGAAAATCTTTATTTTACCTTAAGTTGAGAAGATAATTTTTACCAAGTGTAGAATTCTAGGTTGGCAGGTTGTTTTTGTTTCAGCACTTTACAAGTGTCACTCCATTGTCTTCTGACTTGCACAGTTTCCAATAAGAAGTCTTTTTTCATTCTCATATTTATTCCTTTGTACAGAACATGATTTTTTGCTCCAGTTGCCTCATGATTTTGTTTTTATCGCTGGTTTCAAGCAAATTTATTGTGATGCACCTTGATGTAGTTTTCTTTGGGTTTCTTGTGTTTGAGATTCATAGAGCTTCTTGTGGGTCTATAGTTTTTATCTAATTGGAAATTTTTTAGTTCTTGTTCCTTGAAATATTTTTTCTGACTTCCCCCTTACCCCTCCTTTGGGGACTCCAATTCCACATATTTTAGACCACTTGAAGTTTTACTATAGTTCATTGTTCATGTTTCATTTTGGATAGTTTTTATTGCTATTTCTTCAAATTCATTAGTCTTTTCAGTGTTAATCCATCATTAATCCCATTCAGCATGTTTTTTCATTTCACACATTTTAGTTTTTACCTATAGAATCTCATTTTTTTAAAATAACCTTTATTTTTTAGAGAAGTTTTTGGTTCACAGCAATTCTGTGAAGAAGATACAAAGATTCCCCATATACCTTTGCTTCTACAAATTCATAACCTCTTCCATTATCAGCATCCCCCACCACAGGGTATGTTTGCTGCAATTGATAAACCTATACTGACACATCACTATCATCCAAAGTCCGTAGTTTATACTAGGGTTCAGTCTTAGTGTTGTACATTCTGTGTTTGGACAAATTTACTATGATGTGTGTCCACCACTGTAGTTTCATACAGTGTAGTTACATGTCCTTAAAAAACATCCTGTGCTCTGCCTATCAACCCCTTCCTCCCACCTCTCAACTCAACACTGACCTTTTTACCGTCTCCATAGTTTGCCTTTTCTAGAATGTCATATAGTCAGAATCATATGGTATGTAACATTTTCAGGTTGACTTCTTTCATTTAGTAATATGCACTTAAGTTCCCCCCATGTCTCTTCATAACTTGAGGCTCATTTCTCTTAGTGATGAATAATATCCCATTGTCTGGATTACCATTGTTTATTTATCCATTTACTTAGTGAAAGATATCTTGGTTGCTTTCAAGTTTTAGCAATTAGAAATAAGTTGCAATAAACATTCACGTACAGGTTTTCAACCCCTTTGGGTAAATACCAAGGAGTGTGATTCCTGTATTGTATGATAAGATTATGCTTAGTTTTGTAAGAAGCCACCAAATTGTTTTCTAAGTATCTGTACCATTTTTGCCTTCCTGCCAGCAACAAAAGAGAGTTCTTGTTCCATCCTTCCCAGCATTAACTGTCATCACTGTCCTGAATTTTGACTGTTCTAATAGGTGTGTAGTACTTTCTCATTGTTGTCTTAATTTGCATTTCCCTGATGACATATCAGGGAAAGCATCTTTTCATGTGCTTATTTGCCATCTTATATATCTTTTTTGGTGAAGTGTCCCTTAAGGTCTTTGGCCCATTTTTTAATCAGGTTGTTTGTTTTCTTTTTGCTGAGTTTAAGAGTTCATTATATATTTTTGAGAACAGTCCTTTATCAGATATGTTTTTTGCAGATATTTTCTATTTTATTCTGTGGCTTGTCTTCTCTTTTTTTGACAGTGTCTTTTGCAGAGCAGAAATTTTTAATTTTAATGAAGTTCAGATTATGCATTCTTCCTTTCATGAATCATACTTTTGGTGGTGTATCTAAAAAGTTATAGCCAAACCCAAGGTCATACATGTAGGTCTGTGATCCATTTTTTAGTTCATTTTTGTGAAAGACATAATGTCTGTGTCTAGATTCATTGTTTTTGCATGTGGATGTCCAATCGTTTCAGCACCTTTTTGTTAAAAAGGCTATCTTTTCTCTGTTGTATTACTTTTGCTCTTTTGTCAAGTATCAGTTGGCCGTGGGGTTATTTCTGGGCTATTTCGTTCTATTGATCTACTTGTCTATTCTTCCACCAATATTACACTGTCCTGATTACTGTAGCTTTATAGTAAGTTTGAAAATGGGAAGTGTCAGTCTCTTAACTTAGCTCTTGTCCTTCAACAAAGTAGGGACCCCCAACTTTTCTTTGCCCCACACAGAGTAAAACCCTTATAGTCTGCACACATCTCAAGCCATTCCCCATCTTTTGCCCTGACACTGCTCCACCCCCAATCCTACCTCAAATCTTTATTCCCCTGTGTGATAGTTCCCAACACATCATACTGCGTCCATCTGCTTAGGTCTGTCCCCTCAGCAGAAGGAAGAGACTTCACTGGACTCCAATCCTGTTACCTCTGTATCAGAAGGAGGCTCAGGAATATTTACTGAGCCAATGAGTGATGTAGAAACTCTCACTGAATGCAGAAGAAAGGCCATCTGTGTTGAAGGAAGGCTTCCTCCTGCAGAGGTATTTGGGAAGGCTGTGACTCTTCTCCACTCTCCCCTCACCCTCCATCTAAAGCTTTTGCCATCTTATCCCCAACTCAGCCCACCTTTGAAGTCACTCCCCACAGCCCATCTACCTACCCTCTCATTCTCAAGATAGCTTTCCAGGTGACCTCAGCCCCACACCATCCCTTCTCTGGTCATAAGCAGCACACACACGTGAACCAGCTGCTTTGTTTCCTGGAGCCACAAAGAGGAGTGGGTCCAGAGTTCAAAACCTGACTTTTCCACCCTGGCCTTGGTGCCTTAGGTGAGTCACTTAATCTTCCTGTGCCCAACTTCCTCACCTATAAAATGAGAAAAGATTATTAGGAGGATTAAATAAAGTAATTCATGTAGATACTTAGAACAGCACCTGGCAGGTAGGAATCACTCCTGCACATGGGTTATTGTCAACATCACCCTACATTCTTTTTTATGCAGGGAGAAGAAATTCAAGTCCTTGGAGGGCAGGGACCAGGCCTGCAAAAGGATGTGCTCATAGTAGGTACTACATAAAAACAGTGGGTGGTCTGACAAGAGGAGAAGGGAACTAATGAATAACACATATCCACCCTGTGTCAAGCATTGAGCTTAGAGTTTTACCATGTGATTTCCCAAGTTCTTATAAGCACCTCAGGGGAAGATACAGCCTGCCCATCAGACTAGGGGACAGGCTCAGAGAAGATGAATAGCCTCCAAGTTACACTGCCAGCAAAAGGCAGGGCAAAGTATAAGACCAAGGCTACCTACCTCCCACCCTGGGCTGCTTCCTCCCAATAAGTGGTGGCCTGTAGAGTAGGCTGGGCATGTGGAGTCCTCAGAACTTGCGGATAGTCTCTGAGGTGGGAGGCCCCTGGTGATAGGAGAGCCTGAGTCTTTCTCACCCAGCACAGGGCTCCCAGGAGAGCTTGCCCCCCTTCCCAGAATGGCCTAATCTCAAAATGCTGTCATTCCATTTGATTTAAAAAAAAAATCCTACTAATTCCAATGGCAAACATTTGATAATTATCCTTGATATAAGTTTAAAAGTTCAAATTAACCAATCATTGCATAACATTTCACCAGAAAATAGAAGAACAGAGAGGATTTAGTCACGGGAATTGCATATAAATGCTTTCTAAAAATATTATTTTATTACCTACAAATGTGCAGTACAAAAATCCAGTCTAATCTTCCACCTCACACACTCTGCACTCTTTCTCACAATTCTGTGCAGCAATAATCAGCCCGGGGTATCAACCTGTCTTTCTAGCTATGACAGCTGAGTGACTGAGGTGATTACGCTTGAGCCCATTTCTCCTGAGAGGAGCAGCATGGTTGAACTCCTAGGACCATGGAAATGATGACACACTCATTGCCTCCACGGTGACCCAGGACAACCCCAGTCACCAGAGCATTCAGTCTTATGGGACCCAAGGATGCCCACCAGTACACAGCCTGCCTTCAGTCAGTCAGCTGCTTGCACAGACTGCCTCCCACTTTGCGGATAAGGAGCTTGAGGCCTATGGAGGGAGTGCCAGCCACACTGCAGCTGCCTGGCATTTTCATTGTCATCCTCATCACCATCACTCCTGAGGGTTCACTCTGTGCTAAGCACTAAGTGGGGTTCTCTGCAAGGTTCTCAGTGTCAGAACAACTACCTTATAGGTGGATAGCCTGCACATATAAGAGTGACATATCTGGGCTCACCATAGAAAGTCACCATGAGATTCTGAATTTCCCAGCTGCCTCACCCCCTCCAGCCCACTCTTGTTCTTCCATTGTGGGGACCGAGAGCTGCAAAGCTCCTCGGCACCTCACCTGCAAAGGTCCCATCTCCAGGCATGTGGACAGGTAAGAGCAATACTCTCCAGAGCCTTCTAGCCATGTGTGTGACCCCAAATGCCACACATCTGAGACAGGGTTCAAACATGGAATTTTAAAGGGGACATGATTGAGGATGACCCTTGACTCCTAGCTCAGGACTTCCAAAGCTGGATCTGCTGTTACCCAGCTGTAGGGTCCTGGGGAGTCATTTCCCATCTCTGGGCCTCCATTTCCTCTTCTGAGAAATGAATGATCTCCACATCCCTTCTGGAGTTAACTTTCATTGTTTAAATCAGATTGCCCCAGAAGCAGGTTCTAAGACCTAGATTCGAGTAGAAGTATGAAATTAGTTTATTTGGGAGGTGCAGGATCCCAGCAGGAAGGAGGTAGAGTGCGACAGAGAAGGGAAGGAAAGAAGATGTGCTTACAAAAGCTAGGCCATAGGTGAACTGGAGCTAACTTACATCTTTCCTTAGTGAGCATGTCCCCAGCTCCGTCTTCAGTGACGTTCATGTGGTAGCTGAAATTTGCCATGGTGGGAGTATTCACACCATGGAAATCACAAGCACTACAAATCAGACTCACTTCTTCCCAGGAAACTGGCTTATAAACATTCACTAACACACCATCAGCTTAAATCTGCTGGGAAATGGTGTAAAACACAAGCCTCAGAGTCATCCCATCCCTCCTCCATGGTGAGGGAGCTAGAGATTTACGCAAAAGTCCTGAGACTGATTCAGAGCTGCTCTGGGGAGTGTTAATTCCCAATATTCCCACAGCATCCCACACATGGGACAGAGCAGCAGAGATGTGGTGAGGGATCTGATGACACCTGCTACATTCTCCAGATGCTTCATAAAACCAGTAGAGAGTCAAAGTGCACATAGGCAGGCTGGGTGGACCAGGGAAGGGAGGGTTCAGTGGAGCTGAACATTAGCATGGCATAGAGGGGTGCCTGGCACTTTGCTATTTACCTGCTCTTCCACACCAGGACACCAAATGAACAGATTAGCAGAGAAGCAGAGCCTGGCTAGTAGCAGGAGGGTTTGGTGCCAGGGAACCCTTCTGGCTTAGAGACTTAGGTGTACAGTGACATCAAGAGGTCTAATTAGTACACTCTGAGGCTGGGGCTGTTCTGGTAAGGAAAGGTTGATATGTGCACCATTGTGTTTGTGGTGGGCTGAGCATGCACCCTGGAGGGCTCATTGTGGGCTCCATACTCGGGAAGGGTTTTCACAGCAGAAGAGAGATGGAAGCATGAGACAATGCTCAGTTTCAGAGCTCACCAAGTCAAGTGCTGTTCATATTCATCCAAAGAATTTACCAAATGCCTGCTCCACATCAGCTCCATCAGGGCTGGAGGTGGCATGATGAATCAGAGAGGTCCCTGCCCTTGCAGCCCATACCCAGACAGTGTGAAGCCACTGGTGAAGTAAAACACAATCACATACCTCCATCACCATGTGTTTTCTTGCACGGTGCTCTGTAAGGGGAAGAGAAACTCTTGGTGGGCGGGGGAATCAAAAAGATTGCCACTCTGGTGAAGACTCAGGCAGGGATCTGAATGAAGTGAAAAGAAGAACTAGAAGAACATCCAAGCAGGGAAACCAGTGCAAAGGCCCTGAGGCCAGACAGGCAGTTTTAAGAATTATCCAAGTAGCCAGTGAATGGGAGGAAAGGAACAAAGGAACGAAAATGGAAGGTGAGAGAAAACAGTAGACTTTAGACATTGGAGCATAGATATCAGGAGACAGTGAGCAAGGGAGGGATGAATTTGAACTACAAATTAAAATCGTGAAAGGCCCCCTGGGTCTGCTCCAGGAGTTGAGGCCAAGAAACCACGTGGCAGCCTTCTGTAGTATCATATATAGACATCTGAGCCCAGGACAGAGACAGCACTCTGGGAGAAACAGGGTCTGACTAAAAAGAGATAGGGTCCCTGCATGAGTAACAGGGTGGAAAGGTACCACCTCACTAGATATTTTCCCCACAGAGAGCAAATGGGGACCCTTGGCCTAGGGGAGGAGAGGCTCAGGAAAGAAGCTGCGTGCTGCTAAAGATCCCTTGCCCTCAACCCCCACTCCAGGTCAGCTCCCAAAGCAGGAATGATAGAACCCCCAGCAAAGTTAGAGTATCCCTAAAGCCATGAGAACATGTGTCCTATTGCCTGTGGAAACCCCAGGAGGCCTCAGAGAGGCCTGGATTACCCCTCCCCCCCACACACAATTGTCCTGTGTCTGTGACAGGAGCAACAACACGGCTAAGGAGGCCGGTGAGTCCTTAGGGCCTCAGAGTTCACATAAGGAGATGCAGAGTAAATGCCAGGGGCCAGGTAACCACAGACCAAGGCAGGACCCAGATGTCCCATCAGTTGTCAGTGGGGTTAGATGGTAATCACTAGGGCCCACCCTGGCAGAGGCAATGTTTCCCTGATACATTGTTCCCTCCCTGCCAGCTCAAAAGCTCCACCCACGCACTTCAGAATGTTGAGAGAGCAAGGAGAGAAATTGGTGAATGAGTTTAAACTTGCAATAGGACAACCTGAAGGAATTGAGGATATTTGTTGGGATAAATGAGTTTGCAATCACCATCTTTCAAATTTTAGAATAGTGAGGACAAACAGAATATCTTATAAGCTTTCAGAAGGATATAAAAATAAGTAAACATGGATTAGATACAACGGTCCAAGGGTCAGAATGCCAGAAGACTCTTGTTAGTAATTGTGAAAACTAGAAATAAAAGGGCAATAACTTCAAAATTCTAAAGGAAAATGATCTTTATCAGAGACTTGTATACCAGCCAAACTATCAGGAGTAAGAGTTTAAGACATTTTCAAACATGCAATTTCTCAGATTATCCTCCCCTGGACTCCTCTTCAAGAAGCTCTCAAGGGGTGGGCTTCTCCCAAATGAGGGCATTGCCCTGCCAGGGCTGCAGGAGACAGGAGTCCAACAAGACAGACAGTTGAAGGGGGTCCCAGGCAAGCAATGAAGGGAGACCCCAAGAGGGCTGAGCAGCAGGGCCAGAATAGCCAGGGCAGCTGGGTAAGTCAGGGCCTCAAAAGAAACACTTTGCAGGAAAATGAAATTGGTAGGACAGTTAATACACTGGAACACTGTGAGAGGAAATTTATACCAATAGGGAATGGGTATGGCAAAAAAAAAAAAAAAGAGTTTGGAGATAAATTAGGGACAAATGCTGAAAAAAAGTCAAACAAATGTCAAATACAGGACGATTATTAACTCCAGGTAAAAAAAAAAAGTTATGAATGAAAGGAAAATAAAATGAAGAAAATTTAAAATATAAAGCAATCATTAACTCCAGTTAAAACAAAAACAAAAACAAATTTTTTTCTGTGAAAAGACTAAACATAATCACACTGTAAACACGGAATGTTAATCTTCTCAAAGGTAATGAGGCCCTAGTTCAACTATAAAATAAAACACAAAACTGAATTTATTGCTCACTTGAGTAAGCCTAAACTTTGCTGCTCAGGCAGTCTCCCAGGGCACGGAACTGGGAGTGCAAGGATTGGCCAGCCATCTGGACTAGGGGTGATGTCATCTGTCATCTCTTGAAGGTGACTGGATGAAAGAGAACGGTTGCTTGGCTGGCACTCAGAGGCTGCTTATTTGGGTGTGTCTGTCTCTGATTGGCTGAGTTTCAGCTAGGGACTGACACTGATTGGTTAGCTACAAAGCACGTTCATTGAAGTCAGCTGGTGTCTATCCATTGAAAAGGTTTAAAACCGGTTCTGCGGTTATTTATTACCATGGCTACAGAACAATCGGTCTTTTCCTAGGAGTGTGGGAACTTTTGTATTCTCAATCCTTCAGAATTAGGAGGTAACTATGTTGCTGATAGTGGGGGATGGGATATGTTCGAACATGTGTGTGGTGCTGTCCAGAATGGGGTGAACAAAAAATAATTCCCCACCTTCTATGGTAGGAAATAAAAGGATAATGTCCAAAACTAGAAAATCAAAAGTTAACAATGTTAGCATTTTGTTTAGAGTTGTGAATATGGTATCAAAAGAACTGTTAAAGATTGGTTTCCTCTGGGAAGCAAGAATCCATGGGGTAGGGTAAGGAAACTACTGTTTTGCATAACAAAACTTGTTGTGCTGTTAGACTCTTTAAACCCTGTACATTCATAAATTTGATCAAAGTTGTTTTTTTCTTTTACTTGAACAATATATTTTAGAAACAGTTCACCTAGAAGTTTTCAAAATACATACTGAAATGTTTTTGTGGAAAAAATAGAAAAAGTTCTGTTTCTAGGCCCTGCAAGCAGATAGCAAGATTTTTGTGCCCCATGTACATTTTCTTCATTGTTAATAAATGAAGAATGCACCCTCACTTCCCTAGCTGCAGAATTTCCCTATTTTTAACATCCCTTATCTCACTATGACATCTGAAGATGAAGAAAATCTTTAGGTCCTGCCTCAAGACACTACCACAGTTAAGGGAGGGTGGGTGTTGAAGGAGGAAGAGAGAGAGAGAGAAAGAGGAGAGAGAGAGGAAGAGGCATCTCCAGGCTTCATTTCACTGTGAGTACAAGTTTCTTGGGCTTACGTGGCTTCTTGAGGCCACTCAGGGCCCTTCCGGTGCCTCATTCAGTCAAGACCATTCTCATAGCTCCCTGCTTCTGGGTCACATCTTCCCCAAGAGCCTTCACCTGTCACTTCTCCAGTCCCCTGGTCTGGGATGGATGGCTCACACTGGTGTGCGTGCACACACACACACACACACACACACACACACACACGCACACGCGCACACACACACACACACACACATACACACACACACCTGGCATCTTCTTTCTCCCTTAGGGACTTTAACCTCTCTTAGTGTCCTTGTTTAAGTGTGTGTCCCTCCCATTGCCCTAGCCCCCTGAGGACAAGATGAGTATTTTATGTCTGTGTTTCCCAGCCTCCAGCACAGGCTCTGGCCCATAAAGGAAGAAGTGGACTAAGATAATTCCTTATCCCAGGACACAATTATATGACAGTTTTTCTCCCAAGAATCTGGATGAGCCTCCTGTGCCAAAAGCCCAGGAGGAGTGACTAATCTCCCTGGAGGCATCCACTGCCTTCTGGTAGAGGGAGAAGTCATTGAATCCTGGGGGCCCTGCTCCCCCAGGCAGTACTCCAGGGTCAGGGGACACAGTGGCCTCCCCACTGGCCTAAATGACACCCAGAGCCCTGGCCCCCCATCTCACTCATGGTAAAGAAGAGCAAAAGTGTAAGAGGGACACAGGGGATGTTGTGTGGATGCCTCAGTGGGGCAGTAGTGGGGATGGTGGATCCACTGGTGGATGTAGGGGTGCAGGGCCAGACTGTATCAGACTGCCCAGAATTCCATGTTAAACACTGGACAGGCAAACCGAGATACTTGTCACCCTACTGGCCTCTGAGGTTCTGGCCCCAGAGGGCTGTGCCACATCACTGTGGCCTGAATCAGACATTATCAGGGTTCCTTAGGCCTGAACAGGCCATTCTGACAGTCAGGCACCAGCCAAAGGGACACAGACCTATTTGGTCCTCTTTGAGACTCCCCATCCCTGTAAGTACCCCATCACAAGCAAAAGAGGGAATCTCCATTTCTAATGGATTTTGTCCCCAGAAAAGGAATGTCTGCCCTTCTCCCTTCACTCAGTAAATGACTCTGTAATTAATACATGGAGATTTTTATGACATTTTAAAGAAGCCAGGTACTGGATAAATCACACACACTTGGCAGTCTGCATGAAATATATTTCCATGATGGTCCCTTGGCTTGAAAGCCTGCCTCAGGATAGCTGTTCTCAAAACCTCAGTGCAAGTCTAATTGCCCATGTGCTTAGAAGTCCCATCACCATGGGGACCTCTGAACCACAGGGCTATCATCAGCCTAGTGGGAATAGCAGCTGGGCAGGAAGGAGGAGGCAGTAAGGCTGGGCACCCAGTGCCTCTTTCCCTTTGTTCAGTGTCCTTCCTGAACTCCAGGACTGGAGACCCTTGGCTTGCATCCTCCTCATTGCTATAGTGGGTAGAGTTAGTTCCCAGCATTAAAGGAGTTCAAACCATAGGGCAACTGCTTCCCTACACTGTTCTTGACCTTCACATGCACCTGCCAAGTAACTGTGGTCCTCCTCTGGTTATAACTGGGCAAACTGAGAGCCAGAAGGAAAGCACTTGCCTGTCCTCACCCACAGGAGCATCTATCATGTCCAACTACTTAGCCCTTTCCAGGAGGCCTGAAATGACAACTTTGAAAGTACACTTTCTCCAAGGAACATTTCCAAGTCACTGGCGACTTAGCCTGGCCTAGGCTTGAAGATCTTGAGCCCCTCCAAGGAGGAGTGGGGTCCCTATGAGAAGGGCAAGCTTCCATGTGGCCATGGACTGGGAAAGAAGACAAGGCTCTTGATATAATCCCATCCAGGTACCAGGGTGGGGGAAGGGTGTCAAAATCGAACTAGTGTATCAGTAAAGAGTGTACAGCTCTTCTCTGGGCTGTGTCCCAGATGAAATGCACAGTGACAGGCTGATTCAACCCCAAACCTTTCTAAGGTATAACTAGAGGTTTTGTGGGTGAATTAATTTCCAGAGACTTCCTTTAACCTGCACCCCTACTGAAGCCCTTTGAGCCTCTTACATCCACCCACCCCTTCTCTGAAATCCCATTTCACTTCCCAGTTGAAAGAGCCAAGTCCTGGGGGACTAATTCTGCAATCTTAGCTCTATTTGTAAATCTGCTCAGAGAGTGTGGTGAAATCCAAGGCACATTCGAGTTCAGAATTTCGATGTGCCAGATGTTAGTCCAGGCCCTGAGGACAGAGCTGCTAATAAGCCAGGCCTGCTTCCTGCTCTGGTAGACAGGGCTGCAGGGGCTCTGACAGTCATTTATGCACTCATTCTTTCTTTGAATAGTTGGTCACCTGCTCTTTGCCAAGCACTGTCCTAGGAACTGAGATTCAGGGCAGAGAGCCTTCTTTCTACCAGGAGAGGCAGCAGAGATGGATACAGCAGGCTAGAATGTGAGGTTGTGCACTAGGTAGGAAGGAAAAAGCAGAGGGAAGAGATGGGGAGTGCTGAGGTGAGGTGAAGTGAAGTTTTGCCAGGCCTCACAGAACAGAAGGCTGTCTATGTATTTATTAGGGGGTAGCAGGGACAGAGGGAGAGAGAGAATCCTAAGCAGGCTCCATGCCCAGCATGGAGCCCAATGTGGGGCTAGATCTCACAGCCCTGAGATCATAACCCCAGCGGAAACCAAGAGTCAGAGGCTTAACCACTTAACTGAGCCACCCAGGTGCCCTAGGAGGTAGCTTTTTAATAAAGAAGTCCATGGTGGAACTAGCAGTGTAAGCCCTAAGGGTGCAGCATTCCTGCAGAGTAACCACAAGAAAGACAAAGGCCCCAAGGCAGGAGGGTCTGGGGTGTTTGAGGGGGAGCAGCAGGAGGCCTGGGTCCTGCAGAGGAGGGGAGGAGAGATGAGGTTGGAAGTCCTTCCAGCACTGTCTGTGGCTCCTACTGTGAGGGCGATAGGAACCTTTTGGAGGGTGTCTGATGTGAAGAATCACTGTGCTGCTATGATGAGGAAAGATTAGAGTCATGGCAAGGGCAGAAACATGTGAATCTTTTATTTGACTATTAGCAGTCAGCCTGGAATACCATAACAAATAGCACAGCCAGTGGGCTATCCCCTGGGTCTTCAAGCAGTCTTTTCCTCCTCATGTGTCTGTGCCCTAATCTCTTCTTATAAGGACACCAGTCATATTAGATTAGTACCCATCCCAAAGACCTCATTTTACCTTAATTACCTCTCTATTGGTTCTGTCTTCAAACATAGTTACATCTTGAGGTACTGGGGGTCAGGGATTCCACACAAGAGTTTTGCAGGTAGAGCCTGAGGGTGACACAATTCAACCTGTAAACAGTGACAGTGACAGGAATCCAGATGAGAGAGCATGGCTGGGACCACTGAGGTGGCAGGGAAGCTGGTGATCCTGCAGGTGGGTGCTAAGGTAGGGTGTGGGAGCAGTCTGCCCCAAGGAAGTTGGTAAGGGGTGCATCATCTAGAGAGAATGTAACCTTCACAAACAGCCAATGCAAAATAGAACCTTTGATAAAATACTGCCCCCTCAAAACAAAACCAAACAAACCTTTGTTTACCTAATTGCTAAACAATTGCTGCAGTTACTATTGAGTTTTATTAATACATTTGTAAACTTCAAATTCACACATTTTATGATGTTTCCTTTAGTCAACATTGTGTTCTACCTGGACATTAATCCAGACAACTCTCAGGTACGCGGCTGACCCCCGGCAGGGACTGGGTCCCACGTCATTTCACCCAGTTCTGTCTCTAGGTCCTGCACTCAAGCGGTAAATTTCACATAAATATTGCTGGCACAGCAGTTATGAAGACAAGGAAGCAGAATGTGAGTTACTTCAACTCTGTCATTCTATGCCACCACTTGAGATGTTTGTGTTTAAAATTTGTAACAGTGAAACAGCACAAACTAGAAGTTTTAACATTGTTATTTGAGAAGCACATATTTCAGCTCCTACATAATCTGGTACTAATTGTAACTAATATCCTTGAAATTTAGCCTTTTATAAGTATTAAGTGATTGTTTTAAAACTAAAGATTTAATCAAGTAAGTAATAGGTCACATCATTGATATCTTTTAGTGACACCCCTTGTGCCCCACTTGTAGCTCTTGTGGGAGATTTTGTTGTATTAAAATTCACTTATTTTTTATTGGCATGATTGTATACATAAAGTTCAATTTGAGAAAATGTGCTCTGCATTTCTTTTCTGGGTCCTATTCCTTATTTAATTACTACTGAAAATAGAAGAGGAATATCAGGCTGCGGTAATAAAGTACTTCAGACCACCAGCTTCAACATCAAATGTTTATTTCTCATGGTTCTGGAGGCTGAAAGTCCAAAATCAGTGTGCAGCATTGTGGGGTTCTTGCTGAAGCTTCTCTTCCTGGTTATGTTGTCACACAGCCTTTTTTGGTGAATTCAAGTAGAGAGAGATTTGTGTTTCTTCCTCATTTAAAATGGTACTAATCCTATCATGGGGGGGCTCCACTCTCATGACCTAATCACCTCCCAACAGCCCCATCCACAACCACCATCACACTAGGGATTTGGAGGGTCACAAACATTCAGTCCATAGCAAGGGGGATGTTAAAAAAGTATCATCTCTGGGTGTCAAATGTGCTCAGGATGCCACTGGGATTTGGGAGGTATCTTCAGTTACAGCCATCTGGTGAGAGCAAGAGAGCTCCTAAGGATGGGCCTGTGACTATGGGCTCCACACCCCGAGCACTGCACCAGGCATAGCTGCAGGAGGCGCAGATCTGGCTGTGGTGAGATCAGGAATTTGGTTTTCAGGCACGTTCCCCACGGAGCTGCCTGCTGGACATCCCATGCAGGTTTTCAAGTGGGTGGTCGGGTACCCCAGGGAAGGTGGGAACTGGAGAAGCACCAGTACTTCAGTGGAATTTAAAATTGGGAGTCCAGATGGGTTCACTTAAGATGAATAACACAACATCGCAGCTACATACATGTGAACAGCTCTTTGAGGAGGTCACAAAACGTGCTTCAGAGAGGTGGCTTCTCTGAGCCCCTACAGTGGCAAGTCCAACCCAGTCTGAGGGCATAGCAAGGTGTCCTTAGGGAAGTGATGTGAAGGTGACACCAAGGTGAGCTAGCCAGTCCAGGGCAGAGGATAGCCTGGGACATTCAAGGAACAGAAACAGGCTGTGAGGTGACTGAGCTCAGGAAAGTGAAGGGTGCCAGGCACCTGGGATTTTATCAGCAGAGGCCCAGGCAAAGATTGAAGAGTTTTTAATAGCAGAGTGATGTGATACGATTTGAGTTTTTAAAGGATCACATAAGCTGCTTTGCAGAGAATGACTTAGAGAGGCAAAGCAATCCATCCAGGTGAGAAATTACATGTTTGAACTACAGTGATACATGCAGAGATGGAAAAAGGAGATGGACCCAAGAAACATGAAGCAGGTGAACGACACGGGAGGTGATGGAGAGTGGGAAAGGGAATAGGGTAAGCAGGATTCACTGGGTTTGGGGTAGAGAGCCTTCCCTGGTAGGAAGACAAAGGTGAGTTGGGTTCAGGAAAAAGCAGAGCTCACTTTAAACATATTCAGTGCCAGTGCCCTAGATGTCCCAAGAGGTAGTGTCAAACAGCTGTAGGTATTGGGAGCCTAGGGGAGCAGACTGGCCAGGAGATGAAGGCTGACAGGAGATGGGACATCACTGGTGAGTGGTTGGCCTGTGATGGTATGCAGGTGGACAAGGTCTCACGGAAGAGGTAACCATGAGCAAGGAAGACTGAGCAACTTGGGGACAGATGCCAACCCTTAGGGTTCAATGGAGGAGGGGCAGCCAGCAAAGGAGCAAGAGAAAGAGAAATTTGAGAACTGAAGGAAAACCGAGAGTATCCCAGCTGCCAAGAGGAGGGACTGTCTCAGGACGGAGGGAGCCAGATGCACTGTGAAATCCAGTGTGACACAAGGACAAGTGTGCAGGACTTCAGCTGTAGATTTTCCTGATGACCCTGTGGAGCAGCTCCTAGTGCAGGGGTGGGAGGACCAGTGGGAGTGCACTGAAGAGGGCAAGGAAGTGAAGAAAGCCAGTGTATGTGGACAGCTCTAATGAGAAACCTGGTACTGAACTCTTCAGTGATAACAGCATTGTTAGAAACATTCAGCCTACCCTGAGCACTACCTGTCCTGGCACAGTGCTAAGTGTACAGCATGCGTCCATTCTCCTAATTTTCACAACAGCTCTACAGCATAGTACCATGATTCTTCCTGAAATACAGTAAGAGAAACTGAGGCACAAAGAGTTAAA
Source organism: Ailurus styani (assembly GCA_002007465.1). Taxonomy (NCBI): domain Eukaryota; kingdom Metazoa; phylum Chordata; class Mammalia; order Carnivora; family Ailuridae; genus Ailurus; species Ailurus styani. The sequence continues at coordinate 48,794 of LNAC01001229.1, read as the reverse complement.
GCCTCACAGCCCTTAAGAATGTGGGGGAGGGCAGGGTTTGAATGAACCCAGACTTGGATTAAGCCTGTGTGCTTGTGCTCTTGATCCCCATGCTAAAGTCATGACTGGGATGTGGGGGAGATGCACAGAAGGAACAGAAGTGTTCTGGTCTGGGGCAACTTTGGCCTCAGGTCTCTCTGCACTCCCATTTCCAAAATGAGGATAATAACCCCTACTCTTCTTAATTTATGGAGTTCCTCAGTAGATGCAATGAGACTCAGCCATTCACTTGACAGATGGAGTTTACACCTCATGGGGAATGCAGAAACTAACTGCGGAAGTGTGGGGTAAAGACAATGCGATTTGCTCATGGGTCAGATGTAGTGTGTGGGAGAGTAAGAATAATCAGAATGATTTCTTTTCCTTTTTTTCTTTCTCTCTCTCTCTCTCTCTCTCTCTTTTTTTTTTTTTTTGAAAGAGAGATGGAGGGGGTAGAAGCAGAGGGAGAGGGAAGGAGAGAATCTCAAGCAAGCTTCATGCCCAGCACAGAGCCCAGTGAGTACTCAATCTCACAACCCTAACATCATGACCTCAGCCAAAATCAAGAGTCAGATGCTTAACCACCTGAGCCACCCAGGCACCCCCAGGATAATTTCTAAGACTCAGGACTGACCATCTGGTTGAATAAAAGTACCACCTATAGAACAGAGACCAAGAAAGAAAACTACAAGAGAAAAATTATCAGTTGAGTTTGGGAAAGGGGAGCAGATCCAGTTTGAGAAGGGAAGGGATCAGGAAACCCTTGATCTGTGATCTATGGGGGGCTCGGCCTACAGATACACATATGCAGTGGTGCCCAGGCCATGGTGCTGGGCAAGCTCAGGACAGAGCTCAGGAAAGTGAGTGCATCTGAGAAGGCAGAAAAGGAAAGGCTGGCAAAATAGGATCACAGGAGCCAAAAGAGGGGGAGGACTTCCTGGAAGGCAGGCACTTGTGGTGATGTTCCTCAGAGAATAAGGAGCCTGGGTCTGACAACATGTGGCTCAAGGCCAGTGCAGGGGAGAAAGGCAAATGAGCTGGATACAGAATGAATGCATGGTGAAGAATTAGAGATGGTACCAGAAACAGCTCTGATAATGATATGTAGCCCTTTTTATCTTCGACATTCAACTTCCAGTCTATGTAAAAGTTGCTACTTGCAAAGAGGATACAAAGGACAGGTGAGGACAGTGAGAGGCCAACTGCAGGACAGGAACTTGCATGTGAGCCCAGGAGTCCACCTGACCCTCAAGGGCAGTTTTGGAGTTGCCATGAGCTAAGCACCAGGCCGGCTGGAAACCTGGAAACACCAGAGCATCATCACACCCAGAGAGGGCCTACTAGCTGTAAGCCACATCTTCTTCTTCCTTCCCTGAGCTGGTCATCACTCACTGCTCATCTGCCAGCTTGCTTACCCATTCATGCACCCAATTATTTAAAAAACCATCATGGGTCTCTTGTCAGACCTATGCTGCATCCAAGGACTTGAGTCTGAATTAGACCCCAATCTTGCTCAGGAAGACAGATCAGTAGGCAAAGTAGAGAGTGATGAGCTCTGCAGTTGGTGGTGGGGGGGTTTACCTAGTCTTACTGGGAGAAATGGGTCAGGGGTCCTCAGGGGAGGTGACATATGTGGGGCTCTTGGCAGCCAAATGCAGCCTCAGAACATAGTAGATACAAATACTTGAAAGTGGAGGAAAGAAATCCCATTCATCCCTCTTTAGCAGATGATTACATGGAGGCCTAGAGCCCAACTCAGCTAAGATGACAAGCAAAACTGGTGACAGGAGACAAGGATCCTTAGAAACTAGTGTATGCCAGGCTCTGCATGATACATTTAGCAAACATGACCTTTTTTTTTCTCCTGACTTGGCTGAGGAGATGCCCCCTTTGGATAGGGAGGGGGTGGGACTGAGTGAGGTTGGCACTGTTCATGGGACACACATGGTGAGGGCAGGGGCTAATTCAGTGGGCCCTAGAATGGGGCTCAAGTGGGACCTGGGGAAGCTGTCCTACTGTGTGATGTCCCCAATTGAGAAGGGAGGTCCAGGGCTTCTTGAGTCTGATCAGCTGAGGAGAACCAAGGTGACACCCTAGCACTCTAGAGATGCCTAGAGCCTTGGTGCCAGCCAGAGAGGTCTACCCTAAAGCAATGTTGACAATAGAACAACAACAACTGTCCACAGCTTGTTTTTTTTTTTAAAGATTTTATTTATTTATTTCACAGAGGGAGAGAGATCACAAGGAGGCAGAGAGGCAGGCAGAGAGAGAGACGGGGAAGCAGGCTCCCCGCTGAGCAGGGAGCCTGATGCGGGCCTCGATCCCAGGACCCTGAGATCATGACCTGAGCCGAAAGCAGAGGCTTTAACCCACTGAGCCACCCAGGCACCCCACAGCTTGTTTGAAGGACCTTTTATACCTGCCACTGGGGTCTAACATCCCTCTCACTAAGACCATCCCACTTCTCCTATTACTCTGCCCATCTTAGGTCGCCTAGGCTTTGATGTCTCTCAATGGCAGGGCTTCTCCCAGTCTAAGGAGCATCCCTTAAAGTCTCTCTAGATTACACTCCCTACTTGCTCCAGGGCCCAAGAAGTCCTGCTATGCCTGGGAGGTGAACCCATAGTCCTGTAGACCCCAGAGGTCTGGAAACATCAGGAAAAGTAGATCTTGTCTGGAGACCAGGTAAGGACATGCTCCAGGCGCCCCAAGGATAACCAGTGGCCCAAGGAGCCTGGGCCCTTTCCCAGCTATCCTCCTTCCCACTTTTGCCTCCATATCAGGGACGCGAACTTTATATGGAACTACCTACAGATCTCTGCAAAGAGAGAAAACCAAACACCCAATGTCAGCCTCAGTACCATTCTCTCTGATGCAGCCAATCTATCTGCTGCCCTGCCAGCTCCAGCTCAAAGCATGCCCCAACTCTGACAGTATCTGGAGGAGGAAGCAGTGTCAGAAAGGGTTGCTTCCAGATGGGAGAAATGACAGCACATTTGTATGTTCATGGGGATGATCCAATAGTAAGAAGGGAAATGATGTGGGAAAGAGGGGGAGGACTGGGAAGCCCTGTCTTAAAATCCCTGGCACGTATGTTAAAGATTCATTCTTCCTGGCAGACAGGCAAACCAGGGACAGCACACAATATATCAGAGGAGACTCTTTGCCTATAGAATCCTTGAAGGGCCCTGAACGGCAGGTGCTTCGTGAGGTGAAGAAACCATTACTCAAAGATACAGTATCTTTGAGATCCAGCAACATGATTCATCAAGCATAAGGCATACCCTAGTTTGGGAGGAAATACATTTTTTTCTCATTGAAATATGTCTTGCTTAATGAAGAGAAAAAGTGGCAGCCACTCAATAAAGATATAAAACAATAATAACAATGATGACTAATGTGGGGAATATAACCTAATGCACTTAAAGTTTGAGTAACAACAAAGTCCAATTATTCAGCATCTATTGAGCTCCTACTATGTACCAGGAACAGCTCAGAGAACCATGAATACAGCAGAGAACCAGAGACAAAGTGCCTACCAAAAAACCTACAAGAATGAGAGTTAACAAGCAATAGGTAATAAGGTAAGCAGGTGGGGGGTGACCAGAGTTAGCACTTTTTGGTCCCTCATAGTATCTGGGGACAGGGTGCAAGGCTGATCACTTTTAGACTTGTTAAAGTGACATGTTAAAGTTTATGTGTTTAATCCATTTCAAGTTGATATTTTTGCTCTAAGATAGGGGTCCAGTTTCATTCTTTTACATGTGAATATCCAATCTTCCCAGCACCATTTACTGAAGAAACTGTCTTTCCTCCATTGAGTGTTCTTAAATGTAAGACCAGAAACCAAAAAACTCCTACAAGAAAACACCAAAAACTTCTTTGATGTGGGTGTTGGCAATGATCTTTTGGATGTGATATCATATCCAAATCATAAGTGGGACTATACCAAACTGAAAAGCTTCTACACAGCAAAAGAAACCACCAAGAAAATGAAAAGACAACCTAGAGAATGGGAAAAATATTTGTAAATCATAGCTCTGATAAGGGATTAATATACAACACCTATAAAGAACCCATACAACTCAATAGCAAGAAAAACAAATAATCCAATGTTTAAAATGGGCAGATGACCCAGATATTTTTGCAAAGAAGTTATACAAATGGCCAACAGGCACATGAAAAGATGCTCATCATCCCTCATCATCAAGAAAATGAAAGTCAAAACCACAATAAGGTATTATCTCATACCTGTCAGAGTGTCTAATATCAAAAAAGCAAGAAACAACAAGTGTTGGCAAGGACATGGAGAAAAGAGAAACTTGTGCACTATTGGTGGGAATGTAAATTGGTGCAGCCACTGTAGAAAACATTATGGAGGATCCTCAAAAAATTAAAAGTAGAACTACCATATAATCCCACAATGCCACTTCTGGGAACATACCTGAAGGAAACAAAAACACCATGTCAAAGAGATAACAGCACCCCCATGTTCACAGCAGCATTATTTACAATAACCAAGATATGGAAACAGCCTTAAGTGTCTGTTGACAGGGGATAAAAAAGTTATAGTGCAGATAAATACAGTGGAATATTATTTGGCCTCAAAAAGGAGGAAATCCTGTCACTTGCAATAGCATGGATAGACCTCAAGAGCATACAGAGTGAAATAATCAGACACAGAAAGACAAACACTGTATGATCTCACTTATATTGTGGAATCTAAAAACAACAGACAACCCATAAAAAAAGAGAGAGAGATCAGACAGGGATGGTGGGAGTGAGAATTGGATTAAAGTGGTCAAAAGGTACAAACTTCCAATTATAGGGATGCAACGTACAATATGACAACTACAACTAACATGGCTGTATGATATATCTGAAAGTTGTTTAAAAGAGTAGATCCTAAGAGTTGTCATTACAAGAAAAAAACATTTTTTCTTTTTCTTTTTTTTTTCTTTTTGGTATCTATAGAGATGATGGATGTTAACTAAACTTAATGTGGTGATCATTTCACAATATATGTAAGTCAAATCATTATGTTGTATACCTTAAATTTATATAGTGCTATGTGTCATTTTATGTCAATAAAACTGGAGGAGGGCAGTTTATGTGTTAAAAAAGAGTTTAAAAAGTTTACATGATCACATACATAAGAATGCATAACTTCCAAACAAGCAGAGGATAAAAAAGAGGAATAAGAAAACACAGTCATGCCAATTAAAGAAAAGAAAGAAAGGGGAGGGACACCTGGATGGCTCAGATGGTTAAGCATCTGCCTTCAGCTTAGGTCATGGAGCTTAGATCCAGGCCATGGTGCTCAGCAGGGAGTCCTTTGCCCCTCCCCACTGCTTGTGCTCTCATGCTCACTCTCTCTCTCTCTCCCTCTCTCTTTCTCTCTCTCTTTCTCCTCTTTCTTGTGCTTTCTCTCTCTCTCTCTCAAATAAATAAAATCTTTTTTAAAAAATAAAGGGGAAAGTCATAGAAAAAGCAAAACAGAGGGCATAAAATAAGGTGTAATAAAGTGCTAGGAAAAAATCTAAATATATCAGTAATCACACGAAATATACTAAATGACTAAATTTTCCTGTTTAAAAATAAAAACATGGATTGAGTTGGATTAAAAGAATAATCTAGAAATAGATTATTTTCAGGAGTCACACCTACAATCCAAGGATACAGAAAAACTGAAAGTAAAGAATATAAAAGAACATATATTAGGGAAATATTAACCAAAAGAATAGCATTACTAAGAAAAATAGAGACTACATTATGTAATGGAAAAAAGAAAGAATTCAGCCAAATGATGTAAACATTCTAGATTATATACAACTAAAAACATAGCTTCATATTTGTAAAGCAAAAATTGGCCTAATTACAAGGAAAGAAATCCACAACTACCCTGAAAGATTTTTAAGTAACCTCTCGGGAATTAGCAGATGAAGCATATCAAAAAATTGTAAGGATATAGAAATTCATATAACACAATTAACAAGCTTGGCTGATTGGAAAATCATAAAGCATAACAATCAAAGAGTGTACATAATTCTCAACAACACAGGAATATTAGCAAGAAATTGATCATATACTAGGCCTAATGCCAGTTTCAATAAATTTCAAAAATCCTGTATCATGCAATCAAATTAGAAATCGATAACAAACAAAACCACACCTTTGAGGGTGTAGAAATCTATCTATGAATAACTCACAAGCTAAAAAGAGAAATCAAAATGTTAATTAGAAGATCCTGAAAAATTAACAATAATAAAAGTACTAGGTACCAAAACTCCTGGTAGTACTTAAACAGAAACTAGAGTCCTTGATGCTTCTATCACATCCGAAGGAAAAGCTGTATATTAAAAAGCAAAGCATCAACTTGATAGTGAGAAAAACAAGTGTAACCCAAGGAAAGTAGAAGGAAAATAATGACAAAGACCAGAAATTGAAGAAAAATGAGGAAGAAATTTTTAAAATACAGAGAATTATTTGAAATCTCATGCACACTCAACAATCTAGACAATTTCCTAACAGACACTACTTAAAAAACTGACTCAAGAAGAAATGGAAAATCTGAATAGACTCATCTCCATCAAAGTTATCAGTAGTTTAAAATCTACAGAAAGAGAGAGAAATACAGAGACAAAGAGTGAAATCAAGCCCAAGTGCCAGATGATTTTAGGATGAGTTCTAAATAGCAGTCAGAGAATATATAATCCCAATAATACACAAACTATTTAAATGAGTGGGGAGAATTTTTTTTTCAGTGATCCAAGATTCATTGTTTATGCACCACACCTAGTGCTCCATGCAATACGTGCCCTCCTTAATACCCACCACCAGGCTCACCCATCTCCCCTCCCCCCTCCCCTCCATAACCCTCAGTTTGTTTCTCAGAGTCCACAGTCTCTCATGGTTCACCTCTCCTACTGATTTACCCCAATACACTTTCCCTTTCCTTCTCCCAGAGTCCTCCATTTTATTCCTCATTAAAAAATATCCATCATCACTAGCCATCAGGGAAATTCAAATCAAAACCATGTTGAGATACCACCTTACACCAGTTAGAATAGCCAAAATTAACAGGACAGGAAACAACAAGTGTTGGAGAGGATGTGGAGAAAGGGGAACCCTCTTTCTCTGTTGGTGGGAATGCAAGTTGGTACAGCCACTTTGGAAAACAGTGTGGAGATTCCTCAAAAAATTAAAAATAGAACTACCCTATGACCCTGCAATTGCACTACTGGGTATTTACCCCAAAGATACAAATGTAGTTAAAAGAAGGGCCATATGTACCCCAATGCTCATAGCAGCAATGTCCACAATCACCAAACTGTGGAAAGAGCCAAGATGCCCTTCAACAGATGAATGGATAAAGAAGATGTGGTCCATATATACAATGGAATATTACTCAGCCATCAGAAAGGATGAATACCCAACTTTTGTATCAACATGGACGGGTCTGGAGGAGATTATGCTGAGTAAAATAAGTCAAGCAGAGAAAGTCAATTATCATATGGTTTTACTTACTTGTGGAACATAAGGAATAAAATGGAGGACTCTAGGAGAAGGAAAGGAAAACTGTATTGAGGTAAATCAGAAGGGAGGGCGAACCATGAGAGACTGTGGACTCTGAGAAACAAACTGAGGGTTATGGAGGGGAGAGGGGAGAAGGGATGGTGAGCCTGGTGGTGGATATTAAAGAGGGCACATGTTTGTCCTGAGTAGCCAGGAAGTTTAAACATTGCACAACTCCAGGGGCATCATTACATAGACTGAGATACACAATCCACACAATTGTAGCCCTGTCTTTATAAAGAAAGTTCTAAGACAGCACTGAAAAAAATTAAAATAAATAAGTAAATGTAAAAAAGATTCTACTCATGTTTATGGGTTTAAAGATTCAATACAATAAAGATATCAATTCTCCCCCAAATTATGCTAGGATTTCAATGTAATTCCAATTAAAATCCAACAGGATATTTCATGGCATTTGACAAAGTGACTTTAAAATATATCTGGCCAAATATTTTTGCCAAAAAAAAGACCCAAATTTTTTAATAAAAAAACACAGGTAGAAATGTTTGCTCTATCAAATATCAGGAGTTGTCATAAAGCTGTAGGCATTCAAGCAGTATGGTATTGACCCAGGGACCATCAAATAGCAAAATGGAGCAAATTAAGAGAGCCCAGAAACATATCCATGTCTACGTAAAGCAGTGTGTGAGAGAGTTGGCATTTAAGTAAGTGGGAATAGCCAGCATTACCTTGATCCCAAAACCAGAAAAAGACCCCATCAGAAAGGAGAATTACAGACCAATATCCCTGATGAACATGGATGCAAAAATTCTCACCAAAATACTAGCCAATAGAATCCAACAGTACATTAAAAAGATTATTCATCATGACCAAGTGGGATTTATTCCTGGGCTGCAAGTTTGGTTCAACATCCACAAATCAATCAATGTGATACAAGACATTCACAAAAGAAAGAACAAGAACCACATGATCCTCTCAATAGATGCAGAAAACACATTTGACAAAGTAGAACATCCATTCTTTTTTTTTTAATTTATTTATTTGACACAGAGAGATCAGATCACAAGTAGGCTGAGAGGCAGGCAGAGAGAGAGAGAGAGGAGGAAGCAGGCTCCCTGCTCAGCAGAGAGCCCGATGCGGGCCTCGATCCCAGGACCCTGAGATCATGACCTGAGCTGAAGGCAGAGGCTTTAACCCACTGAGCCACCCAGGCACCCTAGAGCATCCATTCTTGATTAAAACTATTTACTGTGTAGGGATAGAGAGTACATGCCTCAATATCATAAAAGCCAAAAACCCACAGTGAATATCATTCTCAATGGCGAAAAACTGAGAGCTTTTCCTCTAAGGTCAAGAACACGGCAGCGATATTCACTATCACCACTGCCATTCAACATAGTACTAGAAGTCCTAGCCTCAGCAATCAGACAACAAAAAGAAATAAAAGGCATTCAAATTGACAAAGAAGAAGTCAAACTCTCACTCTTTGCAGATGATATGATACTTTATGTGGAAAACCCAAAAGACTCCACCCCAAAACTGCTAGAACTCATACAGGAATTCAGTAAAGTGGCAGGATATAAAATCAGTGCACTGAAATGAGTTGCATTTCTATACACCAGTGACAAGACAGAAGAGAAATTAAGAAGTTGATCCCATTTACAATTGCACCCAAAACCATAAGACCCTAGAAATAAATCTAACCAAATAGGCAAAGATGTGTACTCAGAAAACTACAGAACACTTATGAAAGAAATTGAAGAAGACACAAGGAAATGGAAAAATCTTCCATGCTCATGGACTGGAAGAACAAATATTGTTAAAATGTCTATGCTACCTAGAGCAATCTACACATTCAATGCAATTCCTATCAAAATAACATCAATTTTTTTCACAGAAATGGAACAGATAATCCTAAAATTTGTATGGAACCAGGAAAGACCCCAAGTCGCCAGAGGAATGCTGAAAAAGAAAAGCAAAGTTGGTGGCATCACAATTCCAGACTTCAAACTCTATTACAAAGCTGTCATCATTGAGACGGTATGGTACTGGCACAAAAACAGACATAGATTGATGTAACAGAATGGAGAGCCCAGAAATGGACCCTCAACAATATGGTCAACTAATCTTCGACAAAGCAGGAAAGAATGTCCAATGGAAAAAAGATGGTCTCTTCAACAAATGATGTTGGGATATTCCCCCAGGAAAGGCAGGTGTCCCTGAGAGCCTGTCTGGCTCCACAGCCCATATTAAATTCTACAGCTACAGTCAGAAATACCATCCAAAACCGTTTCAATCATTGATTCTCATTTAAAGGGGGCCGCTTCAAACCCTTGCTTCCTGTACCAGGGGTCAGATGGTTGTGTTTCTCTAGGTGACATCAATCATTCACTGAGTCACTTGCCATAGGGTCCCCTCAAGATCTGGGCATGAGAAGCCAGAGATGAACAATCCAGTGCTATCTTCTGGAGCCTCACAGCCTAACAGAAGAGAGAGTGGCATGAATAATTGTACCTGCACAGAGCAGGCCAAGCTTGTCTTTACACAGAGGGCTGTACGGCACCATGGTGGGACCTTTTGGCCCTACGCAGGACATTAATGGAAAGAGCTTCTGGGATTGGAGAAACACTGGCTCTCACATACCAAAGCAAATATGACATGTGCTGTACCAGTCCCTTTTTATTGTCCAGTTCCCAAAACTAGTGGAAGAGAGAAAATCATCATGAAATAACAGACAGACCTGGAAAATCTAAATTTCTCCCACTTCTAGGATCTTGGGCTGCCATCTACATGACAGTCCCACTTGGATATCTCAAACTCAGCCCACCAGAACTGAGCTCATGGTTCTGTCCCCCGCTTGATGACCTGCACCTTCCTAATCCTCCCCCATCCTTCCAATCACTCTGGTAAAATACTTTAGGGTCATTAGTGCCTCACCTGCTCCATCACAACCCACTACCAACTGATCTGGAAATCTCGATGGCTCACTCTTCAAAATGCATCAAGAATCTAACCATTTTCCTCCACTGCTATTGCCCTGGTGTTAGGCACCACTTCTCCATCACCGGGATTACTTCAGTAGCCTCCCAAGGACTCGACCAGCCACACCCTTGCCTCCATCCACAAAGTCACAATGTCCTTCTTAAAATCAAGGTCTGGTCATGTCATTTTTCTGCTCCATTCCTCCCATGGCTCCTGTTTCAGAGTAAAATCTCAAGTCTTCACAATGACCTATGAGACCCTCCCTGATGTGGCCCCTCTAACTTCAGCTCCTGTTTCCTCCACATTTGCTTTGCTCCATCCACACCAGCCACCTATTCCTCAAGCTGTTCCCCAAGCACTCCAGCATATCCTATCATAGGGCTCAGGCATGGCTCTTCCCTCTGTCTGGAACATACTTCACCCAGATATCCACATGGCTAACTCCCTCACCTCCTGCAAATCTTTGCTCAACATCACCTTGTCCTTGAGGCTTACTCTGACCACTTTATATAAATTGCATCCCACCTCCTGACTTCACCCACTCCAGGCTTCCTAATTCCACTGACTCAGGTCTAATCTGTTCAAGCACTACTTCCTTCTAACATACTATATAATGTCCATGGTTTATTGTGTGCCTCTGCCAGAATGCAGCTCTACAAGAGTGGTGATTTTTGCTTATTTTGCCCACTGCTTGGGACAGTAGCTGGTACACAGTAGGTTCCCAGTACACATTCTACTTCCCCTTCCTTAAAGCATGAGATCTTAATCCTGCCTCAAGAGTGTTTATTGCTTTCAAGATCAAAGGGAAACGCTTTAAAAATATCTAACACCATACAAGAAATAGGTAGGAAGAATCCCAGTCCCTTGTTTTAAACAGCTCTTTAATAAAAGGTGAAGAGCCCTTACTGGGCCTACGGGAGCTGGTGGGGGGAGGTATGTGGGTCTTCAGGCAGCTCTCGGACAACAGGCCTCCAATCCCCATGGACAGTGCCTGCTTCACCTATAGAGACTGACTGCATTTTGTTGAACTTTTAGTTGTTCAGGCTGCTATAACAAAATACCACAGACTGGGCAGCTTAAATATTTATTCCTCACCATTCTAGAGACTGAGAAGTCCAAGAGCAAGGTGCCAGTCTCTGATAAGAGCCCTCTTCCTGGCTTACAGACTGCCACCTTCTTGCTGTGTCCTCGCATGGTGAACAGAGAGCAAGCTCTGGTCTGTTTCTGTTCTTACAAGGATGTTAATCCATCGGAGCCCCACCTTCCTGACCTCATCTAAAACTACCTACCTCCCAAAGGCTCCACCTCCAAATACCAGCATAATGGGGGGTTAGGACTTCAACATTTGAACTTTAGGGGACACGCACATTCAGTTCCTCATGCTTGTTCCATGGATTTCTGCTCAGAAGTAAGAAGGTCCCTAGCTGCACAAAGGACCATGGAGCCGTGACTGGCTGTTGGTGCCTCCTCTGCTGAGCTCAGAGCCTAATGGTGCAGCATCCTCTCTAACATGAGAGACCAGATGAGAAAGGGTATGGGAGATGTTTACAGTTACTCTGCAGTGTAAATGAATCCCTGCCACAACTCTCTTGGCTGTACAACTCAATTACACGTTATACATATAGATTGCAGCAGGGGCGGGCACTGCACAGAATCAGGGCGTCAACTCTCCCACATCAGTGTACAATTAATTTATTGTCTTCCCCAACCAGGAGCTAGAGCCATGGCTCCCTGTATCTCCAATCCACTTCCCCCTCCTGTTTGTCATTCAGGGTGGGCTGAGGTTTCCAGCTTGAATATCAGGCCCTTGCATGGGCTGAAATGTAACCCAGTGTTGCCAAGAGCTCCCCAAGGGTGAATGAATTGTGCATTTTCTCATAGAGGGATTTCCAAGAATCATAAAGTGGGGTTGTTCTAGCCCTAGGGGAGGTGCTAACTAAGGCCCTGTCTGGGCTGGGACCTGAAGATTTTACCACTGTTCCACTGAGCTGGGTCATCCAGAGAACATAGAGCAACTCCCTCCACCCCCACCCCAGACAGAGAATGAAACTGCTACCTAGAGCCAAACATGGCCCATCTCCCAGCACATCTGAGCTGACAATGGCTTTGCAGTCAGCCTGAATGGAGGCAGCCTCTGTTCAGGGAGCCCTGCATTGAGCAAGCACTGTGCCCAGAGGGTACTGCAAGGTATCTCCCCAGATTTCACAATGACCCTGTCACCATCTGTCACAGAAGGTCATGTGTGCCCAGAGATCATCTGAACTGAGATGCAACCCCATCCCCTTCTGACTGCACAGCCCACTGTCAGAGAGGGCCCACCACCCAAATTGCTGATGCCTCCTCCCTCCTGAGCACTCTGACCCTCGGCGTGACTGGGGAGGAAGTTCTCAGGCTGGAAACACACAAATAAACAGCCTCCTGGACAGCTGGCAGAGCCAGGCCTGGCCAGAATGCCAGCAGATGTAGCTGACACAGGAACAAAGAAGATTCTGGGTTTCCTGACCCTGGAAATGGAGGAAGGATGCTTTGGGCGAGGACATGAGACTCCTTCTAATTGGACAGGCCTGGAAGTAGAAGAGACTGAGGGGTCTGCAAGAAAATCTAGCAGCTAGAGAAACCTGACCCCAGAGCTGGGGCCAGGCCCTCACAGCCCTTTGGAGCTACAGAACCCAGAATGTGAGGGCTAGAAGAGGGAGGGAGGTCACTGGGGGCTGCATTCTCCTCTGGATCCAGTTGATGAGACAACCTGTCATCATCAGCCTTCAGTGCTCCCCGTCTGGAGTGGAGAGCAAGGTGTAACATGGCTAATGATTTCACCAAGGAGACAGGGACAGGTGTGGTCTTGTCTAGGGCAGAGGGAGGGGCCACACCTGCAGAGGAAGGGGCCACACCTGCTAGCACTTACAAAGGGGGCCAGACCAGGGGCTGGGCATAAGCTCCCCATCTGACCTTCCCCTGCCAGCTGGGTGGCCCCTGAGGCATTCATTATTGGGAAGTTGGGGTACTGCACTGGCCAAAAATGGGATGTTTCCACTAGCCCAGCTTTGCTAGGGCATGAAGGGAGAGCTCCGAGGGCTCCACATGACAGAGTACCAGTGCAGATGACAGGTACAAATGCCACCCCCAGCATATGCCCCATCTCTGACCATTTAGGGGACAGGCCCCCCAGCTGGCAGCAGGACAGGACTCCAGGGCCCCCAGAACACTGAGTTCAGGTCACCCCTTCTTCCCACTGCATGCATGAATGGAGCTTCCTGAGGTCACAGGTCAGGCAAGGCCCTGCCAGTCCCCAGGATTCACTGTCATGCTCTGTCCCCAAACTCAGAGGCAGGTGTGCATCCCTTTCGTAGCTGGGGGTGCCCAGGCCCTTGAGTACTCTGCAGTTCAACTGCTCCCATGGCCAGGGCACATGGCACCAGATGAGTGGATAAAGGTGGGTCCCAGGGTCGGATCCCTTGGCAGAGGACCCATATCCATACTGCCTTTTGGGTCCAGAGTGGTGCTGACCTGGCTGGCGTCACGTCAGCTGCCATGATGTACCCAGCCCTAAGGCTAAAAATAAGCATAACCATTCTGGCACAAACGAGTTAAGAAGTCGCTGCTGCATATGCTAGAATTACCTTATCTTTCCACAACAGACATTTTTACAGGAAAATTTGAAATGTTTTTCATCCATCAAAATGCCAGGGTGCTGCAGAGGGAGCCCCGTTGTCACGGGCTTGGCACTGGTCCCCGGTTTCCTGGGGTTTAGTCCTAAGCCTAATTTCCAGTGTGCCAGGAGCATCTCTGCCCCCATTCATGGGTCAGGTCACTTCAGGTCACAGTGTTGAGGGCTGTGAAGGCCAATTGGGGTCAGACCCAAGGAACTTCATGTGGGGACCCTAAATGTGGTATGGTGTCAGGAACGCAGTTTATAAGGTGACCCCCCCCTTTCCTTAACTTCTGGCTCTGCTAGCTGTAACCCTGGGCAAGTTACTCCACTTCACTGTGCTTCAAGCACCTCGTTTGTAAAACAAGGACAATCTAAGTGAAATAATGCATGTAAATCACGCAAAGACAAATAATGGGTGTGGATGATGTCTATAACGCCCATGGCACTCAATAAAAGAGAATAACCTCTGGTGTCTTTGTCCACTTGGCTGCCTCAGCAAAGACCCCAGACTGGGCAGCTTTAACAGACTATTTCTTCACAGTTGGGGAGGCTGGAAGTTGGAGATCAAGGTGCTGTCAGGGTTGTTGTCTAGTGAGACCCTCTTCCTGGCTTGCAGATGGTAGCTTCTTGCTAGGTCCTCACGTGGCCTATTTTCTGTGCATGCACAGAGAGAGAGAGGCTGGTGTCGCTTCCTCTTTCTACAAGAACACTAGTCCTGTGGGGTCCACGTCCTACCCCTATGCCCTATCCCCAAATACAGTCACATTAGGTTTAGGATTTCCCCATATGCAGTGGGGGCTCCAATTCAGTCCACAACAATGGGAGTGCAAAGACAGTCACTCAACAAAGCAGCCAGTGCGGGTTTCCCCACTGGGTATCCAGCACCAAACCACTGCAAGGACTGGACAAGAGACAGTGGCAGCTTTGGATTTAGGAACAACTGAACCCAATCACGAGCACAGTATCCATCTTCCATTTGCAACTGGGGACAGAGCGCAACAAATTCACTGCATGGAAATCCATATCCACACATGGCTAGAAGAGCCTTGCACACCCAGACACACACATAAGTAATACCCACACTGCCCTTACAACCCCCAGCCCATGCCCTTGCTCTTTAGGCGACACTGCTAGGACCCCTGAGAGCACACCTTCCCCCCACCCCTGCACACCCCTAGGATGACATTGGAGGTGGTTCTTTCCAGGAGCAAGGGGGTCAGGCAGCGGACGTGCCCCTGTACTTCCCATACCTGTTTGTAGACCAGTGGCGTTGAATGGAGAAGAGAGGGGAACATCTCAAAGTAGCTTCTAGAAGTCCCCAGTCACACCACACCTGCCCCACCACCCGAGTTTGTCACTAATGGCACACCGCCGTGTTCCTCCCCAGAAGTGAAAATTATATCTAGGTGGCATCCACATTGTGTGACCAGGGAGAAACTGAAGTTCCAAAGGCTGTCACTTTTCCAGAGTGGCACAGGCACAGCCCAAGTAAACCCCGGGCATGTGAGCTCCAGAGGCCCAGCTCCTTCTCCCAGGTGGCCCCCAACATGTGCTCAGGGCGTGGCAGTGTAGAAGGGCAGAGAGCAGCCCCGCACAGTGTTCACTTCAGCCAGGCAGGCCTGGGCCCTGTAGGGCAGCTGAGAGAAGGGGAGCAGACAGATGAACACTGAGGCCTAAGCCCAGAGACGCAGCCAGGCAAGTTCAACAGGGTTCACTGTGAGCGCTCCATGGAGCAGCACCGGTAAATGTCGACACCCAGCTCTCCAGAGTCAAAGAGAAAAGGCCCTGATGAGGAGCCCCAACTGATTTCTGCGGTGTAGCTATTTCCCCACAGTCCATTTCAAGCTCCCAACCATACGGTGCCCAGCTCACAAAACTAAAAATGTGACCGTGGGCTCCTGCGAGCCATTCTGAGCCAGTTCCGATGCAGCCCCAGTTCCCCAGAACACAGCCAGACATGTACACAGCAGGTGCCACAACGGGGGCAGTGTTTGTGCACACGGGGCACCCAGGCCACTTGGGGGGATAAAGGAGCACCAGGAATCTCAAAGGGAAGGGGATCCCACATGGGTTTTACAGGATCTCTCTCTCGTGCTGAGAAGGGAAGGAAGGGCCTCTTGGGAAGGGACAGTGGCCATACGGACAGAGCGGGCATGAACAAGATGACAAGAGCTGACTGTTCTCCTGGTGAAAGGCCCAGGCCCTGATCCATGATAAGGGCAAATCTGAGGGGACCCAACCCTCCCACCTACCCGCCCCCCCAACACACAGCCAGGAGGGCCAGCCACCCTTGGCTCCTTCTCCTCCTGGGGTCCTGGTCTCTGGCCAGGCTGCTGAGAAGGCAGGTCACGGGAGGGCCCGAAGCCAGCCTCCCTTCACTTACGCAGCCCCAGTCAGACATAGGAAAAGCATGAAGACTGGCATAACACCACCCATCTGCACCACCCAGCTTGGAATACAAAAGGCCAAAAGGTGCACTCGAGTGAACGTTTCTCCCCACCCACTCTCCTGCACTGGAGTTTATCATCGTGCTGCGGGTCTATGCAGCCATGTCCTTAAGCAACATAAAGCACTGCTTTGCATATTTTAAACCTTATCTAAACAGCCTCAGACCATACGCAACCTTCTGCAACTTCCCTTGCAGTTTGTTTTCATAAGGCTTTTCTAAGGAGACAGATGACTAGCAGTGAGAAGATCCCTGGCTGAGGAGCACAAGCCTGCACTTGGCAGTGGGACCTACATCAAGTGACACAGCCTCCCAGCCTCAGTGTCATCACCTGTAAAACAGAGATAGCCATCCCTCCCTGACGGAGACGCAGTGAGCTGTATCCGGCCTAGACGCAGACCTTCACCCACTCTCCTCCCAGCACTGACTGTAGCCCTCCAGCCTCTGGCATCCTTTTCCCAGCCCAAAGGACAGCCCCACCTCTGTGGCCTGGCCACACAGCAGAACAAGCCAAGCCTGCAGGGTCTCACTCACTCTGCCCCCATAACTGAAGCTAAGGAAGAGTAGCCTGGGAAGTCCTGCTCTAACTGAGGTCTCTGTCTTGCACTGGCCAGGGGCTTTTCTAGCCCTTCGGGGCTGCAGGGGCTCAAATCTCCCTTCTGAGAAACAATGCTCCTTCTACTGGGCCAGGGCTACCCCCTGACTGGCCTGCCACCAGGCTCCAGGCAGTTTCTCAGGCTCTCTTGCTGCTCTGAGCTGTTGTCCCAGCCTGTCAGTGGCAGATGCCCAGACCTGTGGTCTGGAATATGCCTCCTCCTGTCTGCACTCACTCCCCTGGGGACTCTTCCCTCGCCAGGGTTTTAAATACCACGGACACAGTGAGAACTGGTAGCCTCAGACCATGCTTCAGACCTCTCCACTACAAGTAAGGGCTCAGACACACAACCACTGACTACAGATGGTGACTCCCAGGCCTAGTGGTCATCTCATGCTTACTGTGGCCAAAACAGCTTTCAGCCACCTGTCCCTGAAACCTGTCCCATCCCAGCCTTCCCATTCAATTAGTGGTGCTTCTATCCTTCCATCCACTCGGGCCAGAAACCTTGGGTTTATTCTCATCTACTTCCTTTTTCTCACCACCCCCTCCCACAGAGCAAATCCTCTTGGCTCAGCCCTCAAATTATATCCAGAATGTAACCATCTCTTGCCATCCCTGCCACTCTTCCCTGGTCCAAGCCACCATGACCTCTGCTGCTGGATTGCAGAGCCTCCCCCTTTTCCCTCCCTCACCCTTGCCCACCTCAGGGGTATTCTTGACCCAAAATCTGAATGAACCTGTTAAAATTTACATCAAGTCCTATCACCCTCTGCTCAAAACCTACTTCACACAGGGCAGCAGCCAGTATGGGGACCCCAGGAACCAATCCCACCTCCCCCATGCTGCAGCAGCTCCTAGAGTCCCCAGAACACCTGGGCTGTAGCCCTGCCCTCCACCTGACAGGTAGTGCCCTGCTGTCCCCTGCCACCCCCTCACACCTGGGGGTCTTGGCTCAAATCCCACTTATCAGTGAGGCCTCCTCCCGTCTCCTATCTGCATGGTCCTC
Source organism: Ailurus styani (assembly GCA_002007465.1). NCBI lineage: Eukaryota > Metazoa > Chordata > Mammalia > Carnivora > Ailuridae > Ailurus > Ailurus styani. The sequence goes on along the minus strand of LNAC01001229.1, from coordinate 30,556 downwards.
CCAGGCTTCCCTGCTCCCCCTTGCCCAAATCACCCTCTAGCATTTGTTTACCCTCTGTCCCCTCACCCTTCAACCAGAACATAAGCCCCCTGAGGTCAGGGATCTGTACACAGAACAGCATCTGGCCCAGGAGAAGTGCTGCAGGAGGTCCAGTGGCCCCTCCCAGCCCGTTCCCTGATACTCACAGAAGTCCCTGCAGCAGACACCACACCAGCACTAGCAGCTCCGGGCCTCTTCCCTTCCCTAGCTTGCTCCCTCCTAGGTCACCTCCAAACCTCAACCCCCCAGTCTCTAGTTCTCACAGCATGAGAATGTCTGACCTTCAGTAGGCAGGCGAGCCCCAGGGCAAGGTCTGGGCATAGAGAAAGAGGGGAGGAAGGGAGGGAGGCCTGAGAATCTCAGGAGAGGCTATCCTGAATCTGTCTTGTTCCCTAGAACCTGGGAGTGCATCTCACAAGAGCCGCCTGCAGCCCTGACCACATATCTAGCACATGGTGCTGAAGCCCCTCCTCGCTCATGCACAGTGTCACTTGGGCCAGGACATCCTGAGAGGTGGGTCACACACATGGGTGGTGTTTCCCCGGTTTTAGATGGAACCATTCATCTCCAAGAGGGTGGACAGCATGCTCCTGCTCCTGCTATACGTTCAAGCCACACCACGAGTTTGACCCCCCCTGACCACAGCAGGAACCCTCAGCCAGGTCCTGTAGCTTCTCAGTCTCTCCAGGATAACAGAAAGTCCGGTCCAGGCTAATCCCACAATTCCAGTTGAATCCAGTTTGATATTAGAACCCTGAGCTCTCATTCAAGTAAATTTTCTCCCTGGACACCTGCCATGGGGGCGGGGGGGGCTGGCCTGCTCCTCTCCGCTTCTCATTCCACCCTGCCCCTGCTGGTGGTTGAAGTTTAGGGCAGCTCCAGAATAACAGAGGGAGGCTTTAGGGAGCTGGACCAGGGAATCCCGTGAAAGGAAAAGTCTGCTAAATGAGCCCAGGTGGGCAAGGTGACTTATTCCCATAGGCAGTCTGCAGGCTCCTTGGTGGTCCCTGCCTGGGATCCCTGACATGGGCAATGTCCTCCTGGGTTTTCTGCTCTCAATTCCTGCTCTCACCTCAGCTTTAGGGGCCTATCCCTGTACTGGGATCCCCCAGGATCTCTTTCAAGACAACCCTCACTGGTGTTGGATACATATCTTTCATCCCACTGTTGGTGGAACGGAGCACATTTCCATCTGGCCCCACCTCCTCTGCAGGGCAAGGCTCCTTTCAGCAGTGGTGGTCACTAGTGCTGGTCCCAGTATTTCTGGGTCCCTGTCTTCCAGCACATGGTAAAATTCCATCTCTTTAGGCATGGAGTGCCTAAATTCCATGCCCCTCTTCAAAGGCGTGGTCACACAATTTGCTTTGGACAATGATATGGGGACAACCATGAGCTATGTCACTTCCAGGAGAAAGCTTTCAGGGCCACAATTCTCCAAATCCTCCTCCCCCAGCTGAAACAATAGTAAAAGCACAGAGAAGCTGATGGAGGGTCACTCAGTGACCATGTGAGCAGAAATCTCCACCAACCCAAGTGGGAAAGTAACATGGATGGATAAGAAGCACCATTATGTTAAGCCTATGAGCTTTGGGGATGTTTGTTACTACAGCATGACCTGGTTGGTCCTGGCTGATACATGATCCAAAGTCAGACTCCAGCTGGTGTCCCCTAAAAGCCATCTCTCACTTGCTTCAAAGAGAGGGAGGCACCCTCCTCTGCTCCTCTTTGGCAGCAATGCGCTTAGCACACAATGACCCCCCAGCACTGAGGTCTTCATAGTCTTCTACATAGCCAGACTTGCTGTCACTTAGGGTGTCCTCAGGAGGTGTTCTAGTGTCTCACTTGAGGGAGATACATAGATTTGGCCCCAGCTGTAAACAGACCAGGAAGAAGATTGACTCCATGGGTCACAGAAGCAACCACTTCACTCTTTTCTCTCACTATACCTCTAAATCCAACCTCAGACCTGTTTCTCCTGCCCCAAGCTCTGTTCCCTGGGATGAAATCTTACACATGTCCTATGAGTCTGATGATCTTGCTCATAAAATAAAATGTTTTCTTGTCACTTTTAGTCCCAAACAGCACCGTTAATAAAATCAAGGGGGTGCTCATTCCTTTACCAGATATTTATTGAGCATTTACTATGTGCCAGGCACTCTTCTGAGGTCAGAGAGAATAGAATAGAGAAGAATCTCTGCCTACCTGGTGCTGTCCTTTAATGGGAGGAGACAGAAAGAAACACAATAGTGCAGCAGATGGTGCAGTGTTAGAACACTACTCAAGCCAGTGGAGGGAAAACCAGAGAGCAGGGTAAGGAGTGAGGTCGCAGTGCAAAGTGTGCCGCAACTTTAAATGTAAGGCTACAGATGGGCGTCAGGCAGAAAGTGATGTTCAAGCAAGGACTTGGGAAAGGGGAGAGAGTGGTACATGGAGGGCAAGCATTCTGAGCAGGGGAATGGAGTGGTGCAAAGGCCCTGGCATATTTATTTAAAGAACAACAAGAAGGCCACTGTAGACAGGACAAAGTGGCACAGGGTAAAGTGGTAGGTGATGAGGTTAACCAGGTAAGGGACGGTCAGACCACACTGAGCCTCAGGGAGAGAGAGGGAAAGCCAGAGCAGAGGAGTGGCATTTTAAGTCTTCCATTTTGAAAGAAGCATTCTGGCTGGTGTTAAGACCAGACAGTCTGGGGTGGGGGGATGTGGATATAGAGGGCAAGTGGAGGTTGGCACAATAATCCAGGTGAACTGTGGGCCCCAGAAGAGGAAATGAAAACAGTGGGGGTTGGGGGTCATAGTCAGGACATGTTCCAAGATCAAGTTAAATGGATTTTCTTTTCTTTTTTTTTTCTTTTTTTTTTTTCTTTTTTTTTTTTAGATTTTCTACTTCATTGAAAGTGATGTGAAAGAGAAAGGGAGGAGGCCAGGACAACCCCAGGCTTTTGGCCTGAGCAGGTGGCAGGCAGAATGGAGCTGTGGTCACCTGAGCCAGAGTAGACAGCAGCCTGCTAGCTCAGAGGATCAGATGTCAGGAGTGCCATTTTGGCTAAGTTCAGGAGCGATTTGCCAGGCAGAGGGCAGGGGAAACAGGCCCAAGAATGAGCTTGACTTCCAGCAGGGAGGCTGAGCAGGAAGACCAAGGCCCGGAGGGGTTTGCCACTGACAACATGAGTCCCCCTCTGCTGTGTAGGTAGCCCCCACTTTCAAAGTGGATGAGACACTTACCATCCACTTATCCCCAGCATTTTGGAATCTGAACTAGAACTGCTGGAATAGTGCCATATTAATGTCTTGTTATAAGATTATTCCTTGCCTGTGGGAGCTCTGCCCAAAGTACCCAAAGCAGCACTTGCCACCCTGAGAGAGGTAGCTGAGGAAATGAAGACCAGGTAAATTTAAACATCTTGGTCAAGACCACAGAGTAGAGACAGAACCCCCAACCCCCAACCCCAGATTCGTCTTTGGGGGTGGTGGGGGACTAAGGTTGCCATGTCATGGTGGCTCTGAGCACCTAAGGGCCCTGCAGCTTCAAGTGTGCATTTGCAATGAGGGCTTCCCCAGAGGGTGCCTCTAAGGTCAGCCCTGGACTGGGCACTGCAGAGCTCCCCTCCTTTAGCAATCAGGACACCATCAGCCTCAGGCCCCACAGCCACATCAGGCCAAGAGCGACCACTTAGTGGCGTGGCCATTTTAAATAACTCCTATTCAGTTGGATGGTGAAGAGTGAAGGGTCAACAAGTTTTCTTCAGGAATGGCAGAGGGGTAGCAGACAACTCTGGAGCCCTCACTCCTCATGGGACTCCTCCCCTCCATCTGAAGTTCACAGAGTCCTGGCTGACAGCTTCATACCACCTGTGCCTCCTCCTTCTTTTAACCTTTGGATCTGCCCTCTGTCTATATACACAAGACCTCCAAAGCACTTTGTAGGGAGCAGCCTCAGTGGGCATTTACATGAACTAATAGTGCATCCTAAGAGCATGTCCATTCACCCACCTCCTTAGCATGAGGCAAGATACACACTGGGAGACACACTGCTTTATCCTCACAAGGACCTCAAAAAGAAGAGACCACCAATTCATTTCACAGGTGAGCAGAGCAAGGCCAGGGTGGCTGTGGCCAGGATGCAGAATTCAGAGCCTGCCCCTAACCAAGGTAAATAGACAGACTTACCAATCCCTACTTGGCTGCTTAGAATTTAGCAATTTCTGCTCAGGTGAAAAATACCTTACCAGTTAGCAGGAAAACTATGGGAAAATGGTAGCAAAGGTGAAATATAATAAAACACGAAAGTGCAAGATCCCCTTTGTAAAGGACCTGTGTTGCTGCCTCCTCAGCATCTGTACCCCCTTGCCCTTCCCAACACCCTTGATCCAACCCCACTCCTCAGGGATCTTACACTCTAAATACAGAGCCAGCATCCTAGGCTGAGGACATTCCTGCCTCCAGTCACTGGGCTGGAGACGAGCACTGCCTCTGTTGGTTCTAGCAGTAACTACAATGGCTGTGAACCAAGGCTCCTTCTGGCTGGATGTGAGAAAAGAGTCAAGTTGCTCAGGAAGCTACAGCCTGCCATCTTGGGACCTGTTATGAAGCACTCAATAGTTCATCTGACATTGTAGAAGGCAGGTGTGGAGAAATGGGGCTTGTGACACTTCCAAGTCACTGGAGCAAGCCTCACCTGAAGCCTGCACCCATCTGGACTTTCCATTTGAGTTAGCCAGAGTCTCTCTATTGCTTCGACTGGTTTGAAACTGCATTTCCTATTGCTTTCGATCAAAAGCACCCTAACAAATATACTATTACACATTTTTAAAGAGTGGCAGGAATATGTGGTACAGTCCCACTGGTATAACTCAGGATGGAGGATGGAGCTATGGAGAGGAACTGAGAGGAATTTTATAAGCTAATTGATTTTTATATAAGAACTGCAAAAGTCAACATTTACAGCCACAACTCTCTTGACCCTAGAAAAAAATCATGGAGTGTGCAAATTTGATTTGAACAATTGGGTAAATATTCATCAATTCAGGATCCTGCCCTGTTCTCCTCAGGAAGGGTCAAGCACATGTTCACTCAGCCCTTGACCCCTACTCTCAACCAGTGTGTTCTATCAACACTCTCTTTCCAGCTCGGACATTGGAGAGGGCAGGGCACTGGCCCTTCTCAGGAACCCCATCCTCTAAGCTCCATCCACAGCCCTCTGGTCATTTTCCTCCCACCAAAGCACAACCCCTCAGGATGGGAAATCTGCTGTTGCATCTCCATGCAAGCTTCCCAACCCTGTCAATATTCTACTACACTGAATGTGCTGAGTCCTTCCCTTTCAAAAAGCCAAGCTTTTACCATTAAAAACCTAGGCTTTCAAAACTATGACTCTACTATGTATTTTGGGGCATATTTTGGAAAAGTCAAATTTTGACACTTGGTTTTTTAGCCAGTGTTCTCCTGAAAAAGTGTCAATAGAATATTGGGGGGGGATGATGGGAGGGGGTTGTAAAGAGATCTATTTAAGGAATTGGTTCATTGGTGATTATGGAGGCTGACAAGTCCCAAGATCTGAAGTCAGCAAGCTAGAGACCCAGAAGAGCTGATCGTATAGCTCTGGTCCAAATGCCAACCAGCTCAAGACCTAGAAAGAACCAATGTTTAAGTTTGAGTACAAAGACAGAAAAAATCCGATGTCCCAGCTCCAATCAATCAGGCCTTTTTTCTTTCTTTCTTTCTTTCTTTCTTTCTTTCTTTCTTTCTTTCTTTCTTTCTTTTTTTTTGTATACTTTTTGTGTATGTATTTAGGTCTTCAACTGACTGGATGAGGCCCACCTACATTGAGGAAGGCAATCTGCTTTAGACTACTGATTTCAATGATAGTGCCAACTCCCTCACAGACACACACAGAATACTGGTGCCCAAATGTCTGGGCACCCTGTGGCTGATACAAAATCAACCATCACACTTGGTTCCAGGCTGTATCTGCCTCTGTGCCCTGGAGGCAGAGTACAGGAAAAGCAGCCACTTCTGGGGGAAACACAAAGAGCTTGTATAACATCTCTAACCTTATACTGCTGCACTGATTTCCACCTACAGGCTTTTACTAGCAGGCTTCCCCGAGCCATAAATCCCTTCCTTCCTCCCTGTGGCTCCCTCTACTCCTAGTGACCCCTGAAGGCCCAGCAAAATGTGTGCCCCTTCTGTCTGAATCCGCCCTTCCCAGAAAAGGTGGCAAGCAGCGCTGATGAAGGGTTATCTCTGCCCAAAGCTGTGGGTGAACTGAAGCCCATAAGCCAGTGTCCAGCTGGATCCTGATGGGAGGGGATGGGCCAACACAGAGATGAAAAGCTGAGATGGGAGGGCAGGAGGGAAGAGCCCACAGGGTAGGCATGGGCATCCACTCAGGCCCTCCTCACTCCACAGCATGCAACTCTGGGGACAAGATGCACTGAAAACCTCTTTGCCTCCTTCATCACCTGGTCAGCGCCAATCAGCTGAGGCAGGGCGACACCATTTCTCAGCTACCATCAGCATGTGACCCAAGCCTGGCCCCACCGACACTGCCAGCGAAGACAAAAGGGGCCCATTTACAGGGCTGGGCCAGGGTAATGGTTATCTCTACTGCTGATAGCACCCTTCCCTGCAAAACACATAATACACCATAAGCACTGCTCAGAGGCAGATAAAAATAGTTTGGGATCAAAGAGGTAGTTTCCTTATTTTGTGTCCAGGGACAGATCAGAGGGCTGGAGTGCATGTGGGCAAATCAGTTTTTGCTCTTGGCAGGTGTTCCAATGCTTTTCCTCCACAAGCACGGAAAAGTCTGCCAATGTCGATATCTGAAGCTGAGATAATAGGCTGGGGCTGTGTTTTATCTTTTGTTGACCCACTCCCAGCCTTCAAAGTCTCTGCTATCGTTTTGTAGACAGACAGGCTAAGCCCAGACAGTAACAGCAATAGCAGAGAAGTCAGGCCCTTGGGACCCAGACTGCTGGGTAATGGAGATAATGACCCCCACTGCAACTCTGCAATCCCCATTTAGCAGGTGAGAAAACCGAGGCTCCAAGAGGCCACATTATTTTGTCAAGGACCAGTGCTCAACGCAAAGTCCAGCTACACCCAAAAGCTGAGGTCTTTCAGGACTCTGAAGATATGGAATCACAAAGGCTGGACTTGGGGCACCTGGGTGGCTCAGTCATTGGGTGTCTGCCTTGGGCTCAGGTCATGATCCCAGGGTCCTGGGATCAAGCCCCACATCAGGCTCCCTGTTCCATGGGAAGCCTGATTCTCCCTCTCTCACTGCTTGTGTTCCCTCTCTTGCTGTCACTATCTGTCAAATAAATGAATAAAATCTTTAAAAACAAACAAACAAAAAAAGCCTGGACTTGACTCCTATGTAGAACCAGGCTCTTAATCTCTCTGAGCCTCAGTTTCTTCATCTGTAAAATGGGTGTCGAACTTGCCAGAGCTGTTGGTGACTCAAAGGAAACCATGCAAATTGGCTTTATGATCTGCAAATCAATGTATAGATACTGGTTGTTATGTTGTTATTCTTGTAACTGAGCACTTAATGCCTACAGGGCCCTGCTGCCCACCAGGCTTCTTACAGCTGAGGAATTCAGGTGCAGAAAGGCCAAGGCCTTGTGCACACAGCCGGGAGAAGGTGAAGCCATCACTGAAACACCACATCTGGCTCCAGAGTGGGCACAATACAGCCTAAACATGGCGATGGTTATCTCAGATGATTGTCAGGGTGATGGTGCCTTTGTAAGAGATCTCCCTCTCCCTTCAAATCCTCCCAAAGGTCTATTCTCTACTACAGTTCTCAGTCTAGGGAAAAGAAGATCTGATAAAGAAGTCACACCAAGGTGTTGCTGCTGATAATGGCTCAGTGTATAGTCCCCACCAGGTCTTTACATCCAAATCAAAGCCTAAAGGGGCCATGTTTAATTCAAAGAACCTAATCCGACAGGACAGACAAGCAGAGAGGTCAGTGCCCATCATACCGCCTCCGTGGCACCGCCCCTTCGCACAGGAAGGAAGGGCCTGGGAAAAAGACAGGCCCCTGCCTCCCAGGCTGCCTGGTCTAGCGGTTTAGCTGGATTACCTGGACGCTCCCCTGGGCTCTCTCCGGAGTGAGTCCAGGCCTCTGACTTGCGTTTTGGGAATGTGGACCTGGGGCCTGAGAGGGCAGGTCACGCCCACGGGCGGAGCTCCTGCGGAGCGACCTCCTAGCTCCACTCGGCTCCTGGAAAGAGACCTGAGCGCTCAATGCCCCATTCCTTCCTCTCTAAATTGGCCCTGCTCCTGCCTCCTGACTGAAGTGGAGGTTAGGCAAATGCTTGCACACGAATAATGAGTGCAGAACAATCACAGGTGTTCATTGCTCCCTTCACCCCGGTGCGAACTCCCTCCCCAGAACACCCATTCCACCTGCCTCCCACAGGATTTCATGTTCACGCTCATGGTGTTCTCACTGAGAGGCTGAGTGGGGGCTAGACCTTCAGCCTAGGGGCTAGTCCCCACTCTCCCTTGCAGGGAACCTGCTTGGACCGGAACGGGGTGGGTCATGCGGAGGCACACACCCACGCAACAGGCAGAGCCACAGCCCAGGACCAAAGGAGCCAAACTGAGCAGACTCCCCTTGCAGGGTTTAATCCAGAGACACAGAAGAAAGTGCCTTTCGGCTGGGGCAGCGCTGAAGCACTGATTAGCCATCCTGAGCCATCTTCTGGACAGTGCTGAGGAACGGCCATGGGTGAGGAGAGGGAAGGAGAGAAAGAAGGAGCAAGAAGAAGCAGCAGAGAGGAGCAGAGATCCCTGACAGACATGCTGTCTTAGCTCAGGCGCCACAACAAAATACCACAGACTGGGCAGCTGAAACAGCAGGCATTGATTTTACAATTCTGGAGGCTGGACACCCAAGACGATGGTGCCAGCACCGTTGGCTTTCAGTGGGAGCTCTCTTCCTGATGTGCCTGATGTGACTTTTCTGATCTGTTGTCCCCTTCTCACTTTGTCTTCACATATTAGGGGGTTGCAGGGAGGGAGCAGGGAGAGAGAGCAAGCAAGCTTTCTGGTGAGGAATGCTCAAGGCTGAGCTATTCTACTATAGACTTAATGTTTGGGTCCCCCCAAAAGTTATACGTTGAAACCCCAGTGTGACTATTTTGAGATAAGGACCTTGACAGAAGTAATTAGGATTAAAAGGAATCATGGGGGTGGGGCTCTCATGATGGGATTAGTGCCCTGATAAGAAGAGACACCAGAGGACTTGCACCTGTTTCTTTGCCCTCTCTCCCCCATTCACAATGCTTCAGCTTCCCTCTCTCCTTTCCCCATGCCTGGTCTTATCTGGTCAAGGGAAGAGGAAAATCCAGAGCTGTAAGTTTGCTTACTTCTGGAGAATCTTTTCCTGAATCTTCATTTCTGCCTCTTTCTTCTCTTCCATATGAAACAATGGAAGGAAAACAACCTTTAGGGTCCTTCCATGAGAGAAAATAGCAGGACCCAGGTGAGGTCCCCAAGGAAGAGAAAGACAAGGTCCAGTCAGAGCCCAGCATACCCACATCCCAGATGGCCCAGAGCAGGAGAAGAGCTGAGAAGGGGCAGCCAGAGAGAGGGAAGGAGAACCTGCAAGTAAGCTAGGGTGCCCAGAAGCGAAGAGAAAAAAGCATTCCAAGAATAGGCCAGGATCCAGACTACCAAACACTGAGAAGTAGAGAGGGGCACAGAGAGGTTCAGTGGGCAACTCGGAGGTCATCGGTGGTCATGACAGGTTTGGTTTCAAGGAAGTGGTAAGAGAATGACAATTTCAGTGGGATGATGTGTGATGGGAGTTCATGGAAGAAGAGGCACTGGGGAAGTCATGGGAAGTGAGGCTGCAGGGAGCCTTGGTGGCCTCCCTGAGGTCACAGGTGCCCTGTGGAAGAACATGTAGCATTGTCCTGGAGTAGACAATGGCAGAGATGGCCATTCCAAATTGGCTGGGTCTATGCCAATAATCCTTCTTGTTTACACATCATCTCTCATCAAAGAATATTTGCAAATTATAAATGTTAATTGGGCCTGTCTTATTAATTTGTTCTTTGTGGAAATACCTTTATTGGGGTTTTTTTTCTGATTACAAAAGAAAACATATGCTTGCAAAACAAAATCAACTAATATAGAAAAAGCATAAACTTCCTTCTCAATCCCTCCTTCTAAAATTCATTATTGCTTTGTGTAGATCCTTCTAGACTGTTTTTTTCCTACATCTTTTTTTTTAAGATTTTATTTATCTATTTGTTAGAGAGAGAGAGAGAGCACAAGCAGGCAGAGAGGCAGGCAGAGGCAGAGGGAGAAGCAGGCTCCTTGCCAAGCAAGGAGCCCGATGTCAGACTTCATCCCAGGACTCTGGGATCATGACCTGCGCCAAAGGCAGCTGCTTAACCAACTGAGTCACCCAGGCATCCCTACATCTTTTTTTTTTTTAATTTAATTTAATTTTTATTCTTTGCCCAAGGGGTACAGGTCTGTGGATCATCAGGCTTACATCTTTCACAGCACTCACCAAAGCACAAACCCTCCCCAATGTCCATAACCCATCCACCCTATCCCTACCCTCCCACCCCAGTAACCCTCAGTTTGTTTTGTGAGATCAGGAGTCTCTTATGGTTTGTGTCCTTCCCCATCCCATCTTTATTATTTTTTTAAACAAAAATGGAATATCTTATATACATTGTTCTGTACCCTGCTTTTATAATCTAACAATCATGGGCACCTTTCCCTGTCAGGGCATGGTGGTCAATTTCATCGTTTTAACCCAGTCAGAGGTTTCCACTGTCCATCTCCTCCTGGTCAGGGAGGTCACCCTGAATCCTGGGACAGACAACACTGGCTCATTTACCACTACCCCATACTCTTCTCATCCCCTCTGATCTGTCCCCAACCCCCTCACAATCTTTGGGGCTGGTCTAATTCTTTCAGCAACTGATGACATTTCATTTCACTCAGTCTGGATGCTGTTGCACACGGCTTTCTCACATCTTCCTGTACCTCTCCCTGCCTAAAGTCAAAGATTTATTTATGGACATTGAATGACCAACTCTTTGCTCCCTTTCTCCTTGTTTCTCTTTCCAGTTCTCTTTTCCTAACTTGTTTTATTTTACTAACAATTGTTTTTAACAGCTTTATTGTGATATAATTCACATACCTTGCAATTTATCCATTTAAAGTGTTCAGTTCAATGAACTTCAGCATGTTCACAGGTATGTACAACCATACATACAGAATGGGAGAATAGGAATGTCTAGACATCTTCATCACCTCTAAAAGAAATCCTGCACTGCTTAGCTCTCTCATAGTATACTCCCCTCTCCTTTCAGACAAAAGTAATCACTAACCTACCACAATCTCCATGGATTTCCCTATTCTGGACTTTTATATCATATGGAATCATGTAATATGTGGTCACTTGTGACTGGCTTTTTTCACTGGGCATGTTTTCAAGGTTCACCCATGTATCAGTACTTAATTCCTTATTATGGCAGAATAATATCCCTTTGTATAATAGGCTACATTTTCTTTATTTATCAGTTGATAGACATATGGGTTGTTTCTACCTTTTGGATATTATGAATAATGCAATTATAAACATTTATATACATATTGTTGGTGATAGCATATGTTATCATTTCTCTTCGGTACATACCTAGGAATGGAATTGTTGGGTCATATGGTAATTATGTGTAATCATTTGAAGAACTGCCAGACTTTTCCAAAGTGGCTACACTCTTTTATACCACTAGAGCATGCAGGTTCCTCTTTCTCCACATCCTTGTCAATACTTATCTGACCTTCTATTCTAATCAGCCTAGTGCACGTGAAGTGGCTTCTCATTGTAGCTTTGATTTGCATTTCCCTGATGGCTAATGCTGTCAAGCATCCTTTCATATGCTCATTGGTCATTTGTATATCTTCGTTGGAGAACTATCTGTTCAGATCCCTTGCCCATTTTTTATTTGGATTATTTGTCATTGTAATATTGAGTTGTAAGGGTTCTTTATGTTCTCTAGATACAAATCTCTAATCAGATGTATGACTTGCAAATATATTCTCCCATTCTGTAAGTTGTCTTTTCACTTTCTTGATGGTGACTTTAAAGCACAAAAGTATTTAGTTTTTACGAAATCCTATTTATGTGGTTTTTTCTTCTGTTGATCATGCTTTTACTAGCATAACAAAGAATCCTTTGTCAAGTCCTGAGGCAATAGAGTTATGAAGATTTATCTGTATATTTTATTCTAGCAGTTTTATGGTTTTAGCTCTTACATTTAGATCTTTGATCCATTTTGAGTTATAAAAATGGCTTTTTGAATTTTTATATAAAGTCTGAGGTAAGGGTCCAACTTTGTTTTTCTGCATGTGCTGTCTAGTTGTCTTAGCACCATTTGTTGAAAAGACTAGTTCCCCCACTGAATGGCCTTGGCATCCCTGCCAAAAATCAGTTGACTGTAGATGGATGGGCTTATTTCTGGACTCTCAGTTTTATTTGATTGATCTACGTGTCTATCCTTGTGCCAGCAACCACACTGTCTTCATTACCACTACTTTGTAGTTAAGTTCTGAAGGTGGGAAGTGTGAGTTCTTATATTTTGTTCTTCTTTCTCAAAATTGTCTTAACTATTTGGGACTCCTTGTAATTACATGTGAATTTTAGAATCAGCTTGTCAATTTCAACAAAGAAAACAGCCGGTATTCTGACAGAGATTATGTTGAACAATTAGAGAAGTATTGGCATCGTAACAGTACTAATCTGATCCATAAACATGAGCTGTTTTTCTGTTTATATTTTCTTTTTTAAAGATTTTATTTATTCATTTGCGACAGAGCGAGCATGCAAGCAGGCGAAGGAGTAAAAGAAGGACAAGTGGACTCCAAACTGAGCGAGCACAGAGCCCAACATGGGGCTCAGCCCCAGGACCCTGACATCATGACCTGAGCTGAAATCAAGAGTCCGATGTTCAACTGACTGAGCCACCCAGGAGCCCCACAAGGTTTTTGTTCTTTTTTATGCAGCAATGTTTTCATTTCTCTTGGGCATATACCTAAGAGTGAAATTGCAGGGCTGTATGGTAATTCTATGTTTAATTGTTTGAGGAGCTACCAGAGTGTTTTCCAAAGCGGAGGCACCATTTTATATTCCCACCAGTAACGTAACAGGGCTCCAATTTCTCCATATCCTTGTCAACACTTGTTATTATCCAACCGTTTAATCCTAGCTACCCTAGTGTTTGTGAGATGGTGTTTCATTGTGGCTTGGATTTGCATTTCCCTGATGACTACTTATGTTGAGCATTTTTTCATGTGCTTATCGACCTGTTTATTTAGATCTTTTTTAATTTCTTTCAATCTTTTAGTTTTAAGAGTACAAGTTTTGCACTTATTTTAATGTATTATTTAATTCTAAGTATTTTATTCATTTTGATGTTATTATAAATGAAATTGATGTCTTAATTTCATTTTTGGATTGTTCATTACAATTGTATAGAAATACAATTGATTTTTTATTTTGACCTTGTGTTCTAAAACCTTGTTAAACTCATTTATTAGTTCTTGTAGTTTTTAAGTTAGACATCCTAAATTCTTTAGTATTCTATATACAAGGTCATGTTATCTCTGAATAGAAATGGTCTTACATTCTCTTTTCAAAACTGGATGCTTTTTTTTCCTTGTCCAGTTGCCCTGCGTAGAACCTCCAGTACAGTGTTGAATAGAAGTGGCAAGAGCAGACTTCCTTATCTTGTCCCTGATCTTAGGGAAAAAGGATCCAGTCTTTAACCATTAAATATGATATTAGTTGTGGGGTTTTCATAAATACTCCATATCAGGTTGAGGAAGTTCCATTTTATTCCTAGTTTGCTAAGTTTTTTTTCTAATGAAAGAGTGTTGGATTTTGTCAAATGCTTTTTCTGTATCTTTTGAAGTAATCGTGTGGTTTTTGTTTTTAATTCTCATGATATGACCTATTACAGTAATTGATTTTCACATGTTGAATCAACCTTGCCTTCCTAGGATAAATCCCACTTGACCAAGGCATATATGCTTTTACATGTTGTTGGATTCAGTTTGCTAACATTCTGTTGAGGATATTGGCATCCACATTTATAAGAGGTATTGATCTTAGTTTTCTTATGATGTCTCTGTCTGGTTAATCAGGGTGATAGTGGCCTTAAAATGAGTTCACAATTGTTTCCTTCTCTTCTATTTTCTGGAAGAGTCTGTGAAGGATTTGTATTAATTTTTTTCAGTTTTTTGTAGAATTCCCTAGTAAAATCACCTGAACCTTAGCTTTTCTCTGTCAATAGTCTTGTGAACATCCACTCTTTCATTTCTGATTCCAGTAATTATCTTCTCTCTTTTCTCCTTGGTTAGGCTAACTAAAGGAATGTCACTTTTGTTGATCTGTTCAAAGCACCAGCTTTTGATTTCATTGAATTTCTCTGTTGTTTTTCTCTTCTCTATCTCATTAATTTCCATCCTAATCCTTATTATTTATTTCCTTCTCTTAACTTTGTGTTAGATTGCTCTTCTTTTTTCAGTGTCTTAATGTAGAAGATTAGGTTATTGATTTAAAGTCTTTCTTCTTTCTTAATATAGGCATTTACAGCTATAAATTTTCCTCTAAGCACCACTTTTGCTGCATCTCACAAATTTTGATATGTTGTATCTTCATTTTCATTCGACTCAAACTATTTTCTAATTTCCCTTTTCATTGCCTCTTTGATCCACTGGTTCTTTAGGACTGTGTTGTTTTTTCTCAAGTTTTTTTCCTGATATCGATTTCTAATTTCATTCTATTATAATTAGAGACCACATTTTATATTTTTTCTATCCTTTTTAATGTATTGAAGTTTGTTTATGGCCTGTGGCCTGTCCTACAAAATAGAGAAGTTTCATGTGGACTTGAGAAGAATATATATTCTACCATTGTTGGGTGGGGTGTTCTATAGAGGTCTATTAGCTCTACTTGGTTTATAGTGTTATTCAAGTCTTCTATATCCTTGTTAATCTTATGTCTAGTTCAACCCACAACTGAAAGTTGATTATTGAACTGCCCAATGATTATTATTGAATTTATTTCTTCATTTGTGTCACTTTTTACCACCTATATTTTGTTCTTCTTTTATTAGGTGCATATGTGTTTATAATTTTATACTGTCTTAATGGATTGTCCCTTTTATCATCATAAAATGTCCCTCTCTGTCTCTAGTAAAATTTTTTTGTTGTAAAGTCTATGTTGTCTGGTTTCAGTATAGCCATTCCAGCTTTCTTATGGTTGCTGTTTGCATATCTCTTTCTATCTTTTTACTTTCAGTCTATTTGTGTCCTTAAATCTAAAATCTGTCTCCTATAGACAACATATGATTGATGATGTTTTTATCCATCTAAAAATCTCTGCATTTTGATTGAGTTGTCTAGTCTTCTCATATTTAATGTTACATTGATATACCTGGATTGACATCTGTTATTTTACTTTTTTGTTTTCTATATGTCTCGTGTGGTTTTTTTCCTCTGTTCCTCTGCTTTCTTTTGTATTAAAAAACATTTTCTGATGTAACATTTAATTTCTGTGACTTTTTTTCACCTTTTCTCTTTTGTGTGTAATTGCTGTAAGGCTTACTATGTATTAGGTTACCAAAATCAGTTTCAGAGTCATATTAGTTTAATTACAATGATATATAGAAATGATACTCCTATGGAGCTCTATTCGCTTTCCCTTTTTTCTGTGGCATTATTGTCATATATATTACATCTATTAATGTTATAGACCCAATAATCCATTGTTGTAATTATTACACTACTATCTGTAGTCATTTCCTTAGCCCAGTGCAGTTTTCCTTCCACCCCATCTTTGTGCTGTTCTTGGCAATCTATATTCTTCTATATGTTACAAACTCAACAATATATTATAAACATATAATTTAATGCAATTTCTTTTTAAATCAGTTGAGAAAAGAAAAGAGAAAAATACGCCTTTATATTGTCATTTATAGTTATGCAATTGACTTTTTTTTTCTTTATCATGCCCATCTGTCTCTTATCTACCCTTCCTTTCCCTCATTCTGACTCCCCTCCTTTGATCCCTTATCAGGCATCTTCAGACCTTGTGACACTGAGGACTAGGGGTTTCTGAGTGTTTCATCCACCAGCTTTGGAAACTGCTCTGTCGGGGAAGCCCCAAAAGAACAAGAGGAATAGCTAAGGCCCTGGTGAGCTCTGTGCCTTTGGCACCTCCCTGGAGGTAATCAAAGGAAAAGTGCATCATAGTCGAGCCCCTTCTGTGTGCCAGAACCAGATGAAGCATGCCACATAAAAGATCATATGGTCAGGACAGCTTGGCCAGGAAGATATCACATCATTCCTATTTTGCAGATAAGAAAGGTAAAATGGCTTCCTAAAACCAACAGCTGATTACAGTGCCAGAGTCAGATTAGTTTCCCAGGATGTGGGAGAGAGTGCATATTTTATCTGAATTCAGGTACATTCTTTGAATGAAGGCAAAGGTTATCTCCAGGAGGTACCCTGATAAATCCACCTGGCTTTACTCTGTTTTTCTGATAGAATACAATGATCAGGAGGGGAAATATATGTTGATGTTGTTGTTTTAAATTACAACTACCTCTACCTTCCTGTGAAATAATAAAACCCTTGTCTGAAGAGGGAAAAATTGAATCACATCCATGTTTCATCAAGCTGGGCAGCATCACTTCAGAACACAAATGATTCTGTTACTTTTCAATAGTTTTTAAAGAATTTTTTCTCATTATAAAAATAATACAAGCATTAAAATGGAAATAATATATAATTCTCAGAGGAAATTTGAAAATGCAGAAAAGTATCTAGAAAATATAAATCACAGAAAATTCTTCCATTCAAAACAACCAGTATTAATATTCCAGTGCATTTGCTTATAGTTTTTTTTTCAAGTATTCTCTATATATTCTGTGTAAGGTCCTACTTTTTTCATGTAACATTCCATGACCTTTAACCATGTCATTAACATTTCTTCATACACATGAATGTAATAACTACCTGAGTTTTCATCATGTGATGACACCTCATGTCCTTGAGTTCCTCCACTGCAGCAACTTCATTGCACAGATATGCACTTTAACACAAATATGGGCCATCTTCCTGGCACCAGTGAGGTGATAGGCCAGTGACAGGGAGGAGAGGGAGAGGCAAGGCATAGGGTAAAATGTGGTCCCTGCCCCAGAAGATGGTCCCAAAGGACTAGACTTAACATTTTGGAAGAGATGGAGTAAGCAAGGTTACAACTCAAAATCAAGAAGAAAAAGCAAACCCAGAATAAAAAATAAAATGTCGGGCACCTGGGTGGCTCAGTTGGTTAAAGCCTCTGCTTTCGGCTCAGGTCATGATCCCAGAGTCCTGGGATCGAGGCCCACATCGGGCTCTCTGCTCAGCAGGGATCCTGCTTCTTCCTCTCTCCTCTCTCTCTGCCTGCCTCTCTGCCTACTTGTAATCTCTCTCTGTGTGTCAAATAAATAAATAAAATCTTTAAAAAATAATAAAAATAATAAAAAATAAAATAAAATAAAATGTCCCAGTCTACTGTCAATGCCAGTGTGGGAGCACTCAGACATGGGGCTTAGGTCTGGGCAGAGTAAA
This sequence comes from Ailurus styani, assembly GCA_002007465.1. Lineage (NCBI taxonomy): Eukaryota > Metazoa > Chordata > Mammalia > Carnivora > Ailuridae > Ailurus > Ailurus styani. The sequence continues at coordinate 12,857 of LNAC01001229.1, read as the reverse complement.
ATCCCAGATACTCCCCCAAAGCCATCTGCTCTGATCTGGGCTCTGGTGGGGAGGGAGGGATTGGAAAGGCAAGGCAGCAGCCACCAGCTGTGCCAAGGGGGTTCAGGGTGGAGACTGGCAAGAAGGGCAGGAGAAGAGTAGACAAGTGTGAACAGCTGGGAGAGTGGTGAGTGGTGCTTGAGTACTCCCCAAGGACATCCATCCCCTCCTCATCCTTCCAAAGGCACCTTGAAGGAGAATAACAAGATGTAAACAGCTGTGTGCATGACTGATAGGAAGAGAATGCTGGAAGTGGAGACCACATAGCTGTGGACTGGTTTGGGCCTGCCCAAGTCCACTCCTCTTCTCCAAGTGGTAGGATCCCAGTGTTTCTTGGGAAACCCATTCCTCCCCTACTTCCAGTCTTGGTAGGACAGCAACTAAAGACCCCACCCTCCCCCAGATGGGAAAGGAGTTTCAAACATTTGCTCTGGGACATGAATCAGGTACACAGGTACACAGAGCCCAGTGTAGGCTGGTGGTCACTCATCCTGCCAGGTCCCCAGGGGGAGACTGTCCTGGGACTCCTGCTCCTATCCTGGCTCAATTCAAATCTCCATTGTCTCTGGTGGCTGCAGCAAAGTCTTCAAAAACTTTCCCTTTTCCTTGAGTTGACCACAAAGTTTCTGTTACTTTTCCCAAAGAATCCTACCCAGGGTTCTAGACCCACAAAAGAATGATTGCCACAGTGCCACGAGCACATCCACATTCCAGGCCCTGTGGGTGCCTTGTCATCTTATCCTCCCAACCTCCAGATGAGAACACTGAGCTGTTGGGATCCACCAAGGTCATGAGCTGGCTGGTGCTGGCACTCCAGGAACTCTGCTCTGTCTGCTCCAAAGCTGGGTGAATTTCCTGACCCATGGCTTAGACCTTTTGCATGCTTAGCAGCCAACTTCCCAAAGCTCTGAACCCTCTGAGGCACAGAGCCCATGGCAGCCCATCCACAGGACCCCGACCTGGCCAGGAAAGGACAGAGATGCCCAATCCTCAGAGATGCCAGGATCCCAGCACCACCTTAAGGAACCCTCATTCAGACTCACACCAGGAACTCATTCCATAATGGCATGTGTGGACACAGCACACAAAATTGCAGTTTGTTTTCTCTGCCTGGAAATCTCCCCCTTTCAAACAGTTATTAGAATAAACCAGAAGAGGTTTCAGTTATAGGAGGGGCTTGAATGTCAGGGCCACTGTCTCAGAGCTGATGTGCATTCTCCCTGCTCTTAGTGACAGGATTCAGGGTAATTGGGGCAGGTGGATAGGGGCATGTGGATAGGGGAGGCAGGTGTGTGTGTACATGAGTGTACCTGAATGTGCCCAGATGTTCTAAACCCATAGGTGTGGTTGAAGGGCTCCAGGTAGGAGAAGGCATGGGGCAGGGGTGGCCACAGAGCTGACTTCCACTGGTTGGCAGTGTTGCCACTTTCAAGAAGTTCAGCCTTAGTTCCCTCATCTGCAGACCCTGTGGGCTTTGATGAACACACAGTGTGAGCACTTGCTGATTATTCTCCTTGGGGGTGGGGGCCATGTTTTTATGCCTCTTTATAGCCTCAGAATCTAGAAGACTGCCTGTCCTGTGGCAGCATTCTGTAGGATTTTATTTTTTTAAATAGTGGTGGTGTTGTTGATAAAAATGATGTTATTTAAATACAGTGGAGTCCAAACTTTTAAAAAATATTCATTATGGAAATGTATATGTTCAAACTTTCTTAACAGTGTGTCACATATTTTAATGCAATCTATGTGGAACCCAGTGTTTAAAAGTGTTTACAAAGCAAAGAAGCCCCCACTGGGGCTGGGATACAGAGCCTACCCTCTTGCCCCCCAAGGTAGTCTCTGTGGCATCCTCATGGGCACAATTTGAAAAATCGTTTCAGAAACAATTTGCAAACCACCCTCTTAACCAGAAGACACTATTTAATGGAAGAACTAGGGCTCTGGGCCACAGTGCAATGAAGGCGCTTTCCATGTCTCCTCGACACCATTCCAATAGCTGCTCAGTCCTTTCCCGGATTCCAGCCTCCCCTGGAGAAGAGGGGCCTCTGGCAGGGAGTTTCGTGGTGACAGCAGTTGATAGGTCATCACCCTGTGATGAGTCCTAACCTCACTTACTACTTAGAGCACCCTAAAAGTCAAATACCATTAGTATTTTGCAGGTTAAATTAAAACATTTTGCAGGTTAAAATAAAACAAAAGGAGGTTAAGAAACTTACTAAAATCAATAGCTACTAAGTGAAAGATTCATTTGAACTCCAACCAAAGTTCACGCTATTATGCACTCCATACAGGAACACAGTGGGGGCACGCAGAGCTGCAGCAGAGACACCAAGATGAGAAGAGGGGACAAGCATGCGGAGGCTGAGGCGCCCAGTGCTCTCACCCCCTCCCCTGGTACAGCCTCTGGTAGATGGAGGGAAGCAGTAATATAACCCCTCCCTTCCACCTGGATGGAAATGTGCAACGTTGAGGTGGACCTGGACACAGAAGGCTGAGAGGCAGACAGATGAGGTGCAGGATGGAGTTGCCTAGGATTTAAGGAGGGAAAGTGGAAGCACCCTGAGGTCCCTGTCTGTGGTCTAGTCTAGCTCCCCAGACCAGAGCATACAAAGGACCCCACCCCTGCCTTTTTTTTAAATTTAGGGACCCACCACACTTTCCTATTGTGTATCTGCTGCCCAACCCAAAACAGATTCCTATGAATGTTTGTGTCCTTCCCTAATGTGACCAGTGCCTCTCCTCCCTGGCAGAGGGGACATCTTAGAGATAAGAGTATGCCATGAGAGCTCATTCAGAGCCCCTTTGAGGATCCAGGACCCACTGCAGAGCGGGCCGGAGAAGGGGCCCTGGGCTAGGGAGAAAACAAGACTTGTACCATGTATGTCACCCTTTCTTCTGGGCCTCTGCCCCTTCTTGGCATCCCCTCCAGCTGGTATGGCCTAGAGAGCTTTATGAGATGGGGTGTGTCCCTCCCCCACCGGCATCTGGACAGCATGGAAATTAACTGGTCCAAAGGCCTACTCTCTACCCAAACCAGCACCAGATACCGCTAAATGCAAGGCCAGACTGTGCACAGGACCAAACCAGCTTTTCTTCAGGCTATTTTAGGGCCCTGCAGACACAAAGGTAAGACCACAGGCTGGACTCCCCAAGTCCAATGTACCAGGTGCAAACACACAAGGGAACTTTTGTCTCCTGACAAGGTGTGGGCAATATGATGGTCAAGGGTTGCTCCTTTTTTCCTGTGGTCATCTCTGCCAGATAGCCCTTTGCCAGGACCAATAGCTACAGGAAAAGAACAGTTCTGCCAGCAGCAATGAGGCCGAGCATTCCACATAGACAAATGGAAAAATCTGCAGAATCGGATGAGGATTTGCTACTCTGTTTTCAGGAAGCCCAACAATCTGTCATGTGCATGGTGCATGATCAAGAGAGACATCTCTTTCCGACTTCTAGCACCGCATCATTAATCTCCCATAACGGCCTGGAGACTAGGGAGCCTGTCTGTGGGCAGTGTGATCACCCACCCACTGGCCTTCTCAACCACATCCCTCCCCAGACAGTCATCACACCCAGAATGAGGAACTGGGAGGTCCAGGGGCAGCCACATGAGGAGGAAATGGGGTACACAAATCAGGAAGCAATCTGACATCTCAAGACCAGCTCAACTGAAAACTCATCACGAGGGGCTGGCAGATCTTCCCACGAAGCCCAGCTGAGGGGCCTCCCGGCAGAGCCTACTCCAGTAGGGACTGAAGGAGGAAGGCACACAGAAGGGAAAAGAAAAGGAAGAGGCAGCCCAGCTGAGACCAAGGCTTTGTCGACTCTTACAAACATCACTCTTCTGTGCTGCACAACAGTTCAGAGCTGGAAGCAAGCTCAGAGATAGTTTGCTTCAATAATTTGTTGTTTTCTCAAAGAAATCCGAGACCAGGAGAATGACCTTCCTTGTTCACCAAGTGACAACCCTGAGAGGGAAATTCAGATCCCTCACCAACACCTTCACAGACAGACAGAACTCTGACTCTCTACCCAGGGGCAGGTGCAATGTTCAGGAAGCATTGTTTCATCATTTGTGGGCAAGACCCCATGCGAGGTGCCCTGACAAGTCACAGAAGACAAACAAATATTCGCACAAATCATTACTGAATATGAATTGGGCTAAAACACATGTGGTCCTGACACTTATAATCAGGGACCTGTCTTGGTCTGGGACTGGGAGATGGGGAGGAGAAGTTGTTAGGCATTTAACTTGGGACTGGAAAGGTTGACCTGACAAAAGGTAGACAGAGAGTTTCTAGGAAGAGGATGTCTCCCTCCCTCTTTTCTTCTCTTCCTCCTTCTCTAACCAAACGGCTTGCTCCAACTAGCTGAGCACATTTCTGGCCTCCATGCCCAGTACAACCATTACAAGTGCCCTGTGTCCAAGCTTCACATGTGCTCCTCTCACCCAGAATTTCAGCCCTGCCCTACCCCTAGGATCCCAGCCACCTCCAAACCCATTGCTGTGTGAGCTATAGAGAACCTCAGACCCCTCCCCCACCATACCAGTCACAGGGCTTTCAGCGGTCACCACAGACTTTCAGCTGTGCGTGAATGAATGAATGAACTGAATAATACACCCATAAGGTGTAGCCAGATACAACTTGACAGAAACTCTGAGATTCCTATTCTCCTACTCCTATTCCTACTCTCCACTCTCTACCTGGCCAAGTGGATGTGCTCCTGAGGCCTGAACAGGGGTCCAGACCCTTCTTCACATGAGAAAGAGCCATTTGAGAGCCTGTTCTCTCAAGGCACTTCTCTGTTCAGTGGTCCAAACATTGCCTCATTGAAACTCCCTCTTCCTGTTTGTTTAGTCCTTAAAGCTTTGTGAAATTCTCTATTTCCATTCCTTCCTTTCATCACAACCTTGTGAGAAAGCAAATGACTTCAAGCCCTGGGGGGGGGATGTGGAGGATGATCAGGGCAGTAAGAGATTTGACTGACCTTTGAGGGGCTTCCCCTCTAACATTCCAGCACTCCCAGATAATCAGTCTTTGGGAAAACATGGCCCTGAGCAGGAATGATGACTTGCTCCAGACCCTCTGACCCATCTGTGTCAGGGCTAGGGTTCTGACTATGGCCTCAGCTCTAAGACCACCATCTCACCTTCCCAGCAATGGTTCAAGAAGTATGTCAGGGACCTGCCCACATCAGCTTCAGTTTCTCCACACCAGGTCTCAGGGAACCCTCCGTTTGGGAACTCAAAAAACAAGTGCCCTGAGCACTGCATCCAGACCTGCATGCTCAGCTCCCAAGCCCTTTATATCTGGACCTTCTGGGCAGGCTCTGACCACAGGGGGATTAGGCATCTTGTCCAGATCTGGTCTGCTCCATCCACCACCCCCACACCTCCCAGGAGTCAGGGCTGCAGAATGGTCAATAGATAAATATCCCAGTTACCAAGTTACCCTGCCAGGGCCTCGGACACAGCCTGTAACCTTTTATCTGCTGGCTCGCCTGGGTGGAAAGAAAAAGGAGTTCACTCATATCAGTTGATAGATCAGTGTGAACCAATCACTTGAGCTTGGTAACCGACACATGGGAGATGGTGCTAATGGACTGGAATTTAAAAGCCCAGATAACTCCTTCTGTATCTAGCAGTAGACAGACACAAGTCACCTCAAAGTCCTCAAGGTGTTTCTGGGGAAACCACAAGAATGGTCCCTTTCCAGTTATGACATCAATGAAGCACCTCTGTCCCAGGAAAGGCTGTAAGAGGACCTTTAGTTTTCTGTGTTGCACAATTTCCAACAAAGTATCCCAGGGAATTTCTCGGACGGAAAGGAAGAGACTCACAATGCTGCAGTCCCAGGGTGGAGCAGCCTTCTCAGGGACCTGGAACAAGGCCTCCATCATACCAGTGGACCAGCATCCACCAGGCTGTGCGGAACTTGTGAGCAACAGTGACACTATGTGGCAGCAACAGAAACAAGAGTGCTCTAGCTTGGATTCTCCAGGTATTTCTCTCCCCTGGTGTCTGGAAACAGGACCAGCTCCAGGTTCTTAAATAGTTCAGGGAGTCTCTGCCCTTCCTACCAATGAAGGCTGGTGAACACTCTAGTAGTTCATTAAGAGGTAATCATATCTCCTTATCTTGACCAAGCTGGTAAGGGGGTCATTCCACTTTTGCATGCATCTGTCTGGTTTGATGATCATTAACATTCCCATGCTGTCTGAATTTTGCAGATAATGATGTTCAGGAGTTAACAATTTCCCCCAAATCACATACCCAAATCAATGGCAATGCTGGTATCTAAACCAGGCTTATGTGACTGCTGGGTCCAAACTCTTGAACCCCCAGTGCCCCTCTCTGCCCACAGCAGAAGCAGAAACCCCAAAACATCTAAAGGCACAATGCTCTAGGTACTATCTCCCTTTGGGCTTAGCCTGGTTAAAACTTCCTGGAAACCCATCCCTATCCACACCTTCTCCAGCCACATTTGGTTCACATGTGGCCTGAACCCCTTGGATTAAAGACCATATGTGCCACATGGCATGGTTCTCCCCCCACCCAACCAGCACCAACCCCCCCCACACACACACACACACACACTTTGCTTAGCTGTTACAAGAAACAGGCCTAAGCAATCAGCATAACTTTTGAAAATCAATTTGTATTCTGTCAGCCTGAGTGTCATTAACAACTTCTGCTAATACAGCAGTAATGAACATCTGGAAACACAGCAGCTGTTTGGGGGGCGAGGTATAAAAAACACCAAGATGACAGCTTGTTTTTCATAACCTAGATTGGCTCTGGGCAAATAGGAGAGGCAATGGACAAAATGGAAACCAGAGAAAAAGGAGGGGAAAGACAAGGAATGAGCAGGTACATCCAGAAGCGGATTCACTGTGCAAAGGCACTCACTCCTTGAGCACTGGTGGCCCACCTTCTCTGAGCCAGACTCTGCCTGGAGTAAGGAACCTATGCTCCCGGGGATCCCCTTGGTCAGTCAGAGGCCAGCAGTTCAGCTTATGGAGTCTCTGTGCAGGTGAGCACCAGGTGATCAGAGAGCTTCCAGAAGGATGGAAAGCGGGCTGAGCAAGCTTGCTGGGAAGGCTTTCCAGACAGGAGACATTTAGACCTGGCCTTGAAGCCTAAGTAAGGATTTGTGAGGTGAGCAAAGGAAGGAAACACTGCTGGTATGAGGGTAAGAAGTCCTGAGGAGATCCTGGGGATGCTGGGTATGGTCAGAGCAATGTCATTGGAGTAGCAGGGATGGAGGCCAGTCCACAGAAGGACCAGGAGGCCCTATACAGGTGTTCAGTGGGTCCTAAAGGTAGAGAGTGACATGGGTATTGTCAAAGCCACATGAAAGTTGAGACTGAATGACCATCCCCATATGACACAATGTCTGAGACACAGGTGGGGACCCACTTTCATGCCTTTCCTCATCTAGCACCATGACCACCCAACAGGATTCAGCAAGTACCAGGACAGAGCAGGTCTGCCTTCATGGGATCCAGAGACAGGGAGCAAAATCAGCCAACCAATATGACACACACCCTGGGAAAGTACTATTTCAGATGGAGTGGCCTTGAGTGGTTTCTCAGAGAAGACTGGAGTGAGCAGCATTTTGAGAGCATGAAAGTGTGACCCAAGTGACTTTGTAGGGAACAGGTTTTCCCAGAGGAGGAACCAGCAAGGGCAAAGCCTTGGTGTGCTCTGAAAGAACCCTGAGTCCAAGGCACTCGAGAGGGAGACTGGTGGGAGAAGAGAGGCCAGAGTCAGGGAACCCACTTGGGCCCACCTGCCACAGCTTGGGCCCTGAGAACCATCTGACCCCATCAGGGAAAGCAGAGCTTGGCCACCTCCAGGCCTTTCAAGGGCTACTCCCTGAGGGGTTGGCCTGCTCCTCCTTCCATGAGACTCACCGTACCCACTCCTCATGCCTGCTTAGACATCTTGGAGGGGTGGTGGCCCATGGGGGAAGGCTGGAAGGGGCAACATTCTGCCAGTTTTTCACTCTTCCTTTGGTGAGCTCTCTCCTTGTTCTGTGGCCCAAGCCTGGGAGTCATCCTTCAGTGTTTCATGAATTTAATCTAAAATACATCAGCACGCCCTTGGCATACACCCAGACCCATGCTGAGTACTATCATCAGAAGACCCTCCCAATACTTTTATAACGTATCTTTCCCTTACCAAAAAAATCAGAAAATGCAGGAAACACACACACACACACACACACACACACACACACACACACACACAAACAGGAAAAAAATGTCCATAATCCTACTTTGCAGTTGGTAGTTCAGTATTTTCCTATATGTATGGATGGGCAGAAATACATACTCATGGTGTTTTACTTCTGTGTTTGCTTTAAGCGATAGAAGCTGGTTTTTCTGCCCTTCAACATAGCATCACATTTTTGCAGTGCAGAGCAGCAGGACATGGAGGCATAACTGACATTTTGGGGACCCTTTGGAACCTCTGGTTTGCAGGCTGATGATGGATCAATTGGCACAGAGACCCAGGCTTTGGGGAGAGGGTGGAAGAGATATTTACCTCTGCTTCCAGAGATGTGAAATGAGGGTCACCTGTTTGGCCTCTGAACTACATTACCAGAGGGAAAAGTATAAATATTTTGACCGCCTTGATTGAAATATATTCCTAGGTATTCTATTCTTTTGGATGCTATCGTAAGTGGAACTGTTACCTTAATTTCTTCTGAAGTTGAATTTCTTCTGAATTGAAAATCACAACTGATTTTTGTGTGTTATCTTGCACCCTGTAACTTTACAGAATTCAGTAGCTCTAGTGGTCATTTTGTAGATTCTTTGGTATTTTCTATAAATAGAATTATGTCATCTGCAAATAGAGATACGTTCTCTTCTTTTCCAATTTGGATGCCTTTTATTTCTTTGTTGTCTAAATGCCCTGGCTAGGACTTTCAGTAGAATGTTGAATAGAATTGGCAAAAGCAGGCATTCTTGTCCTGTTCCTAATCTTAGAGGAAAAGCTTTCAGTCTTTCATCATTGGGTATGATGTTGACTGTGGGTTTTTCAGAAATGCCTTTTATCGTGTGAAGGAATTTCCCTTCTAGTCCTACTTTGCTGAGTGCTTTTATCATGAAAGGATGCTGAATTTTTTTCAAGTGGCTTTTTTGCATTTTTGGGTCTTTTTCCCTTCCTTCAATTACTATGGTATATTACATTGATTGACTTTCTTATGTTGAGTCACCATTGAATTCCTGGGATAAATCCCACTTGGTCTGATAGATAATCCTTTTAATGTTGGATTTGGTCTGTGAGTATTTTGGCAGGGAAAGGTTGTGTCTATATTCATAAGGCCTATAGGTCTATAGTTTCCTTGTGGTAATTTTGTCTAACTTTGGTATCAGGGCCTCATAGAATGTGTTAGGAAGTTGTTAAGCATTGAACTGTGTCCCATCAAAATTCATATGCTGAAGCTTTAACCCCCAATGTAACTATATTTGGAAATAGGGCCTTTAAGAATGTAATTAAGTTTAAATGAAATCATGAGTTTGGGGCCCTGATTCAATGGGACTGGTGTCCTTATAAGAAGAGGTGAAGGGCTCCTGGGTGGCTCAGTGGGTTAAAGCCTCTGCTTTCGGCTCAGGTCATGATCTCAGGGTCCTGGGATCGAGGCCCGCATGGGGCTCCCTGCTCAGCGGGGAGCCTGCTTCCCCCCCCTCTCTCTCTCTGCCTGCCTCTCTGCCTCCTTGTGATCTCTCTCCCTCTGTGAAATAAATAAATAAAATCTTTAAAAAATAAAAATAAAAAAAAAAGAAGAGGTGAAGACACCAGACAGAGGAAAGCCCATGTGAGGACACAAGAAGGCAGATGTTTGCAAGCCAGGGAGGGAGGTTTCACCAGAAACCATACCTACTGGTGCCTTGACCTTAGACTTCTAGCTTCTAGAACTGTGACAAAATAAATAGCTATTATTTAAGTCATCCTGCCTGTGGCATCCTGCTATGGCCCCTGGAACTAATACAGAAGTATTTTTTGTTCTTCTATTTTTTAAGAGTTTGAGTAGAAGTGGCATTAATTTTAAAAGAAAAAAAAAAGCTTAGTAAAATTCACCATAAAGCCATTTAATCATGGACCTCTTTTTGTTGAGAGGTTTTTGATTACTGATTCAATCTCTTTACTCATTATGTCTATAAAGATTTTCTCTTTCATCTTTAGTCAGTTTTGACAATTTGTGTGTTTCTAAAAATGAGTCCATTTCTCATTTTAGTTATTTATTTCTTCTCTCTTTTTTCTTAGTATTTCTACAGATCTGACAATTTTGTTGACGTTTCCAATGAGTCAAATTTTGGCTGTGATTTTCTCTTCTCTACTTTCTCCTTCATTTACCTGTGCTCTAATTTTTATTATTCCTTTCCTTCTGCTAGCTTTGGGTTAGTTTGCTTTTATTTTGGTAATTACTTGTGCTGTAAAGTTAGGTTAGTGATTTGGGAACTTTCTTCTTCTTTAATACGCATTTATAGCTATTAATTTCCCTCTGAGCATTACTTTCACTGTATCCTATAAGTTGTGGTGCATTGTCCTTGTTTTCATTCATCTCAATGTGTTTTATAATTTCTCTAGTGATATCTTCTTTGACACATTAGTTATTTAAGGATGTGTTGTATAATTTCCATGAGTGTCCTTATTTTCCAGTTTTCCATCTGTTATCACTTCTTAGCTTCATTCCATTGTGGTTGGATATGATACTCCTATGATGTCAATCTTTTAAAATTTATTGATAATTAATTGTTTTATGGCCCAAATATTGTCTGTGCTAGAGAGAGTTTCAAAGGCATCTGAGAAGAATGTATATTCTGTTGTTGGGTGGAGTGTCTTTATACGTTAGGTCTGGTTGGTGTATGATATTGTTCAAGTCCTTTATTTCCTTATTGATGTTCTGTCTAGATGTTTTATAACTGAAAGTTGAGTATTGATGCCTCCTATTATTATTATAGAACTATCTGTTTTTCTCTTAAAATTTTGTCAATATTTGCTTCATGTATTTGGGGCTCTGTTGTTTGGTATGTACATGTTAATAATTTTTCTTGCCTAATGTTCTTCTTTGTCTCTTTGTAATAATTTTTTTACTTAAAATCTATTATTAGTATAGCCATTCCAGCTCTCTTTTTCTTTCAGTTCACTTTCAACCTTCAACCTTTAGGTTTAAAGTTAGTCTATTGTAAGCAAGATACAATTGGACTCTATGTGTGTGTGTGTATTTTAATCTATTCTGCCAATCTCTGCCTTTTAACTTATGAGTATAATCCATTTACACTTAAAGTGATAACTGATAGTGAAGGACTTACTTCTGCCATTTTGCTATTTTTATGCCTTATATAACTTTTTTCTCAATTTCACCTTCTCTTGTGTTTGATTTTTTCTAGTGTAACTTCTTGACTCTCCATTTTTTTGCATATTTTTAATTTATTTTCTTAGAGGTTAGCATGAAGATTAAGTTAATATTCTAAATTTATAACACTCTAGTTTAATTGATACCAGCTTAATTTGAATAGTATACATTAATTCCAATCCTATCCTACCCTATCACTCTTTTGTGTTAATATTGTCATAAATTACATCTTCATACCTACCTTTAAGGTAGGTTTATAATTACTGTTTTATGCATTTGTCTTTTAAACCATATAGGAAGCAAAAAAAAGGGGGGAGCTACAAACCAAAAATGCAACAATATTAACTTTGGTATTTACCTTTATAGTCATACTTACTAGAGATTTTTATTTCTTCATACAGCTTTGAGTCACTTTCTAGTGTCCTTTAATTTCAACCTGAAGTACTGTCTTCAGCATTTCTTGTAAGGCAGGTCTCTAAAAACATATTCTCTTACTCTTATTTATCTAAGAATATCTTAACTTTTTCATTTTTGAAAGATCATCTTACCAGACAAAATTCTTGGATACTTTTTTTTCCTCTCAATTCTTTATTTTTTTTAAAGATTTTATTTATTCATTTGACACAGAGAGAGAGATTATAAGTAGGCAGTGAGGCAGGCAGAGAGAGGAGGAAGCAGGCTCCCTGCTGAGCAGAGAGCCCGATGTGGGCCTCGATCCCAGGACCCTGGGATCATGACCTGAGCCGAAGGCAGCGGCCTTAACCCACTGAGCCACCCAGGCGCCCTCAATTCTTTAAATACATCATTCCACTGCTTTCTAGTCACCATGGTTTCCAATAAGAAGCTAGCCATTAGTCTTATTGACTGTTCTTTGTACCTGACAATTTGCTTTTCTCTTGTTGTTTTTCTCTTTGCCTTTAACTTTTGACAGATTGATTATAATGTGTCTCAGTGAGGTTCTCTTTAAGTTCCTCCAGCTTGAATTTTCCTAAATTTTGGGGATGTGCAGATTTATGTATTTCTTCACATCTGAGTAATTTTTAGCCATTATTTCCTCAAATATATTTCTGATCCTTTCTCTCACTCTCACTCTTGCTTTCACTCTCACTCTTGCTCCCTTCGCATCCTGGGATTCCCATAATGTGCATATTGATCTGTTTCGTGATGTCTTATTTGTTCCTTAGGCTCTAATCATTTTTTTTCTTTTCTTTCTGCTCCTCAGACTGGATAATTTCAATTCCTCTCTCTTCAAGTTCACTGATACTTTCTTCTGCGGCTAAAATCTTCTGTGGAAACTCTCCAGTGAAATATTTATTCTAGCAATTGTACTTTTCAGCTCCAGAGTTTCTATTTGGTTCCACTTATAATTTCTATCTCTTTTTTTGTTAATTTTATTTTTTTTCTTTGCCCAAGGGGTACAGGTCTGTGAATCATCAGGCTTACATC
>LNAC01001228.1:261813-282313 GCA_002007465.1 Ailurus styani | reverse complement strand
TGTAAGCCTGATGATTCACAGACCTGTACCCCTTGGGCAAAGAATAAAAAAATAAATAAATCTAAAAGCCCACAAAAGAGAAAGAGCACCACTGTTATTTGAATGATGGCTTGTTACTTGCATTTTTTGGCATTGTTAATCACTTAATCTGGGTTTTCCTCTGAATTCCACACAAATCATATACTACACAACAATTTTATCAGAAAATATCTACTTTCTACATACATCGTAGGACAGGCTACCAGCAGGAACAAATCAATACAAATACATCAGGGGCTGAACAATCTCAGTGGTGGGTGACACATATTCTGCAGAATTCTGCCAAAGTAACTGAATAGGCTAGGGGCAAAGCAAATGAAGAAGAGTTAAGGAATGAAATATTTTAAATACTAATAATTAGTTCAGACACGATACTGTATATTCTGCAATAGAAAATTAACATTTAGTAACACATTAACAAATTTTATCTCTAAAGAAATTATTGTGCTGGCAAAGTATTCCAATACAGCAGGACTGAGAAGACCCAGCCTTGCAGATCCCAAGGTAGTGATGGCCTTTATTGGTCGCTCCCTTTGTAGGAGATCCAGAAAGAAGTTGCAGCGTGATCACCTGCCTGCTGAACTTACACTCTAAGCAGCAAACTTTAAGAATCCAAAGAGGAGTCTCCAGTTGGCGAGGGGAGCAGAGAAGAGACATAAGTTCAATGCAAATTTAAAAGACAGTAAAATGGGACGTGCCCCCCATTCAAATCCCAGAGATGTGGGCAAGTCCCCAAAAGTAGTTGTTAGACTTAAAAACAGGACACACCTCATTTCCTAAAATACACAATACATAGAAATCTTGGGGATAACTGGAAAAATCATCAGAGAAATGTTCAAAAAAATTCAAGGTGTTCGAGTCAAACATCTCAGGGCTGAAACACACCCTCTATTCAACCAGGCAACAATGCCTCTTGCTTCTTAGAGCAGGGATACTATTGGTCAAGGACACCAAATGGTTTTACAGAGTAACTTTTTAAACTTTCCTTTTGGGCCAAGGTCTAGGTCTTTGAGGATTCAAGCAGTCCTGTAGGGCCTGTGAACAGCAAATTCCAAAGGTCCTGAGGTCTGGCCCTTCTTCCTTCCCAGACACAATGTCAAACATGTAAAATCTCCTGTCGTGTTACATTTTATATTTTGAAATATGGAAGCATATTTTAAATACTCTTAGGGCATTTATTTATTAAAATGTTCTCTGCCAACATTTCTCATTAGCTTAAAATTCAAATCAGTCTTTTTTTTTTTAAAGATTTTATTTATTTATTTCACAGAGAGAGAGAGATCACAAGGAGGCAGAGAGGCAGGCAGAGAGAGAGGGGGAAGCAGGCTCCCTGCTGAGCAGAGAGCCCGATGCGGGCCTCGATCCCAGGACCCTGAGATCATGACCTGAGCCGAAAGCAGAGGCTTTAACCCACTGAGCCACCCAGGCGCCCTCAAATCAGTCTTTACATTTCTCTACTGAGGTCTCCACTTCAGTGTATCACATAAAAACTCCTTGTACAGCAGTCAGTGATACCAGTGTCCACACCGTGAGCCCCAGGGTCAGACTCCGTTCCCTAGGTGACCCACTTAGATGCTAATACTGCTCTGCTACAGGGTAAAAACTCCTAACTCAAACTCACTGGAAAAGGGGTGAAACTTCTGCAAAGTGCACTCTAAGAAGAGGTACTGTTCGCTCATGAAAAGAAACCAGTGAGTCCTCTAAGAATAATAAAAGGGGGTATTTGACCGTTAAGCCCTTGATTTGGAGGGAAGAATTCAGATGTTGCTCTGCTGGTCCAGGCTGTTAGTACTCTTCTTGTTCCTCCTGTGGGCCCCCTTCAGCAGGGATCACAAAGCCTTCATGTGTGTGGCATAGACAATGTCCACAATTCTCTGCAATACAGGGTTGTTTTCCCTCCTCATTCTCCTGGCAAATCAAGCCGGTGTTCCTTAGCTTTCCAATATAGAAATCTCTTTCTTTCTCCAGGTCTTCGATGGTGATTTTCAACACATTGACCTGCTGCATAAATTGACCGTTTCGTCATCCCTGTTGCCCACACAGGGATTTTTTCACACCACACCCGGGCCAGCCTTAGAGGTTGCAGTGGTTCTGTGTATTGCAGTGGGCCTCTGGGGGAGCTCACTGCTAAAGCCGAGAGGTTTCTCCGGTTTGTTCAGAGCTAGAGCAACAAGGGAAGGAGCTGCTGCAGTTTCTTGACAGTGTCTGGCAGCTACAGGGTCATAGTCTTTCCTATCACAGTTTGCATCAAAAAACTTCTTGAAACTACTGAACAAATTGAAAATTGTCCAGAAACTTTCCTTTTACCAATTTGCCTGCAGGAATTATTTTGTCAACATCCATTTTCTTAAAACCTGCTTGTAGTATGTTGAAGTTCTGGATGTATTCAGGTTCAAGCCTAGCCTGGAATTTCACTTTCTTCGAGGCAATGGAGTCAGGGAGAAGCATGTCCATAAACTGCCAATGGGCAGCCTCTGAGCACAACTGTTCGATCTTTGTCAGATTCAGCTGCAGAGACTCATTGATCCAGGCCCGCATATCATGCAGACTTAGGTTATCACTGGTGGCTGATGTTGAGTATACGTTCACTGCCATCTTTGGCTCTCGGTGGGACTGTGTCCACTGCCTGTGCCCAGCTTCAGTTCCATCTTCATCTCATTCCTTAAGCCACTTTTTAAAAAAAGATTTACTTATTTATTTTAGAGAAAGAGTGTGTATGAGCAGGGCAAGTGGCAGAGAGAGAGAAAATCCTCAAGCAGACTCCCCACTTAGCACAGAGCCTGATGCAAGGCTTGATCCCAAGACCTGGAGATCATGACCTGAGCTGAATCATGACCAAGAGTTGGCTGCTTAACTGACTGAGTCACCCAGGCGCCCCTCTTAAGCTACTCTTACATGCCTCATTTCAAATGTGAACTAATAACCCATGAAGAGAAGATATTCTTTGGAAATCCAACAATGTGATAAAGAAGGACTCAATGAACAGAAAGGGAAAAAAATTACTTCAGGGCTAAGGTAGGGAAGAAAAACAAATTAAACAAATAAATTATTATTCTCAGAGAGATTTGAAATGCTATAAAAAAAGAAACAAACAGAGAACAAGACTGTTCTTTAGAAAATATAACAATGTATAGAGAAAAGAGATAATTAAAAGGTAAAGTTGTAGTAAGAGGAGGAAATACCGCACTTGTTATTATTTATTTTTTTTAAGAGAAGAGAAAAAGAAGGTGCAGGTGGG
The DNA here is from genome assembly GCA_002007465.1 of Ailurus styani. Taxonomy (NCBI): domain Eukaryota; kingdom Metazoa; phylum Chordata; class Mammalia; order Carnivora; family Ailuridae; genus Ailurus; species Ailurus styani. The sequence goes on along the minus strand of LNAC01001228.1, from coordinate 279,036 downwards.
GAGAGAGGTAGGGGGAGAGGGAGGGAGAGAGAGAGAGAGAGAGAGAGAGAGAGAGAGAGAGAGAGAGAGAGAGAAAAAGAATGTCAGGCAGGCTCCAAGCTCAGCACACAGCCCAAGACAGGGCTCGATCCCAGAACCCCGAGATCATGACTTGTGCTGAAACCAAGAGTCAGATGCTTAACTGACTGAGCCACCTAGAAGCCCCTGTTCTTGGTTAGTGTTGACCATTCATTATTTTTAATGACTTTTAGAATCTTTTAGTTCTCTGATTGTCCCCTATTCATAGAATTTTATTTTTATTTTATAGGGGTAATATTTTTATAGCCTTGTAATTTTTTTGTTTTAGTAATAAAGATGTAAAACATAGAGAAAAGTTGGAAGAATAAGAAGAGTATATATGTACTAAATAGACATATAATATTTTTTTCTGAAATTGTACACATCATGGCCCTTTATTTTTAAATACTGCAGTGCATATTTCCTAAGAAAATGACTTTTTAAATATAACCAGAGTATACCCATAAACTTCATTAAATTAGTACTTTTATCTAATTTATTGTTTGTATTCTCATTCTTATATGCACTTGGTTTGAAAATACATTAAGTCCGAAATTATATTCCCATCTATAAACATGCTATGTCTCTTCAACAACTCATGGTTTTATGCACCATGGTAAATTTCTGTGATTAAAAATTTTAATATTTATATTTCTTCCTCAAAGTAAAGCCTTGCAAAGTTACATTTCTGTTCCTATTGTGAATGAAAATTCACTCCACCTTCTCTCTGCTTCTCCTGCTGCTACTCTTTACTTAATTTGTGGTTATTAGTAGCTTGGACTGACTGAGCCAAATAATCCTGCCTCCACATATGCTCCTCACTGATTGGAGAAAAATGATTCAATGATATTCAGTGATATTAATGAGCTTCTGCAAAGGCTATTGGTCGTCATGCTTTATTTTCACCACAAATCTTGTCTTGTAAACTTTTCCAGTGTCAGATAGCTCCTCTCCTCCTGCAAGAGCTAAGTGTGTAAGTCCTCTTTCATAACCTAGTTTACTTTTCTCAAAAAGTTAGGATTATCAGAGGGGTGTACTTTGGATAACCTATATAGTTTTCAATAGATTGAGTTAAAAAGAACTCATCAAGTTGATGTTTCAAGGACATTGGTAATTGATTTTTAGAAGTTTTCCTGAAAAAAAAAATACAAGCAATCAGGGAATCCATATTAATAGTTGGTGTCTAAAGAAACACAGTCTGCATGAAGACAAGGGAATTGGGGCCCAGGGACAAGCTATAATGAAAGCAGAACAGAATCTTAATATCTGAAAAAGGCTGAGTATGGAACAGTAATTCCTACATGAAGGAAGATGCTAGAAATGAGCAACCTAAACAGATTCTGAAAACACATCTCAGGGCAGAGGCCAAAAGAGAGCCACCTGCCAGGCAGCAGGCTGGGCCTTGCTACACATGCTAGCATGGATTCCAGACATGAATGAACAGTGAAAGAAGCCCCTGAAATCGTGCAGAGAATGAAATGAAAAAGATGAGATGGTATAAAAGGTCTAGATATCTCATTAATTTCAGTAAATGCAAATGGACTAAACTTTTGATTAAAAGACAGAGATTGACAGATTGATCACAAAATACGAATTTGGGTGATATTATTTATGAGACATATGACTAAAAATATGAAGGCCATTTCAGAGATTGATTGCAAAAGATGGAAAAGATCTGTCATGCAAGTACTAAGTAAATAAAATTGGTATGTATACATTAAGGTCAAAAACTAAATTTTAAGGAAAGGGGCACCTGGCTGGCTCAGTTGATAGAACATGCAACTCTTGATGATGGGATAGTAAGTTCAAGTCCCATGTAGGGTGTAGAGCTTACTTCAAAAAAAAATTTTTTTCAAGAAAAACATTGTAGGACAAAAAGACTCATATAATGATGAACATTCACCCTATCAAGAACCATATAGCAACTCTAAGCATATGTGGATCTGATACAATAACCTCAAAGATAAGAATAAAAATATAATATACAGGTAGAAGATGGTAAATCAAAGCATTATAGTAGGATATTTAATATATGGATTTTAATTCCTCATAGTCGTGCAAGAGAGAGAAAGGATATAGATGATTTAGAGAACAAAATTACTAAGCTTGACCTAATGGACTTGGATATATTGTAAAGTTATTATCAAAGTTCTCATACATGTGCTGGGTGTTGGATTCACCACAGCTTATTATATTATTGAAAACAAACAAAAAACAGATAAAAAATAGCTTAGATCCATAAGAGTGAGTCAAGAACCAAGAATTATAATCATTCAAAATCTTTACACTTTGTGTGTGCATGCAGGGGAGAGACAAAGAGAAATAAAGATGGGGATGCATTTGACTGCATATAAACAGTCATGAATAACATTTTAATATAAATAGTCCTGAAATCCAGCCAGTGTAAGACAAGCTTCCTTCCCAAATGACCCTTGTTTTTGATCTTCTGAAAATAGGAGAAACCACTCAAATGATATATTTGAGTTTGCATTACCTCCAATCTGTGGCTTTCTCCCAGATTCCATAGTTCTCTTTGCCACAGTTCTTCCATTTACCCTCCCTATTTATTCTCCCCCTTCTCTGCCTTGCTCTGTGCTCCCAGCAGCTGATCCACATGGAATTACGTCCTAGTTCCTTGATGGCTTTGAATAATGAAAAGCATAATCAGAGGATTGGACGAAGAGAGGAAAGTAGACTGATCTGTTCCCCATTCCAGCTCCAGTCAGGTCACAGGAAGCTGCCAGTTTCACTTAACAGGAAGGTTATGTATGGTATCAGGTGGCTCTCTACACAGTACTCTCTGCCTCGAGGGACCCTTTATCACTCTGTTCCTTCATCCCCTCAGGCTTGAAGAGGGTAAAAATGCTCCTGCTGTCCCCAGGCTAGGATACCTCTCTGTCACTGTGATTTGCCTACATTCTGATGATCATAGCTTTGTAAATAGATCCTTTATTAAACTTTCTTCAAATTAACCAATTTGAGTTTCCCATCTTATTCCAGCCAGGAACCTGACTGATATACATTTAAACCCACCTTCCACCTGCCTCCTTCCTCCTAGAATGTTCCTCTTGTTCTATGCTAAAACCTGTGCATGAAATCTTAATGTCTGCCACCAATAATGTCATGGGGCCAGGTCAGGAAATGCCCATAATATCTATCCATAATGCCAGTAAATGAACTCCCGGACAAAGGATAAAACATTAATTTACAGAGTAGGCAATAAGTGGTAAGGATGTAAGAAATCAGACTACCTATCAGTGTTGGCAACAGGAGGTCTCTAGGGAACTACCTCTACCTACACTAATATGAAACTAGTGGAAGATTGTTACAAAAAATATACAAAAAGGAGCTAAAAATCAAGAAAAGTGATCTATAAATATCAGAAACTAAGAGGAAAATCTCAGCTGCAGCTGAGTGGAAACTGAAACTTAATATTTTGGGCAGATATGGGAAAAGACACAAGCCAAAGAAGTGAGAATTAGGGCGCCTGGGTGGCTCAGTGGGTTAAAGCCGCTGCCTTCGGCTCAGGTCATGATCCCAGGGTCCTGGGATCGAGGCCCACATCGGGCTCTCTGCTCAGCGGGGAGCCTGCTTCCTCCTCTCTCCTCTCTCTGCCTGCCTCTCTGCCTACTTGTAATCTCTCTCTCTCTGTGTCAAATGAATAAATAAAATCTTTAAAAAAAAAAGAAGTGAGAATTATTTTATGCATATCATCAGTGTTGCTCTGGAATCAGTTCATACATGCTTGCAAGAGCGCATTGTTTCATGAATCTGCAAGTCAGTTGTTAACCACAGCCTTTATTAAAAATTAAATTAGGTAAATTTGTAATTACTATTAAAAATTAAATAAATACTAAACATTCCTCACTTCCTAATTAATTTACTGCATGTTACTCTTGTATATGCTCGAGTTTATTTACAACTGTTGTAGGTATATGTTGAAAATGCTATACAAGGGTGTTCTACTGAGCATCTCTTTCCAGCTCTTGGTTCAGTGACATCACGTTGGTAACTTGAATCAGCTATGGTGGGAGTATTTATACTATGGAAATCAACAAATGCTATAAATTGGGGCTTGACTTACTGTTCGGTTGATTGTTTAGATCAGAGGTTGGCAATTTTTTTTTTCAAGGCCACATAGAAAATATTTTAGTCTTGTAGGCCATACAGTTTCTGTCACAACTCCTCAATTCTGCTATTGTGGTGCTAAAACTGCCATTCGACAATATATAAATTAATGACTATGGTTGTGTTCTACTAAAGCCTTACTTACAAAGAAAGGTGGCAGCCCATTGCCTGCAGTTTGCATATCTTGGTTTAGACTTAAGAAAGTGATAGATGCTGGGGCTCCTTGCTGGCTCACTCATTAAGCATCTACCTTCGACTCAGGTCATGATCCCAGGGTCCTGGGATCGAGCCCCACATTGGGCTCCCTGCTCAGTGGGGAGCCTGCTTCTCCCTCTCTCACTCCCCCTGCTTGTGTTCCCCCCCCCCTCTCTCTCTCTCTCTCTCTCTCTCTGTCAAATAAATAAATAAATAAAATCTTAAAAAAAAGTGATAGATGCAGATTAAACTGGAAGGATGTCACGTTTGTAGCCAATTCATTGTGAATAGCACAAAAACAGGAGAAAATATCTTTCCAGTATTTGAAAAGTATTATTTGAGCAAAAGTGTTCCTCATATCATGGACAAGTAAGTGAAGTTCTGACACATCTTATTGGTTTCATTTTCCTTACTCATTAAGGCAAATGAAAATATCTGTGTTATTGATAAAAATGATACTATAAAGACTTGGCCTCCTACTTCTGTAAAAATACCAAAATCAAACATTGACCTAAAGCTGGTCCAGAATCATGAGATTTCTAGAATTGTACTGTAAGAGATAGAACCACTTGCTAGGGGTATTTATATAATCAGTGGCATATAGGACTCTCATAAGAGAAAAAAACCCTAACAAAAAAGAGATCATCATAAAAAGTACAGACACAAAACATGAAACACCTAGAATAATCACAAGGAGATAAAAGAGGACTTCTGGTCAAAGTGGAGTCGAGACTTTGATATTAGATAAATTCATCCACTCCACAGCTGCAGCACTGACAGACAAATGAAAAAGGAAGAAGAAACAAAGAGGGGCTGCTGGAGGGCCCATGCTGCCCATACCAGAGCTAACAAACACTAGATGTGGACTCCCATCTCCCACAAGCACCCAGCCACACTAGCAGGTTAGTGCTTCTCTCCCTCTTTGGCACCAGCAAAGGACAAGCAAGAAGCCTTTCAGTACTGGGGTGGCTGGAGATCAGACCAAGGGACATTCCCACCTCTGGCCGATTGACCCCATCCTCCACCTACCAGCCCCAGTTGGCCTATGGGGTCCATCCCCATGGATGACACCAACTGAAACTGAGTGGGAGGCTCCAGGCACAAAGTGAATGAAACAGGCCAGGACACCACTGCAAGGGCTCTGAAAACAAATTTGTCTTTAGAACCACAGACCAAAAGAGGATTCCAGGATGCACGCTAATCCCGAAAAGGGGGACTGCCTGCTAAAATAAAAGATTTGAACCATAAGAGACTCCTAATCTCACAAAACAAACTGAGGGTTACTGGGGGGTGGGAGGGTAGGGATAGGGTGGATGGGTTATGTGCTTTGGTGAATGCTGTGAAAGGTGTAAGCCTGATGATTCACAGACCTGTACCCCTGGGGCAAATAAAAAAAAAAGATCCTGTGTCTCCTAATATAATAACAAAAGTGTTCAGAATACAATAAAATATTGCTCTTGTCATACTGAGAATTAGGAAAAGAATAACTTGAATGAGAATAGACAACCAACTGATACCAATACCAAGATGAATCTGATGCTGGAAGTATCAAATGAGAAATTTAAAGCATTTATTACCAAATGCTTTGATAAGCAATTATGAATTTTCTTAAATGAAAATAACAGAAAATCTAAGTAAAGAAATAATAGTTGTAATGAAGAACTAAATGGAAATTATAGAGCTGAAAGATAAAATAAAAAAAATAATTGCCAGGTGGGCTCATTGGTAGAGTGGAGGATAAAATCAACCAACATGAGAATAGATCAAAAGAATTTATTCAATTTGAACAACAGAGAGAAAATAGACAAAAAATATGGACAGACACACTGAGATTCTTGGAATAAGGACAAAAGAACTAACATTTTTATCATTGGAATCCTAGAAGAAGAGGAAAAGGAATGTGGATCTGAGAAAGTATTCAAAGAAATAATGGCTGAAAGTTTCCCAAATTTGGATAAAGATATAATCCTACACAGTCAAGAAGTTGAGCTAGACCTAAGTAGGATAAATCCAAAGACACATGGAGTATTGAATTTGTGAAACATAAAACAAAGAAAAAAAAACTTAAAGGCAGCCAGAGAGTAATGATATTATGTTTTTAGGGTAACATTAAATTGAATGACAGTGGATTTCTCTTCTGAAACCACAGAGGCCAGGTAGAAGTGGTAAAATGTTTTTCAAGTCCTGAAAGAAAAGAATTGTCATTCATGAATTCTCTCTCTGGCAAAACTCTCTCTCAAGAATGAAGGGGAAATAAAGATACTTAGACAAAAGAAAATGAAGAAAATGTTGTCACTAGCAAATCTATCCTTAAAATGGGTAGAATGGTAAGAATGACTGAGGGAAGTTTCTTGAACAGAAAGAAAATGATAACAGAAGAACACTTGAGATTTCAGAAAGGACAGAAAACAAGAGAATGGGTAGAAATCATTCTAAATAGAATACACTCTATTTAGGAGAATAGGCTCTCCTCTTAATGAATCCTTTAACTTATGGTTGAAGTAAAATCGACAGTGCAATTTGAAGTGGTGCTCAAAATATATAGAAAAAATACTTAGTATAATTATATTAAAAAAGTAGAAAGTGTAAGGAGTACTAATGGTACTAAGAGTAAGGACTCTATACTTCACTTGGACTGGGAAAATATCAATACCTATTGAGTGTGATAAATTACATATGTATATTTCAACACCTAGAGCAGCCACCATAAAGCTATACAAAGCAATATACCAAAAAAAAAAAAAAGAAGATTAAAAAACGTGGTTGTGTTCAAATACAAAAGAGAACTTCAAAAACACGGAAATGTATATAGAGAGTCAAGCTCAAGTCTTGACTTCCATGTCTGGAAGCAGGCTTCATTGGCTGGATATTTAGTTACTAAGGGGAAAAATACTAAAAGTGCTCGGTGTAGAAAGGAAAGCTAAAGATAGACATTCTGCTTCTGGCTAGGGGCTGACGTTTGACTCCTCCTGATTTTAAGGGAGGGTGAAGAAAATGTTTCCAAACAGTTGTGTACTATAGATAATAGAGATATAAGAGGATAGAGAACAGTTTCCCCATCAGGAGGTGAAGTAGCCAATCATGACTTCTCTGAGATTAAAGTTGTCCCAGATATCTCGACGATGCGATAGACCTGAATGGCCATTGGAGAACTGGGTTTTCAACTGGGAGCCTACAGAGCTGGGGTGGAGGTGGCGAAAAACTGAAGATAGGGAGAGTAGAGTATGGAGGAGGCGGGGGGGAAGGTGGGGCAAGAGAGAGAGTAAAAGAGATGAATAGCAAAACCATCAAGAATATAAATTCATTGGAAATGAAAGCACTTTATAAAGTATTCTGGTACATACTATGTCAATACATAAAAATAAGTAAGTAGAGTGCAGATGATATCAATAATAGTAACTTCATTAATATTTGGTGAAGAGGGGCTCCTGCAGGTATGGGTAGTTATCCTCCTAGACATGCCTTCTTAGTGTTCTGCTAGTGAAGTTAGTTGTAGGTTGAAAAAATGGCATCCAGTCCTTCTAGTTAAATGACTATAAATGTCACCACATCTATGTGCTTGCCTATCTCCACCCTCAGGGAAACGATGATATGGAAACACTTTGTTCCCTCGATATTAGTCAATAACCCATCTCATGACTTCTTCAGTCATCACACACTGGGCATTTCAATGAGTTCCTCTCTCACTTCTAGGTCCTGTAATTTGATAGGAAGGTGATGAGAGCTTGGACTGTAAGCTAACCAGACTTAAATGAAACATTCAACTTAAGTAGAGGGTATAATGGGGTAAGACATTGGGGTCCTCGGGAGGGGCTAATGTATTTCCCATTTGAGAGGGATGTGACTTTTGGGCACCAGAGAGTGGAATATGGCAAAATGAATTCTAAAATGGCTACCAGGAATATTGGCCCCTGGTATCCATGCCTTATAAAATCCTCTTCCCTCGAGTGTGGGTGGAATCTGCAAATGTGATGGGAAAATCACTCCTCTGGTTGGGTTATATATTGACCACAGCTGACCTTAAGAAAAGGAGGTGATTTGGGGTGGGTATGATCATAGAGGTGAGTCCTGAAAATGATTTACCTTCATCCTGATGAGGGAAATTCCATGTGAGGGAGATTCTCTGTTGCTGACTTTGGGTATGGGGAGAGCCATGTGGCAAGGATCTAAGCATGGCCACTAGGAGCTGAGAGAGTCTCCTGACTGGAGAGCAGGGACTGAACCCCCACAAGGAAATGAATTTTGCCAGTTGTTAGCAAGCTTGGAAGAGGACCCCAATACTCAGATGAAAAGTGCAACCCCAGCTGGTGACTTCAGTCTTGTGATACTTTAAGTGGAGAGCCCCACTGAGTCCAGCATTCACTTTTGCCTTCCAATAAATGGGTGCTGTTTTAAGCTGCTAAGTTTGTATTGATGTGTTATGGCAGTAGGAGGAAACTAATATACTATCTTTTGCTCATTAAGTTTTACATACTGGATCTCAAGTAGTTTTTTTATAAAACTGAAATGCCTAATGGTTGATATACACTTCACATATCTATTCTTGATTTTTCTTTTAACTTGTATTTATGATGAATTTTAGATACAAAGTTTTAAAAATATAGTTAATATTTTTCTCTATAATTTCTTTATTTTGTTCTTTAAAATCATCCCACTACTTTTTAATAAAATAAATGTTAACTTTTTTTCTATATTTTGAATACTTTCTTATTTCACATGTGAAATTTTACTGTCTCAATATGACCATATATGCATTTATGTATGAGCTTTTTACTCTGCTAGTAATGATCAATAGACCCAATGCTACTTTTAGTAAATTTTCCCCTATCCACTGTACTAGAAATTTATTTTTATTATGTACAACATTCTTAATTTATCCAAACTGAAGTCAGAATAACTTGTTTTGTCCTTTAGAGTAGTTCAGCATTGCAATTTTTTTTTAAAGAAGCAAGAGAAAATGACCTAGGACATAATTGAAAACTATTTAAAACCTTTATTGAAGTCTCTTAAGAAAAATCAAATTTGTATTATTTTTTTGTATTACACTTCTAACACCATGAAAAATGACTTAAAATTCTTTTAATATTTCTCCTTTACCTAAAACTTTATACTAGAACATTTTCACTCACCACAGTTACATTACCACAATGCTGCTCTCCTTTCCTCTAGGTGCCATGATAATCAAGCATATCTCAAAAGACTTTCAAAAGACTGGTTTCCTGACCCTTTGCACCCCACTGATTTTCAATCCCCATTAGCTACTGCCCTTTACCCGGCAAACCAGGACTGACTCCATGGAGAAGTAGAGAGCATAACCTGTAATTTGAAAGCTTCTTAGAAATGTTTCTGTCCCCCCTCCCAAAAATTTCCTAAAAAGTTAACAGATTCCTACGAATACGGTAAATAAGCTTCCCAATCTCATTAATCTTAACAAAAATTGGGTTCTCTTTCTGCACTTGATTTCATCTACAGTTATCCTTTTCCTTGGGAGTAGTATGAACATGTTTTAATTATTTGTCTTTAAAAAAATTCATAAACGTCTATTAGAACAGGCCCCCCCATTTTACTTATTAACAGCTACTTGTGTACAATTACTATTCTTGACAAAAGTTGAAAGCATTTTATTAATAACACTGTCTTATGGCTATTTAGATTAAAGCATCACCAAATCTATGTATTTTGTTTGGGAAATTGACACAAGTTGTCCTGTTCGAGAACATGGTTATCTTTATTATTAAACTTCTTTTTGTTCTTAGGTCAAATCTTTACTTTTTGGGGGATTGTACACATGGCTGGTGAAGTTTATTGCTTTGAGTTTTGTATATTTATTGTTCTTACAAATATTTTTTTTCTCTAACAGACTTAGTGGCTTGGTCTGCTGGAGACAAGTGATGCTACCTCACATTTGCTCCTTGGCTGGAGAGTATTTAACGATTTAACTCAAATACAACCTCAGCGAATCTTTTTTATTTATTTATTTATTTTAAGCAGCATACCATGTTTGGTTATGCCCTGTTTTAGTAACCACTTTCTTAAACCAAGGCAACTCTCCCCTCCTCCATAAGCCAGGCTTGTGATTAAAAAAAAAAAATGTCCTCTGTGTTCTCTTAGTCTTTGATCCTCTTGTGGTGAGTGTCCAGGCTGCTAATTTTATGTATTCACTTCCAACTGAAGCTTTTCTTCCCAACTCCTTATAGTAAGTTTTGATTCACAACATTTTTAGGCTGATCTACAGCATAGTAATTTGACACAACTGTGAAAGAATATAGATATATATAATTTTGAAGTAATATCAGTACAAGGGCATAGGATAGAATACCCAGAATTGAACATAATATTCAACAAGATAGTCTTTCTATAAGATGCTTTCAAAATAATCACAATTTATTTGAGTTCTATAGAATGGAGAGGCAATATCTCAGTGAAAGGCAAGTCCATGTTCTGATTTAGCACATGAAAGAAAGGCCAGTGAAAAAGGCCCTGTTTTGAAGAATGGGGTGAAGGATAGACAGAGAGGATTGATGTGGTCTACATTCTAGACACATACCCTAGCTGCTAATTTAGCATCATCATGAGCTTAAATGTTTTCATAAGATCCTGTCTTATATCTTTGATAATTCTAAGGCAAAAAGAGGGTCATTTCATGTGAGACTGGTCCATGAGAAATGAGTAAAAGGTTTACATTCTAATTTAATTTTTCCCCATCCTTTTTGGTTTGTTTTTTAATTCAATTTATTTTTACTAGCTAATACATGCTCATGGTAAAAAAAAATTTGCTATGTAGGTGAATTACAGTAGATATTTTATCTCCCTTCCAAACCAAACATACAGCCACTATATGTGTCTCTGAAGAGGTAAGCACTGTTAGTACTTAATGGTTATCCTTCCAGAAATATTCTAAACATATGAAAGCAAAAACTTTCTATTTTGATCTAAACAGCTCTCCATTATTAACACACATCATAATATGGCATATACTTTGCTTCATGCAACTACTAGAGGTGTTTTCATATCAGAACATTAATATTGGCTTCATTTTGAACATAGCCACTTAGTAGTCTGATAGTGATGGACATTCAGGTTGTTTCCTTTGTTCTTTTAACAATGGTGCAGCAAGTAACCTTATACACACATTACTTTCTACATGTTCAAGATATATGAATATAAATTGTTAGAGGTGGATATCCTAGGTCAAAGACAGCACATTTGTAATTTTGATTGATAGTGTCAGAATTCCCTCTACAAAAATTTTACAACTCACTATCAATGTATGAGAATGCATTATCATATTTCTTGAGCTCTTCCCATTTTATACCTAAAAATATGTCTCCACACTTTTTTTCTTCATATATTAATTAGGGGAGGCCAAACTGCTTTAACAAATGGACCCGAATGGCTCAAATAAGTAGAAGTTTATATCTCACTAATGTAACAACAGTAGTAGGTGTTGAAGACGAGTGGGTAACTCTCATCCAGGTGGTAATTCAAGGATAGGCTTCTCAAATTCGGTATAGCTTTCTGTGAGAATTAACACACATGAATTTTTCCTCAGGAAGAGAGGTCAAAAAGTTGGCCAATTGTCATCTTCTAGAAGACTAAAGCATGTAGGTTGGTGAAATTTGCTACAGAGTCCACTGCTGTATCTGGCCTTGCAACTGTAACTAATATTCATCTTTTCTCTCCTTCAGAAGACATTCTCAAGTTCCCTCATCCTCTGAATTTAGTGTAGATTGCTTTTCTAGTTTGGTTATAGCAACTATCATCCCAAGAGTCTCTATGCTCTTATTTATTCTGCCTTTGTTGGATCATGATTGTTTTAGTGTCTATTGACAGTTATCACCATACATAGAAATACTAAAAGTCTCTCCAGTAAATTCCCTGGATTCCAAACATATTCTTCCCTTCCTTTACTGTGTATGAGCAACCCTGGTTTCCCATGGTTATTAAAATCAGTGTCTCCATTCACTACATAAATTCCTGTGTTTGCTTGTTAATCCTATGGCATATGATGGCAATCACAGTCAAAATTTTTTGGAATCTTATAGTGTCATTTTTCAGAAATGTTTTTCTTCTAGGAACCAGGATGTCTAAATTGGGAGAGCATGTTTCTAGAGACAGCAAAAAATTCCTAAGTAGATTTAGTAGTGTGAGGAATCACTCCATCTTGGTTCACGTCATTGGTGAAAGGCTTATACCACATCTTAGAGGGCAATGTCCTTCAGCCAACAACATTCAATTATTCTATTGGACTGGCTTCATTTTGGTAATGGGGTACATATCATGAGTCTGCATCTGGGAGGGGAATGAGGAAAGAAGCCATATCCATGAGGAGGGCAAAGATACATGTTAAGTTCACTGTGATGAGACCTAAGTCTACAGCACTTGCACAAGACTTAAGTATAATTATAACATCAGAGAATGATCCTATCCCCATTCCTCTACCATATGAACAGCTATTGAGTAAAAATAATGAATGTAAGTGGGATATAGCTGGCACAGTTTCAAGAAACAGATTCTCTTGGGGAAGTGGACAAAAGGGAAGACACAAAGCTAGAAGAAGACACAAATGCAAGTTATCATCGGAGGAATTTGAAGCCTCCAATGCGCTGAGGGTAACCACAATAACAACGAACAACAAATCCAGTTCAATTAATGAGTAAGTTAGCAAAATCTCCACAATAAAGGCCTACCAGAAGGAAAGGCAGGCTCATCTCCAAACATAAGAAAATTACCCAGNCAACAAATCCAGTTCAATTAATGAGTAAGTTAGCAAAATCTCCACAATAAAGGCCTACCAGAGGAAAGGCAGGCTCATCTCCAAACATAAGAAAATTACCCAGTACTTTCTGCTTATACAAGATGTGTAGTTTTTTTAACAAAAAAATTATGAGGCATACCAAGAAATAAAATACAGTCAGGAGAGACAAAGAAAGTATCAGGACCAGACTCAGATATGACATAGATGTTAGAACAATAAGGTGGAGAATTTAAAATAACTGTGATTAGGGGCACCTGGGTGTCTCAGTTGGTTAAGCATCTGACCGTTGATTTCAGGTCAAGTCATGATCTCATGGCTGTGAGATGAAGCCCCAGGTAGGCCTCTGCACTCAGCGTGGACACTGCTTGAGATTCTCTCTCTCTCACTCTCCCCCTATCTTTTCCCCTGTTCATGCTCTCTCTAAATAAATAAAACTTTAAAAAATAAAAATAAAATAAAATAACTGTGATTAACACAAAATATCTAATGAAAAAGTTAGACAATATGCAATATAAGATTAACAATTTCAGCAGAGAAATGGAAACTATAAGGAAGAATCAAATGGAAATGCTAGAGGGCACCTGGGTGGCTCAGTTGGTTAAGTGACTGTCTTCAGCTCAGGTGATGATCCTGGAGTTCCAGGATCGAGTCCCGCACTGGGCTCCCAGCTCCATGGGGAGTCTGCTTCTCCCTCTGACCTTCTCTCCTCTCATGCTCTCTCTCACTCTCTCTCTCTCTCTCTCAAATAAATAAATAATATCTTAAAAAATCTTTATAAAAAGACCAAACAAATGGAAATGCTAGAAATTAAAAAAACACATTAACAAAAATGAGGAATTCCACAATCTCAACAACAGGCTTGACACAGCCAAGGAAACAATCAATACATTTGAAATAGGTAAAAAGAAATTGGCAAGAGTGAATCAGAAAGAGAAAAAAAATAAAAAAAATATATTTTTTTTTAAGAAAGAGAGGGGTTGAGAAAGGGCAGAGGTAGGTGGAGAGAGAATCTTAAGCAGGATCCACATCCAGCATGGAGGCCAACGTGGGACTTGATTTCATGACTGAGATCATGACCTGAGCCAAAATCAAGAGTTGGATGCTTAACTGACTGAGCCACCCAGGCACCCTGAAAAAAATCTTTTAAAGTGAAGACAACATAATACATTTTTTGGCACATATGTTAATCCATTCTATAGGATACTGCAGCTCTTGGATACTCCATTCTGTTATTGTCCCCTCCTCCTCTTTTTTACTCTTTGTGTTTCACTTTGACTAATTTCTACTAGGTACCATATTGAACTAAACATTAAAAAAATAAAACATTTATTGTGGCTAGCTTTGCTTTTTTAAACTTTGTGTTTCGAAACAATTATAGGTTTACAGGAGTTGCGAAGATAGTACAGAGGGTTCTGGTATAGCTTTCATCCAATTTTCCCTCACTGTTCCATCTTAAATAGCTATACTACAATATCACACTGAGAAACTGACATTGGTCCAGTGCGTGTGTATAGTTCTAGGTCATTTTATGACTTGTGCAGATTTGCCTAACCACCACTGCAATCAAGATACAGACCCATTACATCACTGCAAAGATCCTTACGCTATCCCTCTGTAGTCACACTCATCTTTCTCTCACCCTTCCTAGCCCCTGGTAAATGAAAATATAATTAGTGAAAATTAAAGCATGTAAGTTTTATTAGATTATACCTATTTCATTTTTCGAGTAACTATAAATATTATATTTTAATTCTGGTTTTCTCTTTTTATTTTAAGTATATAAAAATAAAATAGATTTTGTAAGATGACCTTATAACCTTATAACCTGCACTTCTGTGAAACTCACTTATTCTCAGAGCTTTTTGTTTATTCTTTTTTCAAATTTTCGGATCTTTTTTGGCAATATCCTTATAGACAATCATGTCATCTGTAAATAGAGATAGTTTCATCTCTTCCTTTCTGATCTTTATGCCTATTATTTCCTTTTCTTGCCTTATTGATCTTGCTAGAACTGCCAGTAGTACGCTGAATGACAGTGGTGAGAGAAGACACCCTTATTTGGTTCCGTATTTTAGGGGGAAAGCATTAAATTTTTCACCATTAAGTATGACGTTAGGGTTTTTTGTAGCTCTTTATCATGTTACAGAGTTCCCTATATTCTAGTTTTCTGAAAGTATTTCTCATGAATGTGTGTTGAATTTTGTGAAATGCTTTTTCTGTATCAGTTGATATAATAATGTAATTTTTTGTTCTCTAGCAGGCAATATGGAGGATCACAATTATTGAAAGGTGAATGTTGAACCATCCTGGAATAAATTTCACTTAGTCAAGGAGTTGGTCTTTTTATAGATTGTTAAATTCTGTTTGCTAATATTTTGTTAGAGATTTTTATATTTATGTTCCTAAAAGATATTGCTCTGCAGTTTTCTCTGTTATCCTTTCTTTGCTTGGTTTTGGTAATACAGGCTTCATAACATAAATTGGGAAGCGTCTCTTCCTCTTCTATTTTTTTCAAGATTTATTTATTTGAGAGAAAGAGAGAGTGCTAGAGCAAGAGAAGGATCAGTGGGAGATGGTTAGAGGGAGGGAAAGCAGACTCCCCACTAAGCATGGAGCCTGACTCCATCCCAGGACCCTGAGATCATGACCTGAGCCAACACAAAGAGTCTGACGCTTAACTGACTGAGCCACCCAGATTCCATTCTTCCTCTTCTATTTTAAGGAAGAGATTATGGAAAATTGATGTTAATTTTTCTTTAAACATTGGGTTTACTGTTAGAGGGTCTTATATTTGAGAGGTCTGGTCCAGAAACAAGAACTAGATAAAAACAACTTACACGTGAAGTTTCCTGTTCAATTTCAAGGATGTGCCTGACAGGTTAAGGGGCTTATTCACCAAAAGATCAATTTACTGAATGAATGGCTAATTCACAGCAAGGAGCCCAAGCATCAGTTGACTGAATGACATACTGAATAGATTTAGTACATTTGGTAACTTAACAAAACTTTGTTTCATGAATTGTTTTACTGAATTTATTCACTAGTTGCCTAGTGAACAGGACAAAATGTCACCATTTCAGATAGAAATGTTTCAGTTTATATTTAATTTGGTACCAAATCCTTTTAGAGATGTATTTTATTTTATGAATTTTAGTATTTCAAAGGCTTTTTTGCTAATTTCTCTAAAAGATCAATTCATAAATTTTACCAAATTCAACCAAAGTATATTTTTTAAATAATTTATTTATTCCAATTTTATTAAAGCTTTTTTAAAAAGATTTTATCTATCTATCTATCTATCTATCTATCTATCTATCTATCTATCTATCTATTTATTTATAGAACATGCAAGCAGTCCTGGATGGCCCTTCTGGTCACAAGGTGATTGCTAATATTATGTTTATGATTAACTCCACTGCCCAAGCACAGATTCCAAGGGATGCTGACTCTTTCCACAAAGAAAGAGTTCAAAACTTTTATCTTTCATCCCGGGGGAGAAAAAGGTGTCCCCTAGGGAGAGTCTCTTTACTGTAACCCTGATCCATTTCATGACTATTTGTTGATGGAATCATCTACACACATGGGGTACACACTGCCTTCATCCTAAGTGCCCTGCCTCCACAGACAGAGGTCCATCAGGGTGACTGAGATAAGCACCCGGAATCAAGTGTCTGAGTTGCCTTCCTCTCAGGTCAGGCCAGCAGTGCCTTCCCTGAGTAATGCAACAGTGTATGAGGAGCACAGAGAGCTCTGGAAAATGTGGAGAATGCTGACTGTTTCAGGGGGAGGCAGCTGGCAGAAGCCTGAGCGAGAGCCTTGCAGATAAGGTTTTAGCCAATCAGAAAAAGGGTTCTAAGCTGACACTTTTATGGCTCATTGGAAAGTCTGTGTGAAGAGGCCTGTGAGACTGGGCAATGCCCAGGTCTGACAGCCTCTACCACACAACCCCACTATAGAGTGGAAAGAATTTCCCCTTAGGACAAGAGGGAAGGGATGGGCCAGACTTCTCCATTTATTCTGAGGGACACTGAGGCGGGACTTGATGGGACTAATGTACCTCCCAGGTCTTTTTTTTTTTTTTTTTT
>LNAC01001228.1:187806-261736 GCA_002007465.1 Ailurus styani | reverse complement strand
TTTTTTTTTTTAATTTTATTTTTATTATTTGCCCAAGGGGTACAGGTCTGTGAATCATCAGGCTTACATCTTTCACAGCATTCACCAAAGCACAAACCCTCCCCAATGTCCATAACCCATCCACCCTATCCCTACCCTCCCAACCCCCAGTAACCCTCAGTTTGTTTTATGAGATTAGAAGTCTCTTATGGTTTTTTTTTTTTTTGGCCCCAGGGGTACAGGTCTGTGAGTCATCAGGCTTACACCAGGTCCGCTTTTGACCACTCTTCCTTGCCCCCACCCCTATTCAAGCTCTGAGTTTGATGTCTCTCCTTTCTCCCTCCATCCCACCATGGAAACTCTCTTTATTCTAGAGTTACCCTGATCTTAAGTACACCACTGTTAGTGGAAGCCCGGGGACTAAGTCTCAGGTGATCTGGAACCATGCATCTAATACAGAATACTGGACTGACTCACTGCTTTCATGTGCCAGTAATGGAAACTTCTTGTGTCTCTGCTCTATTTCTTTTTACCTGGTAAACTCCTTATATTCTGTTTTCAGATCCTGGCATCTATTATAAAAGAACATAAAATATAGGGAAGAGATAGAAGGAGGGAGAGAAGAGAGGGAGATATTTAATGTTTTGTTTATTAATGTTTGCCACACACTGTTATAATTTCTCTATAACCATTTATAACTGACCCTAGTCATGCATGGGCAAGAGGAGCCTGAAAAATAACAGAATTGTTAAAACAAACAAACAAACATTGATATTGCTCCCATTCTCACTTTGATAACTTAGAACTTGCACAGTAAGTGCCACATCTGTACACAATCTGTAACTCTAACATCTGCTCTCTCATCAACACTACTCAGGCCCCAGAAATGCTTCTCCACATCTTTTGCTTTCTACTCTTGTAACTAAAGGTGATTGTGTCTGAATGCTGTGAATGTTTGAGGATTGCACCTTTCATGATGTCAGATGAAGCTGTTTCATGGTTCAGGGATGATTTAAGCAGCTGAAGAGCTTATAAGAGAAAAGTGAGCTTATCTTTTCAAATATTTTCATTCAAGTGCACAAGTGTAATAGATTCTTACATAATGAAGAATCGCATGCCCACAGGGCTGGTTGTCACTTTTTTTTTTGCTTGTTTTTTTGCTCCACATATTAACCTGGTATTCCCAACACTTGTACATTGCAGCTGAGGAATATTTTGCAATATATATATTTCTCTTTTTCTTTAACTTAAATTCAGTTAATTAACATATAATGTAATGTTAACTTCAGGGGGAGAGGTCAGTGATTCATTAGTCTTATAAAATACCCAGTGCTCATTACATCATGAGCTCTCCTTAATGTCCATTACTCAGTCACCCCATCACTCCTTAGCCCTCCCCTTCAGCAATCCTCAGTTTTTTTTCCTATGATTAAGAGTTTCTTATGGTTTGCCCTCATCTCTGATTTCATCTTGTTTTCTTTTTTTCCTCTCTTCCCCTATGATCCTCTGTTTTATTCTTAAATTCCACATATGAGTGAGATCATATGATAATTATCTTTCTCTGATTGACTTATTTCGTTTAGCATAATACTCTCTAGTTCTACCCGTGTCATCACAAATGGCAAGATTACATTTTTTCGATGGCTGAATAGTATTCCATTGCATATGTATACCACATCTTCTCTATTCACTCATCTGTTGATGGATATCTGGGCTCTTTCCACAGTTTGGCTATTGTGGACATTGCTGCTGTAAACATTGGGGTGCAGGTGCCCCTTTAGATCACTAAATTTGTGTTTTTGGGGTAAATCCCTAGTAGTGTAATTGCTGGGTCATAGGGATAGCTCTATTTTTAACTTTTTGAGGAACCTCTCTATACTGCTTTCCAGAGTGACTGCAACAGCTTGCATTCCAAAGAACAGTGTAGAAGGGTTCCCTTTCTCCACATCCTCATGAACGTCTGTCATTTCCTGACTTGCTGATTTTAACCATTCTGAGTGGTGTGAGGTGGTATCTCATTGTGGTTTTCTTTGTATTTACCTTATGCAGACTGATGTTGAGCAGTTGTGTCTTTTGGCCATTTGTAGGTCTTCTTTGGAGAAATG
This sequence comes from Ailurus styani, assembly GCA_002007465.1. NCBI lineage: Eukaryota > Metazoa > Chordata > Mammalia > Carnivora > Ailuridae > Ailurus > Ailurus styani. Next base: position 259,652 of record LNAC01001228.1, on the reverse strand, counting down.
TCTGTTCATGTCTTCTGCCCATTTCTTGATTGGATTATTTGTTCTTTAGTAGTTGAGTTTGATAAGTGTAAATATCTTCTCCCATTCTGTAGGTTGTCTTTGGTTTTGTTGACTGTTTCCTTTGCTGTGCAAAAGCTTTTTATCTTGAAGTCCCAACTGTTCATTTTTGCCTTTGTTTCCCTTGCCTCTGGGTACATGTCTAGCAAGAATTTGCTGCAGCCAAGGTCAACGCAGTTGCTGCCTTTGTACTGCTCTAAGATTTTGATGGATTCTGTCTCACATAGAGGTCTTTCATCCATTTTGAGTCTATTTTTGTGTATGGTGTAAGGAAATGGTCCAGTTTCATTCTTTTACATGTGGCTGTCCAATTTTCCTAACAGCATTTGTTAAAGAGACTGTCTTTTTTCCATTGGACATTCTTTCCTGCTTTGTTGAAGACTAGTTAACCATAGAGTTGAGGGTCCATTTCTAGGTTTTCCATTTAGTTCCATTGATTTATGTGTCTGTTTTCGTGCCAGTACACTGTCTTCATGATTACAGCTTTGTAATAGAGCTTAAAGTCCAGAATTGTGATGCCGCCAACTTTGGTTTTCTTTTTCAACATTCCTCTGGCTATTCAGGGTCTTTTCCAATTCCATACAAATCTTAGGATTATTTGTTCCGGCTCTGTGAAAAATGATGATGGTATTTTGGTAGGGATTGTATTGAAAGTAGAGATTGTTCTGGGTAGCATAGACATTTTATCAATATTTCTTTTTCCAATCCATGAGCATGGAATGATTTTCCATTTCTTTGTGTCTTCCTCAATTTCTCTCATGAGCGTTCTGTAGTCTTCTGAATATAGATCCTTTGCCTCTTTGGCTAGGTGTATCCTAGGTATCTTATGGTTTTTGATGTAATTATAAATGTGATTGATTCCTTAATTTGTCTTTCTTCTGTCTCATTGTCAGTGTATAGAAATGAAACTGGGGGCACCTGGGTGGCTCAGTCATTAAGCGTCTGCCTTCAGCTCAGGTCATGATCCCAGGGTCCTGGGATTGAGCTCCGCATCAGGCTCCCTGCTCTGTGGGAAGCCTGCTTCTCCCTCTCCCACTTTCCCTGTTTGTGTTCCCTCTCTCGTTGTGTCTCTCTGTCAAATAAATAAATAAAATCTTTAAAAAAAATAGAAATGAAACTGATTTCTGGGCATTGATTTTATATCCTACCAATTTGCTAAATTCCTGTGTGAGTTCTAACAATTTTAGGGAGGAGTCTTTTGGGTTTTCCACATAGAGTATCATGTTATCTGTGAAGAGTGAGAGTTTGACTTCTTTCTGATTTGAATGCCTTTTACTTCATTTTGTTGTCTGATTGCTGAGGCTAGGAATTCTATGTTGAACAACAGTGGTTAGAGTGGGACATCACTGTTGTGTTCCTGACCTTAGAGGAAAAGCTCTCAGTTTTTCCTCATTGAGAATGATATTTGCTGTGGGCATTTAATAGATGACTTTTATGATATTGAGGTATGTTCCTTCTATCTCTACATTGTGAAGAACTTTAATCAAGAAAAGATGCTGTACTTTGTCAAATGATTTTCTGTATTTATTGAAAGGATCATGTGACTCTTGTCCTTTCTTTCATTAATGTAGCGTATCACATTGATTGATTGATGGAGGCTGAACCACCTTTGTAGCCCAGGAATAAATCCCACTTGGTCGTGGTGAATAATACTTTTAATGTACTGTTGGATTTCTTTGGCATCCATGTTCATCAGGGATATTGGTTGGTCATTTTCCTTTTTGGTGGGGTCTTTTTTGGTTTTGGGATCAAGGTAATGTTGGTCTCATAGTACGAGTTTGGAAGTTTTCCTTCCATTTCAATTTTTTGAAACAGCTTCAGAAGAATAAGTATTAATTCTTCTTTAAATGTTTGGTGGAATTTCTCTGGGAAGACATCGGCCGTGGACTCTTGCTTGTTGGGAGATTTTTGATTACTGCTTCAATTTCCTTGCTGTTTATGGGTCTGTTCAGGTTTTCTATTTATTCCTGTTTTAGTTTTGGTAGTTTATACCTCTATAGGAATGCAAAAATTTCTTCCAGATTGCCTAATTTGTTGACATACAATTGCTTATAATATGTTTTTTTTTAAAGATTTTTTTTTTATTTATTCATTTGACACAGAGAGAGAGATTACAAGTAGGCAGAAAGGCAGGAGAGAGAGAGGAGAGAGGAGGAAGCAGGCTCCCTGCCGAGCAGAGAGCCCAATGCGGGCCTCGATCCCAGGACCCTGGGATCATGACCTGAGCCGAAGGCAGCGGCTTTAACCCACTGAGCCACCCAGGCGCCCGCTTATAATATGTTAAAATTGTTTGTATTCTTTGGTATTGGTTGTGATTTCTCCTTTTTCATTCATGATTTGATTAATTTGGGTCCTTTCTCTTTTCTTTTGGATAAGTCTGGCCAGGGGTTTATCAATCTTATTAATTTTTTCAAAGAACAAGCTCCTAGTTTCCTTGGTCTGCTCTGCTGTTCTTTTGGTTTCCATTTCATTGATTTCTGCTTTAATCTTTATAATTTCTCTTCTTCTGCTGGATGTAGGTTTTCTTTGTTGTTCTTTCTCCAGCTCCTTTAGGTGTAGGGTTAGGTTGTCTATTTGAGACTTTTCTTGTTTCTTGAGAAAGGCTTGTATTGCTATATACTTCCCTCTTAGGACCACTTTTGATGCATCCCAAAGGTTTTGAACAGTCGTGCTTTCATTTTCATTTGTTTCCATGAATTTTTAAAAATTCTTCTTTAATTTTCTGGTTCACCCATTCATTCTTCAGTAGGATGCTCTTTAATCTCCATGTACTTGAGTTCTTTCTAAACTTCCTCTTAGGATTGAGTTCAAGTTTCAAAGATTCTGGTCTGAAATTATGCAGGGAATAATTTCAATCCTTAGTACCAGTTGAAAACTGATTTGTGACCCAGTATGTGATCTATTCTGGGGAATGTTCAATGTGCATTTGAGAAGAATGTGCATTCTGTTGCTTTTGGGTGTAATGTTCTGATTATATCTGCGAAGTCCATCTGGTCCAGTGTGTTATTCAATGCCCTTATTTCCTTGTTGATCTTCTGCTTAGATGATCTGCCCATTGCAGTGAGTTAGGTGTTAAAGGCCCCTCCTATTATTGGATTATTTTCAATGTGTTTCTTTAATGGGTTTATATAATTGGCTGCTCCCAAGTTAGGGGCATAAATATTATAATTGTTAGACCTTCTTGTTGGATAAACTCTTTAATTTTTATATAGTGTCCTTCCTCATCTCTTATTACAGTCTTTGGTAAAATCTAATTTGTCTGATATAAAGACTACTATCCCAGCTTTCTTTTGATGTCCATTAGCATAACAAATGGTTTTCCACCCCCTCACTTTAGATCTGGAGGTGTCTTTGGGTCTAAAATGGGTATCTTGTAGGGGTACCTGAGTGGCTTTGTGATTAAATGTCTGCCTTTGGCTCACATCATGATCTCAGAGTCCTGGGATTGAGTCCTGCATCAGGCTCCCTGCTCAGTGGGGGGCCTGCTTCTCCCTCTCCCACTCCCCCTGCTTGTGTTCCCTCTCTTGCTGTGTCTCTCTGTCAAATAAATTTAAAAACATCTTAAAATAAATAAAATGAGTCACTTGTAAACAGCATATCAATGGGTCTTGCTTTTTCATCCATTCTGATTCCCCATGTCTTTTGATTTGGGCATTTAGCTCATTTACATTCAGAGTAACTTTTGAGAGATATAAATTTAGTGTCATTATATTACCTATAAAGTCACTGTTTCTGTCTATTGTTTCTCTTTTTTTCAGGTCTATGCTACTTTTGGTCTCTCTCTTTGCTTAAAGGAGCCCCTTTAACTTTTCCTGCAGGGCTGGTTTAGTGTTCACAAATTCTTTTAGTTTCTGTTTGTCCTGGAAGCTCTTTATGTCTCCTTCCATTCTGAATGACAGCCTTGCTGGATAAAGTATTTTTGGCTACATATTAGTACCCCTGAATATATCCTGCCAGTCCTTTCTGGACTGCCAGGTCTCTGTGGATATGTCTGGTGCCAGTCTAATGTTTCCACTCTTGTAGGTTGCAAAGCTCTTGCCCCAAGTTTCTTTCAGGATTTTCTCTTTATCTCTGAGATTTGCAAGTTTCACTATTATATGTGGCATTCTCTGTGCCTCCTGGATGTGAATGTCTGTTTCCTTCCCCCAGTTAGGGAAGTTTTCCACTATAATTTGCTCCAATATACCTTCTGTCCACCCCCCACCACCTCCGCTTTCCTCTTCCTCTGGAATCCCAATTATTCTAGTAATGTTTCACTTTATGGTATCATTTACCTCTTTGAATTCTCCTCTGGTGATCTAATAGTTGTTTATCTCTCTTTTTCTCAGCTTCTTTATTCTCCATCATTTTGTCTTCTGTATCACTAATTCTCTCTTCTGCCTCATTTATACTCACAGGTAGAGTCTCCACTTTTTAATTGCATCTCAAGAATACACTTTTTGATTTTGACTTAATTACATTTTAGTTCTTTTATTTCCCTTTCTTAGAAAGGGATTCTATAGTGTCTTCTATGCATTTTTCAAACCCAGCTAGTATCTTTATAATCATTAGTCTGAACTTTAGTTCCAACATATTACTTATACTTGCTGATTAGGTCCCTGGCAGTCAATACTGCCTCTTGTTCTCTTTTTTGAGCTTAGTTTTTCTGTCTTGTCATTCTTGAAGAAAGTGGTTCTATTTGTAGAGTTGCAACTACTCTTTTCTTAGATGTCAGGTTGAGTTTTTAGGTATGGAGAATGATTTGATAGCTATCTAGCTGAATTCCTGGGACCAGACAAAACTAAAGTCTTCTACTCCTTCACTGTGGGAGTCCAGGTCCAGCAGGTCCAGAGGTCCCTGAAGGATGCACAGTGTCAGCAAAAGGAGTAAGAGAGCCAAGAGATTTTTTTCTGATCACCAAGCAGGCATCTCTACTCTGCTGGTCCCAGTATCTTTATTTATAGGCACTGAGTCAGGCAGTCTGTGATATACAACAATACTATGCTCTTTAAGATTGATTAATTTTAGGGCGCCTGGGTGGCTCAGTGGGTTACAGCCTCTGCTTTCGGCTCAGGTCATGATCTCAGGGTCCTGGGATCGAGGCCCGCATTGGGCTCTCTGCTCAGTGGGGAGCCTGCTTCCTCCTTTCTCTCTGTCTGCCTCTCTGCCTACTTGTGATCTGATCTCTCTCTCTGTGTCAAATGAATAAATAAAATCTTAAAAAAAGAGATTGATTAATTTTAGAGATAAAAAGAACTTTGATTAGTGAAAAAACATTTTATATATTTTCACATGTACCAAACTCCCCAATCATGACAGAGATAGATTATCCATTTTTTAGAAGCATGACCCTTAATGGGTTTGCCCCAGGCATACAGGTGCAAGTGGGTCATACTCTTATTCTTAGAAGAGGATTAAGGAAATTCCCACAAAAGTAGAACAACAAGGTATTTTTTAAAGAAAAACAAGTGAAGTGAGAAAATGTCAAGTTACTAGTATGATTAATACATAGGCTTTATGGTTAGACATAGTAGCAATAGTNTGAAGTGAGAAAATGTCAAGTTACTAGTATGATTAATACATAGGCTTTATGGTTAGACATAGCAGCAATAGTTACACAAGTCAGGCTTCAGTAGTTTGTACAGTCTGTTTCCTTGTGACTGAGTAGTAGACACTGTGGGGGTCCTGTTCTTTGCTATTCTTGCCATTCTTTGAACAAATGGCAAGGTCTTTTTTAACCCTTTTTGTCTTTATATTAACTGTTACATCTACATTCTCATTGTAAACACCGNAGTCTGTTTCCTTGTGACTGAGTAGTAGACACTGTGGGGGTCCTGTTCTTTGCTATTCTTGCTATTCTTTGAACAAATGGCAAGGTCTTTTTAACCCTTTTTGTCTTTATATTAACTGTTACATCTACATTCTCATTGTAAACACCAGTATATGAGAATGTGGGAGTGGATGTTGTAAGAACATTTGTGGAGTGCAGGCCTTGAGGAGGGCACCATAACTTGCCATAATTATTAAGGGAACATGAAGTAACCAATGCTCTGCTTTTGCTTGTGACTTGTCTTTAGATAGGGCTCTCCTTCTTTGGGCAGAGTTACCCCCTGGCTCCAGGACTTCAAGGTGTCTTAAAATTTTCCTCCTGATCTGAAAGAACTCAAAGAGATAAAAGTAGAAGGAACTGTTACAGAGATAGGATCCGAGGTCCTTGTTGTGGGGCTAAGGGTCAGATCCTTCTCATATGGCCTTGTCTGAATAATCTCAGTCTGCTTAGGAGTACCTAGAGGCCCAATTATAAGTAATAGGTTAAGTCCTAAAATAGAGATAAGAAACAGTGGAAGTAGATACCAGGTTCACTTTGTTTGGCAGGAGCTGTGCAAACGCTGCCGTTTACAAGCTGTGACTGTGTCAGCCAGCGTGTCCCATGTGGCTCCCAGCACTTCACCATCTTGGACTATTTCTCCAACATTTTGCAATATTAGAAAGTCATATTACTCTTAAGTTTGTATATATGATGATCTGGATATAAAATGTGTGAAATGTGATCCACATTTTACCAAGAGAAGTCTGAGACAAAATGAGGTTCAGTAATTTCCTGATTCTCATAAAACCTATTGGTGGTAGAACTGCGGCTAAAAACCATTTCCTTGTAAGAACTGTGTTCTTCTCACCACAACTTAAATCTCCTCAGAGTTTCAAAGATAATAGAAGTGGCCATCTCTGTGACAATAATTTTTCTTCCCTGAAATATGATTCCAGTTATTTACTGAAATGTGATCCCCAAATATCACAAAGATGTTTACTCTTGAGGTTTTTGTTTGTTTGTTTCTTTAAACCCCTAAGGCATTCAGTCTTTAGAATTTCTATAACTAGGAGAAAATCTTCACCTCAAATATTCATCCAGTATAATTTGACGAAGATACAGTTCCAGGTATTGGACTGAGCACCTTTATAAAAAATGTCTGCCCAGAGACAGGTGAGGAACTTAAGCAACAGTGTGGATTGGTTCCCTTCCTAGGGACTCTCCAGTCCTACTGTGGATGGAAGCTTTCACAGGCTTTTATTCTCTGAAGTGAGTACTTCAGAGCCACCAGGTAGGGACTGTGTTGACTACTATTTCTTTTTCCTTGTTCCCAGTGATGTCTGGGAAGATGGCTCTGTGGATCCCCAGAGGCCTCTGGACAGCAGCTGAAATGATGATCCTGGTGGTCCTAAACATCCCAGTGACTGAGGGCAGAGATTCTCCACGTAAGTGCAGGGCACTTGCTCCCCAGAGCCACCACCTTAGGGAACAGGTTCTGAAGGACCTTTGGGAGGGATCTTTCTAACACCCTTATGTGTAGGCATTATGACTTCCATTTTACAAATTAAATGTATGATATCGATACTCTGTTTAGTAACCTACTCAAATTGGTAAGTGGCAGGGTTAATTGGAATCTATTTTATCTTATTCAAAGACTGTGTTCTTTCCATGAATAAAATGTCTCTCTCTAGGACTTGGAAGGTGTGGGTCCCTTTTAGCTCAGCAGGAGTGAGAAAGCCTCACAGTGCAGTTGGGTTGATGTGACAGAAATTCAGTGTAAATCCAGGCATTAGAAGGAAGGCCCTTTGAAGGGGACCAAGAGAATATGCTTTTCAGGAGGAAGTCAAGCTTCATTTTCTATCTTTCTCCTCATTCCCTGGAACTCTTGTGCTTAGGCAGACACTTGTTTGTCTCTGAGGTTCCCTGGAGTTCTATGGAAAATGGGATTTCATGTGAGAATGCCCTGATCCGAGTACAGGGATGGATGTAAAATCAACCGGACCGGCCTGTTTTCCTCAGTTCTCAGGCTCAGGCAGGGCTGACGGGGCGCAGGGCTTGTCCCTAGGGAGGGGCTTTCTTCTCTCCCCTCCTGTGTGAAGGCAATTCTGGAAGCCCTCAGAAGAGGGCAGGCAGGTCTGGGAAAGAGGATGCTCAGGGCAGGGGTGACAAGCATCCAAGGTGGGAGGCCGTCAGGTTTATCAGGCCACCTGGTAGTGCCCCACAAGGCCCGCTGGGTGGTGGCTGTGATTGGGCTGAGCAGTGGAGATCTGACTGACCCGCGGTGATCCCCTGCAGAGGATTTCGTGTTCCAGGTTAAGGGTGAGTGCTTCTTCACCAACGAGACGGAGCGGGTGCGGCTTCTGAATAGATTCATCTATAACCGGGAGGAAGTCCTGCACTTTGACAGCAACATGGGGGAGTACCAGGCGGTGACAGAGCTGGGGCGGTCGATCGCCCAGTCCTGGAACCGGCAGAAGGATGTTGTGGAGCGGGCGCGGGCTGAGGTGGACACAGTTTGCAGACACAACTACCAAATGGAGAAGAGTTCTACCTTGCAGAGGTTAGGTGAGCACCTGCCCTTGGATCTCAGCTGGGCTCCCCTCTGCCAGCCGGGTCTCCCAAGAGGGCAGGGGCAGGACCGGGCACCGTGGGTGTGGCGTCTCCCACCTGCCCCAGGCCCAAAAGATGGACTGGGAGGGGGGACAGGGGCAGGCGGGGCGGAGCCAGGGTGTGAGGGCAGGGACTGACCCCGCAGCCCTCCACTGTTCCCTGCAGAGGGGGGTGGGTGGGTCCTCCAGCAGAGCTGCCCTTCCTATGCTGTTTTCCCCATTTATGCATCTCCCCAGTTCCTTACTTAAGAGTGTTCGGTTTCTCCCTCACCACCTTTCCCTAAGCAGAGCCGTGTCCTCGCAGGGTCCTGCAGTGAGCTGTCCCAGCCCCTGCCAAGCTTAGTGGGCTGGGACCTGTGGGGGGAGGGCACCTTGCCCTCATGGTTAATGTGTTAGAGTGCTAACATGCCAAATTTTGACTTTTTGGTTTCAAATTATGATTCATCTTAATGTTGTTTTTTTAAATAGTTGTCACTAGTCCTGGACTTCTTTGAGGGGAGGAACTGCTTATCCTTTTGTGCCTAGTAGGAGACACAGTGACTACCAGGTAGTTTGAGTGCAAACCTTCCTGGAATTAATGAATAAATGCACTCGGCTACCTATCCAGTTAGGCTCAAGAGAAAACAGAAGGATAAATAAGCCTTAAAGACTGACTGTATTGATTAGTCTTTATTATTTTGCTTAATGTTTTAAAGTAAACCTTGTAACTCGAACCTTAATAAGCTAGGGTTTGTGGATGTGAAGTCTAAGAAAAAAAGTGTTTACTAAAATATAAACAATATTTGAGTGGTGTTGGAAGGCAGAATTTTAATTTCTTAGAAGATCTCAACAAATGTCAGAATAGAAAGAGCTGAACTTTTGGAGTCAATAAATCGATGCTAGTAAATTATTGAATAAAAATTATTTCAGGTTTCCTTTGGCCTAAACCCTACCCATCTTCCTTCCCCCTACACTCCCTCTCAGGTCATCACCATCCAGTTCAGGGGTAGACATTCTGCAAGTTAATTGTAGCCATTTAATAAGCACCTATGTCTAGACAAATACCTTACCACACATCATCTATACTACACAATTTAATATTACAACTAACTACCTTGGGAATTAGCGATTAGCAACCACTTTATATGTCAACAGGTATGGAGGGAAAGAAGTCCTGCTTTATTATTTTTATTTTTAAAAAATTTTATGAATAGTGTCCTGTGTAATACAACAATCTAAAATTTAAAAATGCTTCATTTTATCAATATCAACAGAATAACTTTCATAGAATGATTACTATTATTTCTTCAGACTCTGAAAAGTAAGCTGACTGATGTTTATTTGAACTAATAAAGTGGCCAAACTCAGATCCTGATCCAAGACTTGGAATCCAGGGAACTTTCCACCCTGGAACCAAGAGAGGACCATTATCCATGGGGAGACTTGCTGTGGAGTCTCACATCTCACTGTCTTTTCTTGTCTGTTACTCCCCTCAGTGGAACCTACAGTGACCATTTCCCCATCCAGGACAGAGGTTCTGAACCACCACAACCTGCTGGTCTGTTCAGTGACAGATTTCTACCCAGGCCAGATCAAAATTCGGTGGTTTCGGAATGACCAGGAGGAGACAGCTGGTGTCGTCTCCACTCCACTTATTAGGAATGGAGACTGGACCTTCCAGATCCTTGTGATGCTGGAAATGACTCCGCAGCGAGGAGATGTCTACACCTGCCATGTGGAGCACCCCAGCCTCCAGAGCCCCATCACAGTGGAGTGGCGTAAGGAGCAATCTCCTTTCATTATGGACCCCACCAGACAGAACTTCCTTCAGCCCGTCCTATTCTATTCCTCATCCTTAATGTTGCTACGGAGCTGGAAATCACAGGGGATTAGAGCGACTCTTGTCTGATGGCAGGGGCATCAGAAGAATCTTGATCTCATTGTCTTTCTAGATATTCGAGGATCATTCTCCACATCCTGACCCCACAGCCCAGACCTACAGCTCTGAAGGATTTATTACTCTAGCTGGTGACTGGGTTCTTGGAGTCTGAGGTTAGGGATGTGTCTGGAGGAGGAGAATTCAGCTTCCTCCCCTCTCTCACATACCCACTATGTGCAATGATTTATCAGTGGGTCCTTTCCTCCCCTAACGGTGGTCAGAATGGAGCACTAGGTTTGCCTGGCACCTCCAGCTCCTGTACCTCCTGTACTGGACTTCAGGCTCCCCAGAGAGACCCTGTGGGGTGTGGGGACATCCCTGACACTCAGGCTCTGCTCTCCAGGGGCACAGTCTAAATCTGCCCAGAGCAAGATGCTGAGTGGCATCGGAGGCTTTGTGCTGGGACTGATCTTCCTCGGGCTGGGCCTTATCATCCGTCACAGGAGCCAGAAAGGTAAGACGCTCTGGGGAAATGGGGGAGAAGGGCTGTGCCTGAGGGTCTCTTCGGGGGGGGGGGCTGTGCCTCTAGATGTAGCTCTTTCCTTCTGACCCTGAAAGGAAGGAGCCTGGGCTGGTGGTGGGAGGCGGACAATCTAGGGGGAAGTTTCAGAATCTGATGTTACTGGTTGAAAGGAGCCCCATCATGGAGGTAACAGGTGGAGTACATTCTAGGGTCCTTGACAGTTCATCATTGTCTCACTGACTCCTTTCTGAAAGCTTCCTTCTTTGGGAGGGTCCGAGCACCTGCTTCCCTTCCTTCTGGTGACAGTTTCAATCATTTTAGGGATTTTAGCTTAGGGCAGTTAAGGTCTTGTGGTTGATGGGTAGGGAGAAAGTTAAATTCCAATTAAGTTTATCTCACTTTCCTTTGGGGTGAGTGAGAGACTGGCTGTTTGTGTAATGAGACCTTTTTTTGTATCACTTTTTTTTGTAGGATCTCCTGGGTCTCCTCCAGCAGGTACTATTTCTACTCTGATTCTGTGGGGGTTTGGGCACAGGTGAAAGAGGGAAGAACATGAGATGAGGGCACTCAGTTCATGGCCTGTCCCTGCTGCAGAGATCAACAGTTAGGGGAGAAGTTTGCCCAGTTTCTGTAGGCAGATCCAGAGTTGTTCCAGAACCAAGCCATAACTTTGGTGGTATCTTTCTGGGAAACGTGGAACCAGAGCCACGTCTTGGGTGTTAGACACCAGAATGATGCCCATATAGTGTTTCGTGTTGGTGGCTACTGCTGTGTGACTTTATAAATGAAAGGCTACTAGTGGTGGAAAGAAGGCGAGTTGTCATTACATTTACTAAAACCTTAATATCTCCTGAAAAGATAACAGCTGCTCCACTGCCTCCCACACACCCATGTGCAGCTGGAGTGCCCTGTTCTTTTGAGTTGATTGCAGCTTTCCAGAGATATTGGGGGAGGTGAGGACAGTACGCCCTGGACCCCAGCTTTCTTTGATGCCGCAGTGGCCCTGAGAGGATAGGAGAGGGCGTGTTTGTCAGGGTCCCCTGTGCTGATCACCCTCTTCTCCACAGGGCTCCTGCACTGACGCCTGAAGATACCTGGGATTCCGCCTTCTGTAATGCCTGCCTGTCCTTGCCCAGATTCCCAGCTGCCTGGCAACCTGTCCCCCACATGGATCAGAGGCCTACAGTGCCTCAAACACAGTCACCAGGTCCCCTCCTGTGACCCCCACCCTGAGGATATGACTGTGGTGCTGCTTCCTGCACTGGCCTCGGAGTCTCTGCCTGTGAGCTCCCTGCCAGCAGCATCTACTCCTGCCCCAAGGGCTTTTCTGTTTCCGTTCTTCCTTCTCAGATGGTGCAAGAGGAGCACATTGAAGCCTTTTAGCTGAATGTAGAGATCTTACCATAATTAAATATGATTTTGAGTTCTTTATACCCTGAGTCTTCTTAACTGGGTGGAGGCAGGAAATCAGAGCAGAATGAAAGGATCATACTGCTCCTTGAAGGGAGACTAGAGGCATCTGGGGCTGCCAAGTGAAGAGCAGGCAGAGGAGATAGAAAATCAACTGAATAGTCACATCCTTCATGAGTATTTGGTATTGTTCAGTGCAATGGCCTAAGGGTGTGCTGGCCTCTCCTTAGGTTTGGTGAGCATCGTGTATATAAGTTGACAGTGGAGTTATGTGGGCACAGGTACAGTGGCCCCTGGTGTCTCAGAGAACCACAGTGATGAATCAGATATATCTTGGCAAGTTACACTGAACAAGGTTCATTTTTATTTAAAAAAAGTATAACTAGCAATAAAAGTACCATTTCTGGTTTCACATGATAGAAACCCAACTCAAATTTACTTTGTTCATGTTATGAGGAAGTCTGGGGTTAAGTTGATTTCAGAAGAGACTAGATCCAGACATTCAGTGAGATCTTCATCTCCCTCTTCTCTTTCTGTTATATCTCTGTGTGTGCACCTTTTTTTCTATGTGTCTCTCCTTGTTCCTTACATTTCTTTCAGTGTGTCTCTCTGCATTTTTTTATTGTATTTCTTTACTGTTGTAGTACTGTTAATGTACTGTTAATGTACTGTTAATGTAGTACTGTTAATGTTAACGTAGTACTGTTGCCGGATAATGTTGTGTTAGTATCTGGTGTACAATATAGTGATTTGACAATTCTGTACATTACTCAATGCTTACCACAATAGGTATAGTCACCATCTGTCACCTTATTACAATATTAGTGACTGTATCAACTGTTTCTCTCCGTGACTTATTTCTTTTATAAATGGAAGTTTCTACCTTTTAGTCCTCTTCATCTATCTTGTCTATCCTCCCATCCATCTCCCCTGTGGCAACCATGAGATTTTACAAGTATTATTTACAATAAGACTGTATTTACAAGTCTGTTTCTGTTTTGTTGTTGTTGTTGTTTCTTTGTTCATTTGTTTTCTTAGATTCCACGTGTAAGTGAAATCATATAGCATTTATCTTTCTTTGATTTATTTCACTTAATATAATACTCTGTAGATCCATCCATGTTGTTGCAGATGGTAATACACAATACTCTATGGTAGAGTAATATTACATTGTATATGTATGTCACGTCTTTATACAATGGACACTTAGGCTGCTTCCATATCTTGATATTATGAATAATGCTCCAGTCAACATAGGGGTGTCTCTGCACATTTTTATGTCTGTCTCTGCATCTCTGTCTCTGTTGTGTCTCTCACTCTTTCGTTGTCTCTCTGCCTCTGTCTCTCTACTTCTGTCTGCACCTTTGCCATTATTTATCTGGATCCCTTTATCTCTGTCTGCATCTCTCTTTCTCATTGCCTCACATATTATCTCATCTTTGTTTCTGTGTGTGCATGTGTCTGTCTGTTTTCATCGTGTGTTTTTACAGTATCTACCAATGTTTGAACAATTTTAGAAGATTCTGATTGGTCAAGCCTGAGTAATGTGCACACCTCTCAAAAACATCCTCACATGCATGGGGTGCAAATAGCAAGCCTTGAATCCACCCCTTTTACTGGGGATAGGTATTGGATCTTCCAGGTCTTGGTGATGCTGCAGATGACTCCCCAGTGGAAATATGTCCACACCCGCCATGTGGACTACCCTCCAGAGCCCATCACGGTGGAGTGGTGCAAGGGGCAGTTTGTTCTTATATCATGGACCCAGGGGATAAGTGGCTGGGTTCCCTCTGCTTCTAGAGTCCCTTTTTGGGGCACCAATTCACAACCATTTCACCCCTTGTCTCCTGCACAGTTTCCTAATAGTCTCACTGAGCTAGGATTCTCAGAGGTTAAGGCTCCTCTTGTCTGTGAACATAGTGACTTGTTGATTCCTGACAGGTGGTAAGGAGGTCACTATACACGGTGGCTCCTTTGATGTGGGCCCAGCAATAAATGGTGGTCTCAATCTCAGTCTCCAAGTTTTGTTATTAAGACACATGTCTGGGAACTTTTCTCTGAGGTTATGAAGGGTGATGCCAATGAGTAGCAGGCATCTCTCCTCCTTGCCCTCCCACTCACTCAATGGGCCTGAGTAGTCAATGGCAGGTCCTTTCCTCTCCTGGACAAGGTCAGAATGGAGAATGAAGCTTCCTTGATGCCTTTGTCTTTCTTATTCCAGGCTGTGATGCAGGTCATCCAACATAGGCACTATGAGGTGTGGACAAATACTGACATTCAGGATTTTGCTCCCCAAGGTCATGGTCTGAATCTGCCCTGAACAAGATGCCGAGTTGTCAGAATTTTGTAATGGTTTTGTCATCTTCCTCAGGGTAGGCATTGTCATTCCCTCTGGGAGTCAAGAGGGAGGGACACTCTTGGGGAAATGGGAAGGAATTGTGCTGGATGTCCAAGGAGCTCTTGGTCTCTGTATGTAGCTCATTGTTTTTGACCCTGCAAAGTCAAGGGGTAGGCCTAGAGATTAAACCAGATTCAGAGTTTAGGGAAACATTGAACTCTTATTTTTCTAGTTGAAACATACCACCTCATTGTGGTGGTAAGTGGTAGAGTATATTCTAGGACATTCTTACAGGTCAGCATTGTCATCTTGGTCCCATGCAAGAAGGTTTCTTCTTCTTTTTTAAGGTTTTATTTTAAGTAATCTCTACACTGATGATGAGGTTCAAACTCAAAACCCTGAGATCGAGAGTTGTATGCTCCACCAAGGAAGCCAGCCAGGTACACTTTTAATGAGAGAATCAGAGTCTTTTTCCTTCTGTTCAGTGACAGTTTCATAGAAACAACTATTCCTTGCTGCCACATTTCATTGGGGGAACATAATCTTTAATTGACAATTTAGTCAAAATAAGAACAGCCTTTACAAACAAGTTTGCTAACAAAAAGAACTGAGTCTTATCAGGCTTATTTCTTGGAGAAAAATGTATGGGTGTTCTAGAATAATTTATTCATTGTGAGTATTTGGTTTTACTTTCAATCAAATGGTAGTATTCCTTCTTATTCATGGCCAAATGCCATTGTAAATAAAATATCACATCTTCTTTATCCATTCATCTGTGGATATAGTTAGAATATTTTCATATCTTAACTATTGTGCTAAGATATGAGTAATGCTGCAAAAGACATGGCAGTGCAGTTATTACTTTGATATCCAGTTTTCATTTCCTTTAAATATATTCTCAGAAGTGAGAATGCCAGATCACATAGTAGTTTTATTTTTAATTTTTCGAGGAAACTCCATACTGCTTTCTATAGTGGCTATATTCCATACCAATTTACATTCCTTCTGAGAATGCACAAATTTCCCTTTTCTTCACATCCTCATCAGAACTTATCTCTTGTCTTTCTGATAACTCAAGTAGGTGAGAGCTGGTATTTAATTGTACTTTTGATTTGCATTTCTTTAATGATTGCCTAAGTTGAGTATCTTAATAAGTACTGCTGGCAACTTGTCTGTCTTCTTTGGGAAAATGTCTATTCAGTTCCTCTGCCCATTTTTTAAATTGTGGTCTTCAGAGCTACATTTCTTTTATTTTAAATTTTAACTCAAGTATATTTAATATACAGTATTATATGGTTTCATGTGTGTAATACAGTTATTCAACAATTCTATATGTTACTCAAGTGCTCATCATGATAAGTGTACCCTTAATCTCCAATGCTGATTTCACCCATCTACCCACCTGCCTCCTCTCTGGTAACCCTCTATTTGTTCTCTATTGTTAAGAGTTCCTTTTTTTTATTTTCTCTTTTCTCCTTTGTTCATTTTGTTTCTTAAATTCCACACATGAATGGAATTATATGGTATTTGTCTTTCTTTGACCAACTTGTTTCGCTTAGCATAATACTCTCCATGCACATCATTGCAAATGGCAATATTTCAATTTTTTATGGCTGAGTTATATTTCATTGTATACATATATCACATCTTCTTTATCCATTCATCAATCAACAGACACTTGGGCTCTTTCTATAATTTGGCTATTGTTGATAATGTTACTGTGAACATTGGGGTGCACATATCCCTTCCAAATAGTACTTTTGTATTCTTTGGGTAAAAACTTAGTAGTGCAATTGCTGGACTGTAAGACAATTCTACTTTTAGTTTTTTGAGGAATCTTCATACTGTTTTCTAGAGGAACTATACCAGTTTGCATTCCCACCAACAGTATAAGAAGTTTCCCCTTTCTCTGTATACTTAATACCTGTTGTTTCTTGTGTTGTTAATTTTAGCCATTCTGACTGATGTGAGGTGATATCTCATTTTAGTTCTGATTTGTATTTCCTTGATGATGAATGATGTTGAACATCATTTTATGTGTCTGTTGGCTATCTGTATGTCTTCTTTGGAAAAATGTTTATTCATGTCTTCTGCTCTTTTTAAAATTGAATTATTTGTTTTTTAGGGGTCGAGTTTATAAGTTCCTTAAATATTTTAGATATTAGCCATTTATCAGATATGTCATTTGTGAATATCTTCTCCCATTCCACAGGTTGCCTTTTATTTCATGGATTGTTGTTTCACTCTACAGAAGCTTTTTATTTTAATGAAATCCTCGTAGTTTATTTTTACTTTTGTTTCTGTTGCTTCAGGCGACATCTAGTAAGAAATTGTTGTGGCCAATATCAAAAAGGTTGCTGCCTGTGTTTCCTCTAGGATTTTAATGCTTTATTGTATCAAATTTAGGTCTTTAATCCATTCTGAATTCACATTTGTGTATGGTGTAAGAAAATTGTCCAATTTCATTTTTTTGCATGTTGCTGTCCAGTTTTCCTAACAACATTTGTTGAAGAGACTGTCTTTTCCCCATTGGATACTCTTTCCTGCTTTGTCACAGATTAATTGACTGTATAGTTGTGGGTTCATTTCTGAGTTTTCTATTCTGTTCCATTGATCTATGTGTCTGTTTTTGTGCCAGTACCATACTGTTTTTATCACTACAGTTTTATAATATACCCTGAAGTCCAGAATTATGATGCCCTCTTGCTTTTCTTTTCTTTTTCAAGGTTGTTTTGGCCATTCAGGGTCTTTTGTGGTTCCACAAAAATTATAGGATTGTTTGTTTTAGCTCTGTGAAGAAATGTTATTGGCATTTTGATAGGGACTGCAATAATCGTATAGTTTGTTTTGGGAAGTATAGACATTTTAACAATATTTGCTTTTCCAATCCATGAGCATAGAATGTCTTTCCATTTGTTTGAGTCATCTTCAATTTCTCTCACCAATGCTTTATAGTTTTCAGAGTAAAGGTCTTTCAACTTTTCAACTTTTTCAACTTTTTTCAACTTTTAGGTTTATTCCTAGGCACTTTATTATTTTGGCAATTGTAAATGGGATTGATTCCTTGATTTCTCTTTCTGCTTCTTTATTACTGTTGTAAGGAAATGCAACAGATTTCTGTACATTGATTTTCTATCCTGCTAGTTTACTAGCTTTGTGTATCAGTTCTAAGTTTTTTGGTGGAGTCTTTTGTGTTTTCTATATAGAGTACCATATCATCTGCGAATAGTGAGAGTTTGACTTCTGCCTAGCCAATTTGGATGCCTTTCTATGTCTGATTGCCGTAGCTAAGACTTCCAGTACTATGTTAACAGTTTTGAGAGTAGACATTCCTGTCTTCTTCCTGAAAAAGAGAGAAAAAGAAGAAAAAGCTTTTAGTTTTCTCCCTTTGAAGATGATATTAGGAGTGGTTTTTTTTTTTTCATCTATGGCCTTTATGATGTTGAGGTTTATTCCCCCTAATCCTACTTTGTTGAGGATTTTTATCTTGAATGAATGTTGTGCTTTGTCAAATGCTTTTTCAGCATCTATTGGGAGGATCATATGGTTCTTATTCCTTCTTTTATTAATGTGGTGTATCACATTGTTTGACCTGTGAATAGTGAACCACCCTTGCAGCCAGGAATAAATCCCACTTGATCATGGTGAAGTGATTCTTTTAATGTACTGTTGGATTTGGTGTGCTAGTACTTTATGGGGGAATTTTTGCATCCATGTTCATCAGGGATTTTGGCCCATAGTTCTCTTTTTTAGGGTACCTTTTCTCTGGTTTTGGTACCAGGGTTATGGTGGCTTCATAGAATGAATTTGAAAGTGTTCCTTCCATTTTTATTTTTTGAAATAGTTTGAGAAGAATAGATATTAACTGTCCTTTAAATGTCTGGTAGAATTCTCTTGGAAAGCCGTCTGGCTTTGGATTTCTGGTTTTTAGGAGATTTTTGATTACTGATTAAATTCTTTGCTGTTTATGGGTCTGTTTAAGCTTTCTGTTTCTTCCTGTTTCAATTTTGGTAGTTTCTAGGAATTTATCCATTTCTTTCAGGTTGTTCAATTTATTGGCATATAGTTTTTCATAGTATTCTCCTATAATTGCTTGTATTTCTGTGGTTTTGGTTATTTCTCATCTCTCATTTGTGATTTTTTTTCTTTGGGTCCCTTCTCTTTTCTTTTTTGATAACTCTGGCTAGAGGTTTATCAATTTTACAAAATTTTCCAAAGAACTAGCTCCTGGTTTCACTGATCTGTTTTTTTCTTTTTTTTTTCTTTATTTCTTTTTCTTTAAATTTTCTATAAAACTTATTTCTGCTCTAATCTTTATTATTTCCTTTCTTCTGCTTTAGGCTTTAGGCTTTGTGTGTTGTTCTTTCCCCCTTAGGTGTAGACTCCTGTAGGTGTAAGGTTAGGTTGTTTATTTGGCATTTTTCTTGCTTCTTAAGGTAGGCCTGTATTGTTACATACTTCCCTCATAGGTCCACTTTTGCTACATCTAAAAGGTTTTCGATGATTGCATTTTCATTTTCATTTGTTTCCATGTATTTTTTATTTCTTCTTTGATTTCCTGGTTGACCCATTCATTGTTTAGTAGCATGCTGTTTCACCTCCATGAATTTTTGGTCTTTTCAAACTTTTTCTTGTGGTTGACTTCAAGTTTCATAGCATTGTGGTCAGAAAATATGCATGATATGATCTCAGTTTTTTTGTACTTGTTGAGGTCTGAACTGTGACCTCATATGTGATCTGTTCTGGAGAATGTCCCATGTGCCCTTGAAGAGAATGTGTATTCTGCTGTTTTAGGATGGAGTGTTCTGAATATATCTCTTAAGTCCATCTGGTCCAGTGTGTCACTCAAAGCTATTGTTTCTTGTTGGTTTTCCACTTAGATGATATGTCCATTGATGAAATTCTCTTACTACTATTGTATTATTATCAGTTAGTTCCTTTATGTTTGTTATTGATTTGTATATTTGGCTGCTTGTGTTTGGGGCATAAATATTTACAATTGTTATATCTTCTTGATGGATTGTCTCCTTTATTATGATATAGTGTCTTTCTTTATCTCTTGTTATAGTCTTTGGATTAAAGTCTAGTTTGTTCAGTATAAGTATTGCTACTCTGGGTTTCTTTCGACATTCATTTGCATGATAAATGTTTCTCCATCCCTTCACTTTCAATCTGCAGTTGTGTTTAGGTCTAAAATGAGTCTCATGTAGGCAGCATATAGATGGGCCTTGTTTTTTTAATCCATTCTGACACTGTAAGTCTTTTCATTGGAGCATTTAGTCCATTTACATTCAGAGTAACTATTGATAGATATGTATTTATTGTCATTTTATTATTTGTTTTTTCATTGTTTCTGCAGACTTGCTCTCTTCCTTTCTTGTCTTTGTCAATTTTGGTCTTTCCTTTCCACTCAAAAAGTCCCCTTTCATATTTCTTTCAGGGTTTAGTGGTCACAAATGCCTGTAGTATTTGTTTGTCTGGGGAACGCTTTATCTCTTCTCTATTCTGAATGACGGCCTTGCTGAATAGAATATTATTTGCTGCATATTTTTCCCATTCAGCATGCTGAGTATATCATGCCACTCTCTTGTGGCTTGCTAAATTTCCATTGAGATTCCTGTAGCTACCCTTATAGTAAGTTAAGAACTACTTTTGTCTTGCTGGTTTTAAGATTTTTTTATTGCTATATTTTGCAAATCTAATTACAATATGTCTTGATCTGCTTTTGTTGATTTTGATGGGAGTTCTCTGTGCTTCCTGGATCTAGATGTCTGTTTCCTTCCTCAGATGAGGGAAGTTTTCAGCTAATATGTCCTCAAATAAATTTTCTGCCCCCTCTTCTCTCTTCTTCTTCTGGGACTCCTTTAATATTAGTGTTATTGCATTTTATAGAATCATAAAGTTCTCTAAGTCTGTTCTCATGTTCCATAATCCTTCTTTCTCTCTTTTGTTCAGCTTCATTATATTCCATGTATTGTGTTCTATTTCTCTTATTCGTTCCTCTACTTCTTTCAGCCTTGTGTTCATTGCATTCATCCTGTTTCCAATCTCAGTTACTGCATTTTTGTTCTTGACTGATTCCTTTTTAGCTCTTTTATCTCTGTGGTAAAGGCCTCCCTGAAGTCTTCCATTCTTTTCTCAAGTCCAACAAGTATCCTTATGATTATTGCTTTAAATTCTCCATCAGACATATTACATATATCTGTTTCACTTAGATCTCTGTCCATGACCTTATCTTGGTCTTTCATTTGGGATGAATTACTCTTCTTGGCACTTTGTCTAAGCCTCTGCCTTCTTCTCTGTGTTAAAATATTTGTCCAATATATTTCCTGCTTCTGAGAATAATGGCTTTATGAAGAGGACATATAGTGTTCAGGGTCTGGCAATTCAGGGAGTGTTTCTGGTGTGTACTGTCTGTGTTCTGTTGTGTTTCGGGTGCTCTATCCTTCAGGTCAGTTATCTACAGAGGTTCTCCTTGCCTGCAAGGGACAGGTCCACAGGAGAAGTTGGGACAGGGTGTGAGGTGTTATCAAGGTTTGTATATGTCTGGTGTGGAGGGATCCTGATGCTGAAGTCTGGTTGAAGTGGTTATGTCCATAAGAGAATGTGGAGGTGTGGCACAGTTGTAGCAAGTTAGGTAGCAAGTTTGGTACTACACTGGTTCTAACAGGTGTCTATGTGTCTAGTGTGGAGGGTAAGAGATGGAAATGGCACCCACTAGTTCTTTTTCTCTTGAAGAAGTCTCCCAAAGAACCCTGCCACTCCAGCACATGGTCTAAGATTAGTAAACAAAACTCCCTTCTGTATACTCCAGGCTGTTTTCAAACTGCTGCTTGCATGCTGTATCTTCACAGGGTTGTGTGTTGTATTGTCTCTTTAAGGGCAAGTATCCAGTTTCCTATTGCCCTCTGGCTCCCCAGGAGCCAAGCCTGCTGATTTTTAAAGTTCTAGGTGTTAAGCCTCACTGATTATAGGAACTGGCAAAATTGTGTCATTCTGTTTTTTAAAGTCAAAGGTTATGGGGATTTGTCTTCCCTGTGTGGGTTCCATGTGCCTAGAATGGCTGGTGTGAAGGATCTGTTTCTCTCCCCTCTTGGATCCCACAGCATCCCTCCTCCCGTGGGTCCATTTAGTTCCCAGCGACATCTCTGCCCTTCCTTTCCTAGTGGATGTGACCTCTTTTATCCATTTAGCTGTGGAGAGTCTTTTCTGCTAGGCTTCAGGTGGTTTTCTGGGTTATTTACAATGATGTGGATGTTATCTAGTTGTATCCATGGGATGAGGTGAGCTTAGGATCCTCCTACTCTGCCCTCTCCCCTGGAAGTTCTCTTCTGCCCATTTTTAAATCAGTTTTTTTTTTTTGTTCTTCATTTGTATGGGTAACTTTATATCAATCCCTTGTCAGATAGATGGTTTACAAATATTTTTTTTCACATTCCATAGTTTGCTTTTGCATTTAGCTGATTGCTTGGCTATGCAGAAGTTTTAAAATTGTATGTAGTTTCACTTGTTTATTTTTGCTTTTGTTGCTTGTGCTTTTGGTTTTATATCCAAAAAATTGTTGCCAAGACATTTTTTTCAAAGTTAAAACAGTTATTCCTTTTTCTTGAGGTATAATTGACATAGCATTATATTATCTTCAGGTGTACATGATTTAATATTTGTATATTTTGTGAAATGATCATTACAATAAGACTAGTTAACATCTATCACCATACAAAATTAATTCGGGCATAATTGACATACAATATTATATGACTTTCGGGTGTACAATATAGTAATTCAACATTTATATGCACTATGGCATGATCAGGGTAATAAGTCTAGTTACCACATGTCACCACACAAATACATTATTACTGTCTATATTCTCTGTGCTGGACATGACATACTCATGATTTATTTATTTTATAACTGGAAATATCTTACTCTTGATATTTTCACCCATTTTGCCTACCACCCAACCCCCCCCTCCACCCCCTGGCAACTATCAGTCTGTCCTCTGTATCTAGGAGTCTGGTTTTGTTTTTTCATTTGTTTCACTTTTTAGATTTCATATATAAGTGAAAATGTATGGTATTTGTCTTTCTCTCTCTGTCTTATTTCATTTAGCATAATACATTTAAGGTCTATCCATGTTGTCACAAATGGCAAGATTTCATTCTTTTTTATGGCTGAGAGGTATTCAACTGTGTGGTGTATATATGTTTGTGTGTGTATGTGTGTGTGTGTGTGTGTGTGTAACATTTGCTTTATCCTTTTATCATCATTGGACACTTAAATTGTTTCCATGTTTTGACTATGGTAAATAAAGTTGCAATGAATATGAAGGTGCAAGGTGCAGATATTTCAATTTTTTGAGGAACCTCCATATTATAGGGTTGAACCAATTTACATTCCCACCAACAGTGTATAAGGATTCCTTTTTCTCCATATCCTTGCCAACACTTGTTATTTCTTATTTTCTTGATGATAGTCATTTTGACAGGTGTGAGGTGATATCTCATTGTGGTTTTGATTTGTATTTTTCTAATGATTAATGATATTGAACACTTTTTCATGTACCAGTTGGACATTTGAATGCCTTTCTTAGAAAAATGTTATTTAGATCACTAAAATGTTCATTGGGTCCATTTGGTCTAAAGAATAGTTCAAATCCATTATTTCTACTTTAATTGGATTATTATTAGTTTTTTGCTTTACATACTATACAATATCTGTTTCATCTCAGATATTTATTCAAGCCTCCTCTAACCTCCACCAAACTATGCTTGTTTTTTGTTCAATAGTCTCATGTCACCTTGTTCTTTTCCTTTATGAATTCTTAGAGTTTATAATTATACACTAGTGGAATTATTTATATATGTATTTCTTCCAATGAATGTAAATTCTGTGAAAACAATGAATGTGTCTGCTTTTACATTATTTTAGTACACTCAGAACATAGTATGGTATGTATCACAACACTGGTTTTCAATGAACACTTTTATTTTTGCATTATTAATTAAATTAGTGTATACATTAACAATAATATAGTGAACACTACTTTGCCTTCCTTTACTGTTATTTCCTGTGACATACCTATTCTTTTGTGTTACATTTCTGGGAGGTCTATGGTCTGGAGGAGGATTTGGATACTCACATTTTCCTAACTGGGAAAAAATGAAGGAAACCTTAAAAACCAACATAACTTCAAAAGAAAGCTTTTCTGTGTATTTTCTTTTCTTGCTTTCCTGGAATACTTCTGAAAAATTTTGTATTATGGAAAATTTCAACTATATATAGTAGTGGAGACAATAGTGTCGTGCAGTATGACTTTAATAATTATTAATTTATGGATAATTTTGTAAACCCACCCACCTAATCTTACACATACACTGGATTATCTTGAAGGTATCTTACATGTCATATAATCTTGATGAATATTTTATTATAAAAATCTAAAATATAAAATATAATGACTTTTTAGAAACATAACATTGCTATTACCACCCTTAAAATTAGAAAAAAAATTAATATAGTCAGTGTTCAGTTTTTGTGATTATCTCAAAAGAATTTTTTAACAGTTGTTTTGTTTGAATATGCATCCGAACAAAGCCTAATATTTGGTTGACATGTATTCAGTGTTTTTTTTTAAAATTTTATTATTATTATTATTATTTGCCCCAGGGGTACAGGTCTGTGAATCATTAGGCTTACACCTTTCACAGCATTCACCAAAACACAAACCCTCCCCAATGTCCATAACCCATCCACCCTATCCCTACCCTCCCACCCCCCAGTAAACCTCAGTTTGTTTTGTGAGATTAGGAGTCTCTTATGGTTTATCTCCTTCCCCATCTCATCTTGTTTCATTATTTTTCCCTCCCTACCGTATTCAGTGTTTTTTTAATGTGAAGTTTTTCTCTTCTCTATTTTTCTTGCAAATTATTTGTTGAAAAAAATGTGATTTTCTAATTATGTATCTTTAAAATAGTATGATTTAATATTAAATACTAATAAACTCACACTTTATGTACACAACCAGAAATAGTTCAAATAACTCAAATAATTTTTTCAGAATCACATAATTTAATATCATGAAGATTGATATCTAACTTTGTTTATAGTAATGTCATGTGATGATCCATTTTAACTTTTAGCTGATAAAATGAATTATTGCTTTTGAGAAATAATTTTAATTCTATTTTAAAATTATTTGAAGACTTTATGAATGAATCCCCTTAATAAAAGACAGCTTCCATTAAATTTGTTTTCCTCAGTATTTCTTGGGAGGGACTCTGAGTAGGTCAGCATTTGTATATTCCTGGAACACTAGTCATGGAATTTAACATAACTCTTATCTTATGATAACACACACGTGAACACATACACAGACACACACACAAACACAAACACACACACACCATGTCCAAATTCCTGGGTTCTCACCTTGTGAGTCATTTAAATTTATGTAACATTAACTTGAAAGCCTAGTGCCAAAAACTCTTCCTGAATACATTTGTTCATTTTCAGGTGATCTACTTTTTTTATACTAAAATTTTTGTTTTATACATTTGATATCTTAATTGGTAACATTTTCAGTTTTATTTTTTTAAAGATTATTTATTTGTCAGAGAGAGAGAGAGAGCACACAAGCATGGGGAGTAGCAGGCAGAAGAAAAAGAAGGCTCCCCACTGAGCAAGGAGCTGGATGAGAGAACTGATCCCAGGATACTGGGATCATGATCTGAGCCAAAGGCAGATGGTTAACTACTTAACTGACTGAGGCCCCCAGGCATCCTGTTTTATGTTTTTTTTTATTTTAAATACACTTTATTTCATAGTAGTTTTAGGTCCATAGCAAAATTGAGTGTAAAGTACACAGATTTCCCATATATCCTTGTCCCCACTAAGCACAGCTTCCCCTACTATCAATATCCCCTACCAGAGTGGCTCATTTATTATAATTGATGATTCTACGTTGACAGATTATTATTACCCAAAGCTCATAGTTTGCATTAGGGTTCACTTTTGGTGTAGATTCTGTGTGTTTGAACAAATGTGTCATGGCATGTACCCGCCATTATAATATCATGCAGAGTAGTTTCACTGGCCTAAAATCCTGCGTTCTATTACTTATATTTTCATGATCACCTCTGAGTCAAATTTATCAATTCCTATTCTGAATTTTTTTGCTGTTTTAAAATTTTTTTTTAATTTTATTTTTATTCTTTGCCCAAGGGGTACAGGTCTGTGAATCATCAGGCTTACATCTTTCACAGCACTCACCAAAGCACAAACCCTCCCCAATGTCCATAACCCATCCACCCTATCCCTACCCTCCCACCCCCCAGTAACCCTCAGTTTGTTTTGTGAGATCAGGAGTCTCTTATGGTTTGTGTCCTTCCCCATCCCATCTTGTTTCATTATTTTTCCCTCCCTACCCCCCACGACCCCCCACCCTGCCCCTCAAGTTCCTCATATCAGAGAGATCATATGATAATTGTCTTTCTCTGATTGACTTATTTCGCTCAGCATAATACCCTCCAGTTCCATCCATGTCGTTGCAAATGGCAAGATTTCGTTTCTTTTGATAGCTGCATAGTATTCCATTGTATATATATACCACATCTTCTTTATCCATTCATCTGTTGATGGACATCTAGGTTCTTTCCATAGTTTGGCTATTGTGGACATTGCTGCTATAAACATTCGGGTGCACGTGCCCCTGAGGATCACTACCTTTGTGTCTTTAGGATAAATACCCAGTAGTGCGATTGCTGGGTCGTAGGGTAGCTCCATTTTCAACTTTTTGAGGAATCTCCATACTGTTTTCCAGAGTGGCTGCACCAGTTTGCATTCCCACCAACAGTGTAGGAGGGTTCCCCTTTCTCCGCAACCTCGCCAACATCTGTCATTTCCTGACTTGTTGATTTTAGCCATTCTGACTGGTGTAAGGTGGTATCTCGCTGTGGTTTTAATTTGTATTTCTCTGATGCCGAGTGATGTTGAGCACTTTCTCATGTGTCTGTTGGCCATTTGGATGTCTTCTTTGGAGAAATGTCTGTTCATGTCTACTGCCCATTTCTTGACTGGGTTATTTGTTTTATGGGTGTTGAGTTTGAGAAGCTCTTTATAGATTTTGGATACTAGCCCTTTATCTGATATGTCATTTGCAAATATCTTCTCCCATTCTGTCAGTTGTCTTTTGGTTTTGTTGACTGTTTCCTTTGCTGTGCAAAAGCTTTTAATCTTGATGAAGTCCCAATAGTTCATTTTTGCCCTTGCTTCCCTTGCCTTTGGTGAGGTTCCTAGGAAGAAGTTGCTGCGGTTGAGGTCGAAGAGGTTGCTGCCTGTGTTCTCCTCGAGGATTTTGATGGATTCCTTTCTCACATTGAGGTCTTTTATCCATTTTGAGTCTATTTTTGTGTGTGGTGTCAGGAAATGATCCAGTTTCATTTTTCTGCATGTGGCTGACCAGTTTTCCCAACACCATTTGTTGAAGAGACTGTCTTTTTCCCACTGGACATTCTTTCCTGCTTTGTCGAAGATTAGTTGACCATAGAGTTGAGGGTCCATTTTTGGGTTCTCTATTCTGTTCCACTGGTCTATGTGTCTGTTTTTGTGCCAGTACCATACTGTCTTGATGATGACAGCTTTGTAATAGAGCTTGAAATCTGGAATTGTGATGCCGCCAACTTTGCTTTTTTTTTTCAACATTCCTTTGGCTATTCGGGGTCTTTTCTGGTTCCATATAAATTTTAGGATTATTTGTTCCATTTCTTTGAAATAAATTGCTGGTATTTTGATGGGGATTGCATTAAATGTGTAGATTGCTCTAGGTAGCATAGACATTTTCACAATATTTATTCTACCCATCCATGAGCATGGAATGTTTTTCCACTTCTTTGTGTCTTCCTCAATTTCTTTCATGAGTACTTTATAGTTTTCTGAATACAGATTCTTTGCCTCTTTGGTTAGGTTTATTCCTAGGTATCTTATGGTTTTGGGTGCAATTGTAAATGGGATTGACTCTTTAATTTCTCTTTCTTCTGTTTTGTTGTTGGTATATAGAAATGCAACTGATTTCTGTGCATTGATTTTATATCCTGACACTTGACTGAATTCCTGTATGAGTGCTAGCAGTTTTGGAGTGGAGTCCTTTGGGTTTTCCACATAAAGTATCATATCATCTGCAAAGAGTGAGAGTTTGACCTCTTCCTTGCCGATTTGGATGCCTTTTATTTCTTTTTGTTGTCTGATTGCTGAGGCTAGGACTTCTAGTACTATGTTGAATAGCAGTGGTGATAGTGGACAGCCTTGCCGTGTTCCTGACTTTAGGGGAAAAGCTCTCAGTTTTTCTCCATTGAGAATGATATTCGCTGTGGGTTTTTCGTAGATGGCTTTGATGATATTGAGGTATGTACCCTCTATGCCTACACTATGAAGAGTTTTGATTAAGAAAGGGTGCTGTACTTTGTCAAATGCTTTTTCAGCATCTATTGAGAGGATCATATGGTTCTTGTTCTTTCTTTTATTAATGTCTTGTATCACATTGATTGATTTGCGAATGTTAAACCAACCTTGCATCCCAGGAATAAATCCCACTTGGTCGTGGTGAATAATCCTTTTTATGTGCTGCTGGATCCTATTGGCTAGTATTTTGTTGAGGATTTTTGCATCCGTATTCATCAAAGATATTGGTCTGTAATTCTCCTTCTTGATGGGGTCTTTGCCTGGTTTGGGGATCAAGGTAATGCTGGCCTCATAAAAGGAGTTTGGAAGTTTTCCTTCCAATTCTATTTTTTGGAACAGTTTCAGGAGAATAGGTATTAATTCTTCTTTAAATGTTTGGTAGAATTCCCCTGGGAAGCCGTCTGGCCCTGGGCTCTTGTTCGTTGGGAGATTTTTGATGACTGCTTCAATCTCCTTACTGGTGATGGGTCTATTCAGGTCTTCAGTTTCTTCCTGGTTCAGTTTTGGTAGTTTATATTTCTCTAAGAATGCATCCATTTCTTCCAGATTGTCAAATTTGCTGGTGTAGAGTTGCTCATAATATGTTCTTAGAATTGTTTGTATTTCTTTGGTGTTGGTTGTGATCTCTCCTCTTTCATTCATGATTTTATTAATTTGAGTCCTTTCTCTTTTCTTTTGGATAAGTCTGGCCAGGGGTTTATCAATCTTATTAATTCTTTCAAAGAACCAGCTCCTAGTTTCATTGATTTGTTCCACTGTTCTTTTGGTTTCTATTTCATTGATTTCTGCTCTGATCTTTATGATTTCTCTTCTCCTGCTGGGTGTAGCCTTTCTTTGCTGTTCTTTCTCTAGCTTTTGTAGGTGTAGAGTTAGGTTGTGTACTTGAGACCTTTCTTGTTTCTTGAGAAAGGCTTGTATTGCTATATACTTTCCTCTTAGGACTGCTTTTGCTGTATCCCAAAGATTTTGAACAGTTGTGTTTTCATTTTCATTTGTTTCCATGAATTTTTTTAATTCTTCTTTAATTTCCTGGTTGACCCATTCATTCTTGAGTAGGGTGTTCTTCAGCCTCCATGTATTTGAGGTCTTTCCAACTTTCCTTTTGTGGTTGAGTTCTAGTTTCAGAGCATTATGGTCTGAAAATATGCAGGGAATGATCCCAATCTTTTGGTACCTGTTGAGACCTGATTTGTGACCCAGAATATGGTCTCTTCTGGAGACTGTTCCATGTGCACTGGAGAAGAATGTGTATTCTGTTGTTTTGGGATGGAATGTTCTGAATATATCTGTGATGTCCAACTGGTCCAGGGTGTCATTTAAAGCCTTTATTTCCTTGTTGATCTTTTGCTTTGATGATCTGTCCATTTCAGTAAGGGGGGTGTTCAAGTCCCCTACTAATATTGTATTCTTGTCAATGTGTTTCTTTGATTTTGTTATTAATTGGTTTATATAATTGGCTGCTCCCATGTTAGGGGCATAGATATTTATGATTGTTAGATCTTCTTGTTGGACAGATCCTTTTAGTATGATATAGTGTCCTTCCTCATCTCTTATGATATTCTTTGCCTTAAAATCTAGTTTATCTGATATAAGGATTGCCACTCCAGCTTTCTTTTGCTGTCCATTGGCATGGTAAATTGTTTTCCATCCCCTCACTTTAAATCTGGAGGTGTCTTTGCGTGTAAGATGAGTTTCTTGTAGACAGCATATCGATGGGTCTTGTTTTTTTATCCATTCTGATACCCTGTGTCTTTTAGTTGGGGCATTTAGTCCATTTACATTCAGAGTAACTATTGAGAGATATACATTTAGAGCCATTGTATTGCCTGTAAGGTGACTGTTACTGTATATTGTGTTTCTTCCTTTCTGGTCTATGTTTCTTTTAGGTTCTCTTTGCTTAGAGGACCCCTTTCAATATTTCCTGTAGGGCTGGCTTGGTGTTTGCAAATTCCTTGAGTTTTTGTTTGTCCTGAAAGATTTTGATCTCTCCTTCTATTTTCAGTGACAGCCTAGCTGGATATAGTATTCTTGGCTACATATTTTTCTCGTTTAGTGCTCTGAATATATCATGCCAGCTCTTTCTGGCCTGCCAGGTCTCTGTGGATAGGTTGCTGACAATCTAATATTTCTACCATTGTATGTTTTAGACCTCTTGTCCCGAGCTGCATTCAGTATTTTCTCTTTGTCACTAAGAGTTGTAAGTTTTACTATTGGATGACGGAGTGTGGTCCTATTTTTATTGATTTTGAGGGGGGTTCTCTGTGCCTCCTGCACTTTGATGCTTGTTCCTTTCGCCAATTAGGGAAATTCACTACTATAATTTGCTCCAATATACCTTCTGCCCCACCTTCCTCTTCTGGGATCCCAATTATTCTAATATTGTTTCTCTTATGGTTCAACTTATCTCTTGAATTCTCCCCTCATGGTCCAGTAGTTGTTTATTCTCTGACATTTTGTCTGCTAAGTCACTAATTCTGTTTTCTGCCTCATTTATCCTAGCAGTACGAGTCTCCATTTTTAATTCACCTCATTAATAGCCTTTTTGATTTCAGCTTGGTTAGATTTTAGTTCTTTTATTTCTCCAGAAAGGGTTTTTATTTCTTTAAAGATGGCTTCTCTATTATCTTCCATGGTTTTTTGAGCCCATCCAGCACCTTAAGAATCATCATTCTGAACTCTAGTTCTATCATATTACTAATGTCTGCATTGATTAGGTCCCTAGCCATCATTACTGCCCCTTGTTCTTTTTTTGTGTGTTGATTTTTTCCACCTTGTCATTTTATGCAGATAAGAATAGTTGGATGAGAGAACAAAATGCTAAAGGATAGAAATGACCCAAGAGAAATATATACTAACCTACTCAGAAAAGACCTGGAACTGGGGAGAAAAGAAAGGGAAAAAAGCAAGAAACCAGAAAACAAAATCAAACAAACAAAAACAAAACAAAACAAAAATAAATAAAACAAAATCCTATATCTATATCTATATTATCTGTTTCTGTTTCTATATCTACCTCTGTCTCTGAATCTAACTCAATATCTATCTCTATCTGTATCTGTGTCTGTATCTATATCTATTAGACTGGTGAATTGAACAGACCCTACATGTATACAAAAAATAAGGTTAAATACAATGAAGGGAGAAAATATGACTATAACAATGAAAATTTAAAATGATTAAAAAGTGTTGATAAGTTATACTAGTTAAAAACATTAAAATAGGAAATAGGAAAGAATTTAAATGAAAAGAGTAAGAAAAAAAATTCAAAGAACTTAACTTTGAATGACTAAAGAGTCATGGGGAAAAAATCATTAATTCTCTGCATTGCTTTCCGCTAGCTCCAGAGTTCCACAATTCTCAGTGAACTTGAACTTGGTGTTGGCTGGGTGTTTTTTTCTGGTTTTCTGGGGGAGGGGCCTGTTGCTGTGATTCTCAAGTGTCTTTGCCCGAGGCGGAATCACACCGCCCTCGCCAGGGGCCAGGCTAAGTTATCAGCTCAGGTTCACTCTCGGAACCTTTGTTCCCTGAACGCTTTCCGAATGGCTTTGGAGGATCGGACTGAAAATGGCGGCCTCCCAGTCTCCAACCCATAGGAGCTGAGAGCTCAGGGCCTCAGTCCTCAGTGTGCCTCATAGAAAAGCAGTCCATCCCTCCCGTGTGTCTGTTCTCTGGCTGCTCTTCGAACTCACCCGGTTTGTGACTGAGCGTCTCTATCTCTGCTGCGTGGCCCTGTTTAGAATCTCTGAACCCGTTAGATTCCTGCAGCCGATCCTGGGCCACTCCTCCTCGAGGAGGTAAGGGGGAATCTCTCCGGATCTGCAGTCTGTGGGGTCCCCGCTCACAGAGCAGTGGCCTGACTGTGCTTTGGATCATGGTCCAAGGTAACACCGAGCTGAGAGACACCTTCTCAGCCTGGCTCCATCTCTCCTATCGGCTTCTCTCTGAAATCTGGGAGCTCGGTCATGCTTAGACACCCCTGGTTTTTTTGTGTCCCCGTGGGTCCTGAGACCACACTGTCCCCGCGAGGGCTTTACCCCCGCTTGGCCTCTGGGGCGACGTCCCTCAGTGGATCTGACTTTGAACAGTTCTGAGTCTGTGCTCCACTGCTCTCTCACTTGCCAGGAGCTGGCCCCTCCCCCAGGGGTCTATCTTCCTGTCGCTTCTGATTCACTTCTCTGTGCATCCTACCCTCTGAAAAGTGGTCGATTTTCTGTTCTTAGAATTGGTGTTCATCTTCTCTTTCACCTCTTGTAGAATTTGTAGGTGTCCAGAATAGTTTGATAGCTATCTGGGTGAATTTCTGTGACCTGATGATAATCGGTCTCCTACTCCTCAGCCATCTTGCAGCTTCCTCAAATTCTTTAGTTCTGACTTTCAACTCTTTTACCCTGTCCTAATCCTAGTTATTATGCTTTGGTAAAGTTTTACTAAAAAGACCAAAGCCTCTGCCATCTTGCAGATGTTAAAGATGCTTCACAGCAATAACTGAGTCCAGAGCAGAAGAAGTCAGAAGAAGACAGGCTTTGTAATCAAATAAATAAATGTTCAACACTGCATCACCTTGGATAAGTCACTCAAAATATTTGAGCCTTAGTGTACTTTTCTATAAAAGGAGATGAGAGCCATTATGTGATAGTATATGATGAAATGAAATTATGAATAAGTACAAATTATAAGGTTTAAATACGGTCCAGGGCCTGGCACATGGCAATATTCACAAACAATAGCAGCTCTATACTGACAAATATTAATCATGCTGGGCCAGGGATGGCCTATAACTTTTCCCTCATTCATCCAACCTTCTCCTTGTGGCAGTGTGGGTTTGGAGAAGCTGTGAGCCAGAAGAACACTAAGAGATCACTAGGAAATAGATATGAAGGATGTGGTCTCAGTCAGCTTTTTCTATATACTAACTACTATGAAATGTAATGATTTCAGATGTTTTAGTATTTTCTCATGATTCTGGAAGACAGCACATGGTGCCACACCCAGGTGGGCACCCTGTTCTGGGCCAGCTCATCTGTTTTCAGGTGCTCACAGGTCTGTGGCAGCCACTGTGTCAGCGCAGACCTCCGGTGCCTCCATTTGGACTCATCATCCAGCAGGTGGTCTCAGACTTACAAGGTGCTGAAAGTCTCCCTAGTGCAAGAGAGATGCTGCAGGGCTTCCTCAGCCTAAATTTAGACTCACAGCATCAGTTCCACAACATTCTGTTAGTCAGAGCAAGTCGCAGTAGTATGTCAACTTACCAGGTGGGTTAACATTGAGGTTCTTAGTACTACGAACTGCAATGAACTTATGACTATCCTGCAATTTACTATGAATGTTCTCCTGCTTTTGCATATAATAGATCTATGAGTTTTGCATGTGAGAGTTGGAGTGCTTCCATATATGACTTGAATTCCACCTACTCACCTACTGAATTTTACTTTCTCCCCCTAATGTTCTCAAAGGAGATGTGAACTAAGAACAGTTGAAATCCAACCTACACTAGATATTTGAGTTGTTCTCTCAAAAAACATTTTAGAGTTTCCAGGTGAGAGCACAGAAACTGGGAGAAATGCCAGTGATCTTCTTACCAAGCACATTCTGAGGCAAAGGCCTGGGTACTGATATCCAGTCACATAGCCTCTCATTTGACAAAGGTAATTGTAGAGGCTGCTTTTAGGCAAACGTATTTAAGGGATGGAATACAGACAGGCCCATAGGTGATCCACCTCAAAATACCCACAGACCCCCACTGACCAGTGGGCTACTTACAACCAGGCGCATTTACCAAAAAAGGGAGAGTTCCCTTTGTTGCCACGCCACCTCATCTTCCCCTTTTAAACACAGCCCCACCCACTGCCTCCTTGCAGACAGCCTCTCCTCTGTGCTCTTACCCTCCCTTGTCTATCTCTGTTCTGCCTCAGGAGAATTCTTTCACCTCCAGTGCCATTGGCTTCCACCTGATCAACGCCCCACATTTGGGGCCCCCCATCTGATCGAGAGAGACACCATCCAGGTACCATGTCAATGAAGGAGATGGGCATTGCAAAGACAATTATTGTTTTTCTTTTAATATCACCTCCACCTATTCTTTGCCACCAAAAACTCCTATATGTATGAACTAGTTGCTTTCCCTCTTAAATTGCTAAAAACCTTAAAAATGGCCTACATGTCCCGATCTTTCACTAGAGCTCAAGGAAACTCTTCAGCTAAACTGAATAGGTTCTTTGATGAGGACTGCATGCTAGGATTATAGCATATAGTCAACAAATGTTTGTTCATTGAACTGAAGCTCTTAATTCATCAGGTTACAGAACTGACTGCCTAGAGACAGATGATGTTCTTCATGTCCCATGGTGATTGGTTCTGTTTCCAGAAACTCTCCAATCCTAATGTACTTATTGATGTAGTTTGAAGAGGTGGGGTTTGGATAAGATGGCCAAAAAAGAATTCTTGAGATGTCTTCAGTGCAAAAGGTGATTTCATCAAAGCATGGGGGACATGACCCATGGGCAGAAAGAGCTGCACTGGGGTCTTGAAGAGTCGCCAATTATATACTTTCACGTTGGGAGGGGGTTAGGGACAGCACAAGCCTCCAAGATATTTTGAAATCAAGGTTTCCAGGACCTTGAAGGGATTACCTATTTTTAGGAAAAGGTCATTTTCTAATGTTTAGTGAATTCTCGGTCGTGAGACCCTTCAAATGTATATCAGTGTGGCATATGCTTGGAAAATGATTCCTAACATTTATCTGGGAGGCTGGGGAGGAGGGGGGCAGTGTGTGTGGGGGAGATAAAGGGAGCTTCCAAAGGAATAGAAATTTGTTTAAAGTAGAATACATTTATTCTCCAGGGTCCCAGGACCCTGGAGGGTCAAGCTAGGATTGCCTTTAGCCCTTAGCAAAGTGTCAACATCTAGGTAATTGAGTTCCCATAGGATGGTCACTCTACCTGTTGCAAGGACTTCTCAACGGGCTGTAGGAAGGAAGGAAGTTCAATTTTTTCTTTTGCCTTTGTATATTACATCGCTTATCATGATCACTCATCATGCAGGAATATTTACTTATTGTTTAACCTATTGTTAAATATTGAATACTTACTTATTGTTTCAATAAAGTAAATGAAAAAGCAAATGAAATTTTAAATGTAATCATTTATTTCAAATTAAACCAGATGTCAACACATATACTTAAAGCATTTTGCCTAGAAAGTTTCAAATTGTGATTTAACCACAATATAAAAATACAAGTGAAAACACAAGTAGCATTCTAATGTTCTAATAACCGACAATAATAGAGAGAAGTAACCCACATGTGTGTAAGTTTGGGAATTTTGAAAAAATACTTCGGATGAAAGAAGTATCTTATAAAATTGTGTTTCCAACAATAGAATTGGTTCCACTTTATTCTTACTGGAGTATTTCTCTAAAACTATCTGTAATATAAATCCTGGCAATTGTTTTTCCTTTTTTTAATATGATTACCCTAGTGAAGACTGATTGCTGAGGCATCCACTTCAGAGGCTATCTTGAAAAAACACATTGCCACTCAAAGGACTAGATAAAGAGCCAGGGTGCCCAACTCTGATTTTTATGTTTGTTTTAGTGGTCTAGTTGATTTATTTATTTTTTTTAAGATTTTATTTATTTGAGAGAGAAAGAGTGCATGAACATGGTGAAGGGCAGAGGGAGAATCAGACTCCCACTTTGCAGGGAGCCAGCTCTGTCTGGGACACAGTCCCAGGACTCTGGGATCATGACCTGAGCTGAAGGCAGATGCCCGACTGGCTGAGCCACCCAGGTGCCTGAGATCTAGTTGATTTAGATAACTAACACCCTTCCCCTTCTTTTCTCTTCCTGTGCCTTAATTTCTCTTCATGGTTTCAATTCACCAACAAAGAGTGAACCTGGAAAATCCTGGACCTCCACTCTCAGTCTCAATACAGGTAGGTATTCCTCCCCACCCCCATCTGTGACCTCACTGTATGGTCCCAGACTGCTGTGTAATTTACAGGATTTGTAAGTAATACACCTTGTCTCTTTCAAAGTTTCCTGTTGGTTATTGCTGAGGGCATCTTTCAATCTCATTAAGAATCACAGGGGTTGGTCCTTTGGTCCTGCAACAACATTGTTTATGGATAACCGGAGGCAAGCACAAAACACTATCTCATGAAAAGAAAAGCTTTGTCTTGCACCTGAGAGATGGTAGTAGAGCTTGAGTGGGCTTAGGCTGTGCTCTGAGGAGAGAGGATCAGGGGGAGGGGAAGAACCCAGAACCCCTTAGGCCTCTTCGTTCAGCCTGTGCCTTTGATACTCATGCATTCATTCTTAAGTTTGAGATGCAGGAATATTGAAGTCCATAGTACTTTTGGAATCTTTCATAAAAGGAAAGTCTCCCCAGTGTAGAAATATGATGATATCACAGAGTAACCTGGATTTATACAAAGAAGTGAAAACTACTGAAAATGACATAAATGAAGATTAAAGAGATACATCATTTTTTCTTTTCATTTCTTCTTCTTTTTTAAATGTTTCTCAACCACAAAACCATTGGTATTTTGACAGGATTTTGTTTTCTTAGACATACTTGACAGATAACATTGTATTAATTTCAGTTGTACAACATAATGAATTGCTATGTGTATGTATTATGGAATGATCACCACAGTATGTCTAGTGAACATGAGGCGGAAAAACCCCAAAAGACCGCCTCACTGAGATGGGGAGCCCCCAGGGATAACTAGGCACTCCTCTGCCAAGTCACTCCTGCATAGACAAAGACCTGCTGCGCGGCCCCAAGCCAACCAGCGGTGAGACCTGGCGAAAGACCTAAACAAAGACCTGCTTCGAGGCCCCGAGCCAATCAGTGCTGAGACCTTGCAAAAAATTCCTAGTTTGCCTATAAATGCCTTCCCTAATCTTAACTGGGGGCTCAGCCTTTGTGAAATGATTCCGCCAGGCCCACCGGCGTTAATAAAGCGGTGTTCTCCCAGCTCTCTGTGTGCCGCTTGAGTTTCTCGGTCACCTCTGAACTTCTGCAACATTTGGTTCCCTGACCTGGAAACCCAACTGCGCTGGCCCATTGTGCCACCGGTGTCGAGCACTGACGGGCTGCGGAGGGCAATGGAATTCCTGCCCTGGGATTAGGCGCGCCCCACTGATTTTTGGCAGATCTGAGGCTGAGTTCTCCCTGACCTCCACACTGCTTGACTCCGTCCTGCTGGACCCCCAGATAGGAGACCGGGGACAACTGGCTGGATCCACCAGTCGGACCAGGTAAGCCCCGGGGCCACTGTCCAAGTCAGACCTGTCCAGAGCAACAGAAGGAGAGTTTGATCGCCTCCCATTAGCCAGAGATAACGGGGGATGGGGGGGTGTCCAACCTGCATGATTCTGAAGAGTGCCTGAGTGTATGAGTGTGTCTGTATGGCTCCACTGATTCGGCTACGGAGTCTGAGTGGGCTGCACCCTGAGTCTCGAGGAGCACCATAGGGAATAACGGTCATCTACTCTGCGGAGTAGCCTGGTCCTGGGCTTATACAGATAGACCTTAGCTACGACGCTCCTAAGTTCCCTCGAGGGACTTGAGCAGGACAGCACCTGAAAGAAAAAAAACCCCACCCTTTGTCTTCGACACCATTCACAATGGGTGGGAAACGCAACAAACCTACTGTCTTAGATTATATGCTTAAGAATTTCAAGAAAGGTTTTAGTGCCAACTTCGGGGTACCTATGACCCCAGGAAAGTTAAAAACCCTGTGTGAGCTAGTATGGCCGCATTTGATGTTGGCTGGCCCTCAGAAGGCACCTTTGACCTCCCCACCATCTGGCGAGTTTATCACGTAGTCACAGAAGACCCAGGACACCCAGACCAATTTCTGTATATTGACTTCTGGCTAGAAATAGCGGGGACCCTCCCCCCTTGGCTGCGGTTCTGTGTAAATGGCAAGGGACAGTGCAGGATTTTTGTCGCACCACCGACTAAGAGTACTCAAATAAGACCATTCACCAAGGGGACCCAGACGATGAACTCCCACTGCAATATGGGCCTTTGCCTCTCCCTACTGCATCTCTGGCACTCCCTACTGCACCTGAGGTGGGTCCCAGCACACCGCCACCTTCAGTTTCACCACCAGACATATCCTCCTCACCTCCTCCTACTCCCCAGATGCTAGTGACCCCGCAGCCAACACCAGCCTCCTTGTCAGCTGTTCCTGATGGGGACCCCTCCCCAGAACGGGAGCCATGAAGCATCACACACCACCTTCAAACGCAAGAGATCACTGCTTACCACATGCCCCTCCATGAAACTCAAGGTCCTGATGTGTTTGGAGCAGATGGC
This sequence comes from Ailurus styani, assembly GCA_002007465.1. Lineage (NCBI taxonomy): Eukaryota > Metazoa > Chordata > Mammalia > Carnivora > Ailuridae > Ailurus > Ailurus styani. The sequence continues at coordinate 221,284 of LNAC01001228.1, read as the reverse complement.
ACCCTCAAACCTGGCAGATCCATTATCTACTACCAGCCCTTCACCACCACAGACCTCCTGAACTGGAAGCATCATACTCCTGCCTATTCAGAAAAACCACAGGCCATGATCAACCTCATGGAATCCATCTTCTGGCATGGACCAGGCTACTCATACTGTGTCACAAAGTCTACGTATGGCGGATGATCCTGAAAAGTCAGGAGACTCCATAGTTGGCTCATACTACTTCCTTCCTTTGTGTTTTTGGTTTTCTTAGTAATTATGGGAATTATCTATGGGCTTCACAATGGAGTGACTACAAATCTTCCTTATGCTCACTCCAATAAGCACAATGAAACTGCTTCCAAGAATTCAGCAAATATAATTAAACCTAATATTACTCAATGTCCACCTATTTGCAATGTAAAAAACATGAGTGCAGTGGAGTTCTTTGAGAGACTTCACATGAAGAAGTTGTTGGAACCAGGCCCAAACCTTCTCCCTACTCTGGAACCTCCTCAAACATCCTTAAGACTACAGAGTAACAAAAAGGGAACACTGCATGCTGTTCCCATGGTCCAGAGGCCACTTATGGAATAAGTATTTTAAGAAGAATAGGTTGCAGAGGGCACCTGGGTGGCTCAGTGGGTTAAAGTCTCTGCCTCGGCTCAGGTCATAATCACAGGGTCCTGGAATCTAGCACCTCACTGGGCTCCCCTGCTCGTCAGGGAGCCTGCTTCCTCCTCTCTCTGCCTGCCTCTCTGCCTCCTTGTAATCTCTCTCTTTGTCAAATAAATAAATAAAATCTTAAAAAAAAAAGAATAGGTTGCGATTACTGCATACTACATAATGCCATACATTAGCTTACTTTGTATTGTTCACTTAATGTTATAAGTCAAACCTCGTCTGTCACTTCTTGCTCATGCAGTAGATTGTTATGCATTGCAGGAAATCGTTAAGACTGGTTAATCATATTCAGAGAAATTGAAAGGGGACTGTGATCATTATCGAAAAATAAAATCACATACTTGATGAAATGGAACAATAAGGAAATGTAAAACATATAAATAAAGTCCCTCCGTGCCAATCCGGTGGAGATGCCTACAACCGGTACCTGTGTGTGAGCCTCCTCATTCGCCGACGCCATCCTTTCCTTCCTGTACTCACCCCCTCTGGAGCTGGACTCCAGCAATCTTCCAAACCCACCGACAAACCTGGGAGGACTGCAAACAGCTCCTTCACACATTGTTCAACACCAAGGAAAAAAGAATTCTCCAGGAGGCATATAAATGGCTTGAGGAGGTAGCACCGGTCGGCACTTTAAACCCTGGGGGGTGGGCCCAAGAAACTGCCTCAGACAACCAGCCTGATTGGGACTTCAACACAGAGGAATGCTGGGATGCCATCAAATGCTACCAGGACACTATCCTATGGGGCCACAGCGAAGGTGCCAAAAAGCCTACCAACATGTCAAAAATGGCTGATGTAACTCAGGACACAGAAGAGACACCAGTAATTACTATGAATGGCTCTGGGAGGCTTCCTGCATATATACCCCACTTGATCCAGAGGTGCCAGAAAATCAATGGATGATAAATGCAGCGTTCATGGCCCAATCGGCTCTTGATATTCCCTGGAAACTCCAAAAACCGGAGGATTTCACCGGGATGAACATCACCCAACTACTGGAAATAGCAAACAAGGTGTACCACAACCAAGACACCATAGCCAAGCGAGAGGCAGAAAAGAAGATGAAGCAAAAGGTCACTCTGCTAGCTACAGCCCTCCAACAAGGTGCCCAACTAGATGAAACAACAGGACAGACAGAAGCATGACCTCAATGGCACAGAACCCTCGAAATTCTGCATATTGCATATTGCAAGGGAATGGAGCACTGGAAAAACGAATGCCCAAATCGAAAGCACAGGTCATTCAAGCCCTCCACCCTACCTGAGGCTCAGACAAACCAAAATCCTGACTTCATTGGACTAGCCAACATAGATTTGGACTGACAGAGACCAGGCTCAATGATGTTAGGCCCCCGGGGACCCACGGTTGATATGAGTGTTGGGGGCCAGAAGATTACTTTCATGCTTGACACCAGAGCAGAGCACTCTGCAGTGACTACACCAGTGGCACCCCTAACAGGACGGACCATAACCAGCATAGGGGCCACCGGAGATTGGGCCTTGAGTCAACCCTTTTGTCAATCCCGGACCCGTAAATTGGGAGGACATGTAGTCTCCCATGAATTTCTATATGTTCCAGTCTGCCCACTACCACTTTTAAGAAGAGACTTACTTTCAAAATTAGGGGCACAAATTTCTTTTGAGCCATTGGGACGAGCCACCATGATTTAAACCCTACCGAGCCTGGGATTATCATGTCCTTAAGCACACCTCACCATGAGGAATGGAGGTTATTTGAACAAGATTATCCTGAAGCCAACGCTGTAGCCTTCCGGACCACATTCCCTCGGTATGGGCAGAAGACAGCCCACCCGGGCTCGCCATCCAGCCAGCCCCAGCCATTATAAAATTAAAAATTGGGACTCACCCTCAGTTGCAGAGATAATATCCGATCTCACAGGAAGCTCAGTTGGGCATACAGGCCCATCTGGAGCGACTGAAAGAGGCAGGCATCCCTGATTGAATGCCAATCTTCTTGGAGTACCCCACTGCTCCCTGTCAGGAAACCTAATGGTGACTACTGACCTGTCCAGGACTTGCGTGCTGTGAATCAAGTCACCCAAACCCTGCACCCAGTAGTGCCCAAGCCCTACACCCTTTTAAGCCAGATCCCACCAGACCCTGCCTGGTTCACCTGCCTTAACTTAGAGGATGCCTTCTTCTGCATTCGCCTGGCCCCAATAAGCCAGCCCCTTTTTGCCTTTGAATGGACTGATGCCAGCACAGGGTGCCAAATGCAGCTCACGTGGACCCGGCTCCCACAAGGATTTAAATACTCACGAACAATATTCAGCGAAACCCTGGCCTCTGACTTGGTAACTTTCCCCGGGACCAGGCTGGTTGCACAGTTCTGCAGTATGTTCTCCATCTCCTCATCGCCTGCTTGTCTAAAGAGACCTGCTACCGGGCTACACTCAACCTCCTTCAACACTTATCGAAGAGGGGATATCGAGTCTCTTGGAAAAAGGCTCAACTCTGTAGACACGAAGTCAAATATTTGGGGTTCATAATAACTCAAGGGAAGCAAGCCCTCAGCATAGAATGGAAAGCTATAATAACTAGCCTTCCACGGCCCACTACTGAGCGAGCCCTGTGTGAATTCCTGGGGGCCGCAGAATTCTGTAGGATCTGGATACCAGGTTTCTCAGTCATAGCCAGGCCCCAGTACGATATACTGACGGGGCTAGACAAACAACCTTTAAAATGGGAAGACGCACAATAAAGAGCCTTTAAGAAACTTAAGGACTTGCTTGGAAAGTCTCCAGCTCTAGGCCTACCCGACACTGGAAAACCTTTCTGCCTATATGTCCAGGAGAAAGATAAAACAGCTGTGCGGTTCCTAAGTCAACCCTTAGGCCCTTGGGGGAAGCCCATTGTGTACCTGCCCAAGAAATTAGATCCTGTCGCTTCTGGCCTCCATGCCTCTGAGCCCTGGCTGCCACCATACTCCTCATCAAAGAGGTTGACAAGCTCATCCTTGGACAGCAGTTAACCATAAAGTTTCCCCACTCAGTAGTAACTCTAATGAACAGCCAATGTCAGAAATGGATAGCAAATGCCAGCCTCACTCAATATCAAGGACTGCTCTTGGAGAACCCCCGCATTAACTTACAGGCTGTACAGGGCCTCAACCCAGCCACATACATTCCGACGGCAGAAGGAGAACCAGAACATAACTGTCTGGAAGTCATTACTGAGGTGTATGCCACCCCTCTGGATCTCAAGGACTCCCCTTTAAAAAACACCAACCTCACCCTATACATGGATGGCAGCAGCTTCCTAAGTAATGGATCAAGGAAAGCAGGTTATGCTTTTACCACAGCCAGGGAGGTCCTGGAAGTTAAAGCCCTCCCTCAAGGATGGTCTGCTCAAAGATCTGAACTTTGGGCCATAACCCGAGTGCTTACATTGTCAAGGGACAAAAAGGTCAACATATGCACTGACCCAAGGTACCACCTTACATATATACAGGGCAATTTACAAAGAAAGGGGGCTCCTGACGAAAGATGGGAAAACCATCAAAAATAAAAGGGAAATCCTCCAGTTATTAGAGGTGGTATGGGCACCCTGGAGCCTAGCCATCATTCACTGTCGGGGACACCAGAAAGGAGATGATGAACCTACCACCAGGATCCGCCTAGCTGATCAGGCAGCCAGAGAGGCTGCACAGAGTGGGCAACCTGCCATCATAGCGTCCATCACTCCCTCCTTACAGAGTCCCAAGTACACAGCTGCTGAAGATAACTGGGCCAAGACCAAAGAAGCCATCCGGCACCCACAAGGATGGTGGATCCTCCCAGATGGACGATTATTCCTTCCAGCGGCTTTGGAATAATAATATTTGGAAGAATAAATATTGTGAAAATGTCTATGCTACCTAGAGCAATCTACACATTTAATGCAATCCCCATCAAAATACCAGCAATTTATTTCAAAGATGTGGAACAAAGAATCCCAAAATTTATATGGAATCAGAAAAGACCCCAAATAGCCAAAGGAATGTTGAAAAAAAATGCAAAGTTGGCGGCATCACATTTCCAGACTTCAAGCTCTATTACAAAGTTGTCATCATCAAGACAGGNACAGTATGGTACTGGCACAAAAACAGACACATAGACCAGTGGAACAGAATAGAGAACCCAAAAATGGACCCTCAACTCTATGGTCAACTAATCTTCGACAAAGCAGGAAAGAATGTCCAGTGGGAAAAAGACAGTCTCTTCAACAAATGGTGTTGGGAAGACTGGACAGCCACATGCAGGAAAATGAAACTGGATCATTTCCTTACACCACACACCAAAATAGACTCAAAATGGATGAAAGGCCTCAGTGTGAGAAAGGAATCCATCAAAATCCTTGAGGAGAACACAGGCAGCAACCTCTTCGACCTCAACCGCAGCAACTTCTTCCTAGGAACATCACCAAAGGCAAGGGAAGCAAGGGCAAAAATGAACTATTGGGACTTCATCAAGATTAAAAGCTTTTGCACAGCAAAGGAAACAGTCAACAAAACCAAAAGACAACTGACAGAATGGGAGAAGATATTTGCAAATGACATATCAGATAAAGGGCTAGTATCCAAAATCTATAAAGAGCTTCTCAAACTCAACACCCATAAAACAAATAACCCAGTCAAGAAATGGGCAGAAGACATGAACAGACATTTCTCCAAAGAAGACATCCAAATGGCCAACAGACACATGAGAAAGTGCTCAACATCACTCGGCATCAGAGAAATACAAATCAAAACCACAGTGAGATACCACCTCACACCAGTCAGAATGGTTAAAATCAAGAAGTCAGGAAAGGACAGATGTTGGCAAGGATGCAGAGAAAGAGGATCCCTCCTACACTCTTGGTGGGAATGCAAGGTGGTGCAGTCACTCTGGAAAACAGTACGGAGGTTACTCAAAAAGTTGAAAATAGAGCTACTCTACAACCCAGCAATCACAGTACTGGGTATTTACCCTAAAGACACAAAGGTAGTGATCCTCAGGGGCACGTGCACCCGAATGTTTATAGCAGCAATGTCCACAATAGCCAAACTATGGAAAGAACCTAGATGTCCATCAACAGATGAATGGATAAAGAAGAGGTAGTATATATATATACAATGGAATACTATGCAGCTATCAAAAGAAATGAAATCTTGTCATTTGCACCGACGTATATGGAACTAGAGGATATTATGCTGAGCGAAATAAGTCAATCAGAGAAACACAATTATCATATGATCTCTCTGATATGAGGAACTTGTGGGGTAGGGCGGCGGATCATGCTGGGTAGGGAGGGAAAAATAATGAAAGAAGATAGGATGGGGAAGGAGACAAAGCATAAGAGACTCCTAATCTCACAAAGCAAACTGAGGGTTACTGGGGCCTGGGAGGGTAGGGATAGGGTGGATGGGTTATGGACATTGGGGAGGGTTTGTGCTATGGTGAATGCTGTGAAAGGTGTAAGCCTGATGATTCACAGATCTGTACCCCTGGGGCAAATAATAACAATAAAAAAAATTGGAGTAAGAATCTTCATAAAAAAATTTCTGCCCAGAGACAGGTGAGGAATTTCAGCTCCAGTGCTGATTGGTTCATTTTCTAGGGACTCTGAAACTAGGCCTGAGAACTTTCATAAAAACTGAGAACCTTCATAAAAAATGTCTGCCCAGAGACAGGTGAGGTATTTAAGGTCTAGTGCTGATTGGTTCACTTCCTTGGGACTCTCCAACCCTACTGTGGAAGGAAGCTTTCACAGGTTTATATTCTCTCAAGTGAGTACTCAGAGCCACCATGTAGGAGCTGTCTTGACTACTATTTCATTTTCCTTGTTCCCAATCAGGCCTGGGAAGATGGCTCTGCGGATCCCCAGAGGCCTCTGGACGGCAGCTGTGATGATGATCTTGGTGGTGCTGAGCGACCCAGTGGCTGAGGGCAGAGATTCTCCACGTAAGTGCACGACACCTACTCCCTAGAGTCACCACCTTAGGGAACAGGCTCTAAAGGACCTTGGGGCTGGGGTGTGGAAGGTTCTATGATCTCTGAATACAGTCTTTTTTTTTTTTTTTAAGATTTATTAATATTTATTTATTTGACAACAAGAGAGAGAGCGCAAGCAGGGGGAGCAGCAGTCAGAGGGAAAGGGATATGCAGGCTCCTTGCTGAGCAGGGAGCCTGACATGGGGCTCAATCCCAGGAGCCTAAGATCATGAACTGAGCCAAAGTTACCCTCTTAACTCACTGAGCCACTCAGGCACCCCCAGAATAGTCTTTTATTACAGGTTTTCTCTCTTTGGGGAAGGGAGCTCTGTTACATTCTCATTTCCATCTCTAAGGATGAGATGAGGACAATCTCCATACCATGGGCTCAATCCATCCTGAGGATGTTATAACGGGGAGGACGAAACAAAGTGTGCATCTGCTAACACTGACAGGACAAAGTGACATTCAGGTTATTTTTGAAAATACGAATTTGTTTAAAGGCGATACAGCAGTATTTTTCATCTCAGCGTCCCCCATGACTTTCTCTTGGCTACATACTATGAGATTCTCTGTTGGAGAAATGTAGGGCAATGATGGTCTCTGTAGTCTTAGTGTTTGATAAAAAGGGCTCCACATTCCTGATTCTGACTGGAGTGTACGTGGACACAAACTCTTGCTATTTGGGTGAAACTGACTGGGCGACCAGAGACAGGGAGTCTTAACTTCAAGTTTCACTGGTTTATGGTCAGATAGTAACTTGTATGGGATTCAGAGACTTGAGTTGATGGTGAACTGAATTTAGGAGAAGGAGAATGTAAAGAAGAGAAATAGCACATACTGAGAAACCATTTCAGCCACAGGGTTAGTATTTTCATAAATTCTCTCTGGATCTTCCTAACACCCCTCCGTGTAAGCATTATGACTTCCGTTTTACAAATTATATGTATGATATTGAAAACCTGTTTAGTAACCTACCCAAGCTGGTAAGTCGCAGGTTTTAACTGGAAATCTATTTTGTCTCATTCACAAGATTGTGTTCTTTCTGCAAATAAAATGTTTCTTTCTAGGACTTGGAAGGTGTGTGTCTCTTTTAGCCCAGCAGGAGTGAGCAAACCTCACACTGCTGTTGGGTGGGTGTGACAGAAATTCAGGGTAAACCCAGGCATTAGAAGGAAGGCCCTTTGCATCGGACAAAGAGAATATGCTTGTCAGGACAAAGTGAAGCTCAGTTCTCGGCCTTTCTCCTCATTCCCTTCAACGCTTGTGCTTAGGCGGACACTCGTTTGTCTCTGAGGTTCCCTGGAGTTCTATGGAAAATGGAATATTATGGGAGAATGCCCTGATCCGAGTATAGGGACCGATGTAAAATCAACCGGACTGGCCTGTTTCCCTCAGTTCTCAGGCTCAGGACTGACGGGGCGCAGGGCTTGTCTGTAGAGAGGGGCTTTCTTCCCTCCCCTCCTGTGTGAAGGCAGTTCTGGAAGCCCTCAGAGGAGGACAGCAGGTCTGGGAAAGCGGAAGCTCAGGGCAGGGGTGACGGGGTCCAAGGTGGGAGGCCGTCAGGTTTATCAGGCCGCCTGGTAGAGCCCACAAGATCTGCGGGGTCGGCGGGGGCTAGCTGGGCTGAGGGGCGGAGGCCTGACTGACCCGCGGTGATTCCCCGCAGAGGATTTCGTGCTCCAGTTCATGGGCCAGTGCTACTTCACCAACGGGACGGAGCGGGTGCGGTACCTGACCAGATACATCTATAACCGGGAGGAGTCCGTGCGCTTCGACAGCGACGTGGGGGAGTACCGGCCGGTGACGGAGCTGGGGCGGCCCGACGCTCAGTACTGGAACAGCCAGAAGGACATCCTGGAGCGGACGCGGGCCGAGCTGGACACGGTGTGCAGACACAACTACGAGATTGACAGGAGAATAATCCTGCATCAGCGAGGTGAGCGCAGGCCCTTCGCCCTCCGCGGCCGCCCCCTTCGACCCAGCAGAGTCACCCCGCGGGAAGGGGCGAACCGAGTCCGGTTGCGGTGTCCTCTCGCGCGGGGCCGGCACCCACCGCAGGGACAGGGTGGTTGGGTGCGTCCGATGGCGGAGGGGCGTGGACGCGGGCCGAGCTGGGGACGGAGGGGGCACCCGTGAACTGTTCCCGGAAGAGCCAGGTGGATCCGTCCAGTGGGGCAGCACTTCCTCTGCCTTTTCCACCACTTCTGCGCCTCCTGGCTTGCGCCCTAAGAGTGTTGGCTTTGTCTTTCCCCACCTTTCCCTAAGCAGAGCCCAGTGAGCTCCCTTTCCCCGCAGGGTCCTGCACTGAGCTGTCCCAGCCCCTGGAAGCTTAGTGGGCTGGTCCGGGTGGGAGGAGGGCACCTTGCACTCGTGGTTAATGAGTCGTCACATGCCAAATTTTGACTTTTTGGTTTCAAATTATGATTCATCTTAATTGTTTTCTTAAACTGCTGTGACTAGACCAGGACTTCTTTGAGGGAGAAACTGCCTTATCCTTGTCTGCCTAGTACCTGACTCAGTGACTGTTAGGCAATGGGGATGCAAACCTTTGTGGAATTAATGAATAGAGGTATTAGGCTGGCCATCCACTTAGGCTCAAGAGAAAATAGAAGGGTAAATAAACCTTAAAGACTGACTGTATTAATTAGTATTATTTTGCTTAATGCTTTAAAGTGTGACTTGGATCTTATACCCTAGCATTTGTGAAGGCAAAGTGTAAGAAAAAAAGTGTTTACTAAAAAAATAAGCAATACTTGAATAGTGTTGTAAGGGAGAATTTTAATTTCTCAAAAAATCTCAACAAATGTCAGAATGGAAAGGTGTGAGATTTTGTAGTCAATAAATTGATGCTATTAAATTGTTGAATAAAAATTGTTTCAGGATTCCTTTGGCCTAAACCCTGCCTGTCTTCCTTCCCTCTACATCCCCTCCTCTGGGCATCACCAACCACTTCAAGGGTAGACATTCTGCAAGTTAACTGTAGCCATTTAATAAGCACCTATTTCTAGACAGTGATGTTACCACACACCATCTATATTACACCATTTAATTTCAACAACTAACTACCTTAGGTGTTAGGAATTAGCAACCACTTTATATGCCAATAAGTGTGGAGGGAAAGAAGCCCGGGTTTATTATTTTTATTTTAAAAAATTTTGTAAATAGTGGCCCGTGTAATACAGGAATCTATAATTTTAAAATGCTTCATTCTATCAATTAGTATCAATAGAATAACTTTCATAGAATGATTACTATTATTTCTTCAGACTCTGAAAAGTAAGCTGACTGATGTTTATTTGAACTAATAAAGTGGCCAAGCTCAGAGGCTAATCCAAGACTTGGAATCCAGGGAACTTTCCACCCTGGAACCAAGAGAGGACCATTATCCATGGGGAGACTTGCTGTGGAGTCTCACATCTCACTGTCTTTTCTTGTCTGTTACTCCCCTCAGTGGAACCTACAGTGACCATTTCCCCATCCAGGACAGAGGTTCTGAACCACCACAACCTGCTGGTCTGTTCAGTGACAGATTTCTACCCAGGCCAGATCAAAATTCGGTGGTTTCGGAATGACCAGGAGGAGACAGCTGGTGTCGTCTCCACTCCACTTATTAGGAATGGAGACTGGACCTTCCAGATCCTTGTGATGCTGGAAATGACTCCGCAGCGAGGAGATGTCTACACCTGCCATGTGGAGCACCCCAGCCTCCAGAGCCCCATCACAGTGGAGTGGCGTAAGGAGCAATCTGTTTCCTTTCGTTATGGGCTTTACCAGACAGAGCTTCCTCCAGCTCCTCCCATTCTGTTCCTCATGCTGGATGGTGCTACCAAGCTGGAAATCCCAGGGGATTAGACTGCCTCTTGTCCCAGGGCAGGGGCATCAGAAGAATCTTGATCTCCTTGTCTTTCTAGATACTAGAAATACTAGATATTAGAAATGATCTAGAGAGATCATTCTCCACATCCTGGTCCCACAGGCCAGACCTATAGCTCTAAAGGATTTACTACTCTGGCTGGTGACTGGGTTCTTGGAGTCTGAGGTTAGGGATGTGTCTGGAGGAGGAGAATTCAGCTTCCTCCTCTCTCTCACATACCCACTATGTGCAATGATCTATCAGTGGGTCCTTTCCTCCCCTAAGGGTGGTCAGAATGGAGCACTAGGTTTGCCTGGCTCCTCCAGCTCCTGTACCTCCTGTACTGGACTTCAGGCTCTCCAAAGGGACCCTGTGAGGTGTGGGGACAGCCCTGACACTCAGGCTCTGCTCTCCAGGGGCACAGTCTGAATCTGCCCAGAGCAAGATGCTGAGTGGCATTGGAGGCTTTGTGCTGGGGCTGATCTTCCTCGGACTGGGCCTTATCATCCGTCACAGGAGCCAGAAAGGTAAGACGCTCTGGGAAAATGGGGGAGAAGGGCTGTGCTTGAGGGTCTGTGTTCAGAGGGGGGCCTGTGCCTCTAGATGTAGCTCTTTCCTTCTGACCCTGAAAGGAAGGAGCCTGGGCTGGTGGTGGGAGGGGGACAATCTAGGGGGAAGTTTCAGAATCTGATGTTACTGGTCGAAAAGGTAACAGGTGGAGTATATTCTGGGGTTCCTCACAGCTCATCATTGTCTCACTGGCTCCTTTCTAAAAGCTTCCTTCTTTAGGAGGGTCAGAACATCTGCTTCCCTTCCTTCTGGGGGCAGTTTCAATCATTTTAGGGAATTTTAGCTTAGGGCAGTTAAGGTCTTCTGGTTGATGGGTAGGGAGAAATTAAAATTCCAATTAGGTTTCTTATCTCACCTCCCTTTGGGGTGAGTGAGAGACTGGCTGTTTGTGTAATGAGACCTTTTTCTGTATCACTTCTTTTTGTAGGACCTCGTGGATCTCCGCCAGGTACTATTTCTACTCTGATTCTGTGGGGGTTTGGGCACAGGTGAAAGAGGGAAGAACATGAGGTGAGGGCACTCAGTTCATGGCCTGTCCCTGCTGCAGAGATCAACAGTTAGGGGAGAAGTTTGCCCAGTTTCTGTAGGCAGATCCAGAGTTGTTCCAGAACCAAGCCGTAACTTTGGCAGTATTATTCTGGGAAACGTGGAACCAGAGCCACGTCTTGGGTGTTAGACACCCGGATGATACCTACGTTGTGTTACATGTTGGTGGCTACTGCCTGTGTGAGTTTATAAATGAAAGGCTGCTAGTGGAAAAAGAAGGTGAGTTATTACATTTAGTAAAGGGATTGAAATGTTTGTATTCTCCTAAAGGATAACAGCTACTCCACTGCCTCCCACACACCTGTGTGCAGCTGGAGTGCCCTGTTCTCTTGAGTTGATTGCACCTTTCCAGAGATATTGGGGGAGGTGACAATACGCCCCGGACCCCAGCTTTCTCTGATGCTAAGGTGGCCCTGAGAGGAGGGGAGGGGGCGCGTCCCTCAGGGTCCCATGTGCTGATCATCCTCTTCTCCACAGGGCTCCTACACTGATGCCTGAGGATACCTGGGATTCCGCCTTCTGTAATGCCTGCCTGTCCTTGCCCAGATTCCCAGCTGCCTGGCAACCTGTCCCCCACATGGATCAGAGGCCTACAGTGCCTCTGACACAGTCACCAGGTCCCCTCCTGTGACCCCCACCCTGAGGATATGACTGTGGTGCTGCTTCCTGCACTGGCCTCGGAGTCTCTGCCTGTGAGCTCCCTGCCAGCAGCATCTACTCCTGCCCCAAGGGCTTTTCTGTTTCCGTTCTTCCTTCTCAGATGGTGCAAGAGGAGCACATTGAAGCCTTTTAGCTGAATGTAGAGATCTTACCATAATTAAATATGATTTTGAGTTCTTTATACCCTGAGTCTTCTTAACTGGGTGGAGGCAGGAAATCAGAGCAGAATGAAAGGATCATACTGCTCCTTGAAGGGAGACTAGAGGCATCTGGGGCTGCCAAGTGAAGAGCAGGCAGAGGAGATAGAAAATCAACTGAATAGTCACATCCTTCATGAGTATTTGGTATTGTTCAGTGCAATGGCCTAAGGGTGTGCTGGCCTCTCTTTAGGTTTGGTGAGCATCGTGTAGGTAAGCTGACAGTGGATTTATGCAGGCACAGATATAGTGGCCACTGGTGTCTCAGAGAATCCCAGAGGTGTTTCAGATATATCTTGGCAAGTCACATTGATCAAGGTCCATTTTTACTTTGAAAAAGTATGACTAGCAAAAAAAGTACTGTTTCTGGTTTCACATGATAGAAATCCAACTCAAGTTTACTTTGGTCACATTACAAGAAAGTCTGGGGTCAAGATGACTTCAGAAGTCTAGATCCAAGGGCGCCTGGGTGGCTCAGTCAGTTAAGCATCAGACTCTCGATTTCAGCTCAGGTCTTGATCTCAGGGTTGTGAGACCTGGCCCCGCGTTGGGTCCTGAGTTCAATGGGGAGTCTGCTGGAGAGTGTCTCTCCCTCTGCTCCTCACCGTGCCGTCTCTCTGTCTCTCTCCTTCATTCTCTTTCTCAAATAAATAAATAAATCTTTATGGGAAAAAAAGGAAGTAGCTAGATCCAGTCATTCAATGAGATCTTCATTTCTCTCTTATCTTTCTCTTATATCTCTATGTGCGTACCTTTCTATGTGTCTCTCCTTGTTCCTTACATTTCTTTCAGTGCATATCGCTGCATCTTTTCATTTTATTTTATGTTATTTGTTATTGTAGTACAGTTGACATAAATGTTATGGTAGTATCTGGTGTGCAACACAGTGATGTGACAATTCCATACATTTCTCAGTGCTTATCACGATAGGTATAGTCATCGTCTGTCACCATACATTCTTATTATATTATTGACTTTATTGACTTTTTCTCTCCATGACTTTTGTCTTTTATAACTGGAAGTTTGTACCTCTTAATCCTCTTCACTTATTTTGCCTGTCCTCCCGTCCATCTCCCCTATGGTAGCCACTAATTTGTTCTCTGTATTTATGAGTCTGTTTTTTGTTTGTTTGTCTTGCTTTTTAGATTCTATATCTAAGTGAAATCATATGGTATTTGTCTTTGTGTGACTGTCACTTAACATAATACCCTCTAGATCCATCCATGTTGTTGGAAATGGTAAGATCTAATGTGCTTGTGGTAGAGTAATATTACATTGTATATACATACCACATCTTCTTTATGCATTCTTCTATTGATTGACACTTGGGCTGCTTCCATATCTTGACTATTGTGAATAATGCTGCAATCAACACAGAGGTGTCTCTGCACCTTTTTATGTCTGTCTCTGCATCTCTGTCTCTGTTGTGTCTCTCAGTCTTTCATTGCATCTCTGCCTCTTGCCAGGAGCCGCATGGGCCTCGCTGACTGGGCCTCGCTGGTTGACATAGTCACAGCATGGAAATGGCAGCATTTGCACAGCTCCTGCCATACAGAGCGAACCTGGTATCTCCTTCCCCCGCTTTTGATTTCTGTCCTAGGAATAAGCCTGTTGCTTATGATTGGGCCCTAAGGCACTCCACACCAGGCCGTGATTACTCACATGACATTATATGATGAGGAGAATCAGACCCTTAGCCCCACAGCAAGGACCCTAGATTCTATCTCTGTGACCCTCTCTCCCAGCATTTTCTCATGGAGCTCTTGTAGATCAGAGAGAAAGACTTTAAGACACCACCAGGCCTGGGAGCTAGACATTAGTTCAGCCCGAAGAAAAGGAGCCTTATCTAAAGATGATATACAAGTCAGAGCAGGACATAAATTACTACATGTTTCTTTACTGATTAATGAGAAGGCACGGTACCCTCCGTAAGGTCTGCATTCCATGAATATTGCCATTTATTCAGAGAATAGCCAGAACAGGACCCCTATGGTGCCTGCACACTCAGTTACAAAGAAATAGCTCATGTGAACAACTTAGGTTCTACTTTCGTAATCAACGCTATTTCCCCCACTTCTGCACTCCTTGCTTCTGTGATTAATGTGCTAGATAGTGACACGTGATTCACTTATGTTAGACTATGCTTGAGCTATATAACTAGTGCCTTATTCATATAAGTTTAACAAAGATAGATGATTCTAATACATAATAATGGTTACTGTCTTTAACTTGTAACTCTATTACTATGGAATTTCCATTTAACTCGTTTCTAAGAACAAAAGCGTGACCCACTTGCCCTGTATGAAACCCGCTTGCCCTGTTCAGCTGAAGAAGCCATTTCAATGTCATTTAAGACAGATGATCTGTCTCCGTTCCAATCTATAGGGGGCAGACATAAAGTGTAAATGTCGAGGTGAGGAGAACATGAAGAGAATGTTTCCATTGATCAAAACACCATTATCACAGGAATCAATCAACTTCAGAAAATCATGTTCTGGGGCGCCTGGGTGGCTCAGCGGGTTAAAGCCTCTGCCTTTGGCTCAGGTCATGATCTCAGGGTCCTGGGATCGAGGCCCGCATCAGGTTCTCTGCTCAGTGGAGAGCCTGCTTCCTTCTCTTTCTCTGCCTGCCTCTCTGCCTACTTGTAATCTGTCTCTCTCTGTCAAATAAACAAAATCTTAAAAAAAAATCATGTTCTGGTCATGTATTGTTCATCTTACTCTCTATAAATAAAGCTACTGAGACCAGCAGAGTTAGAGATGCCTGCTTGGTGATCAGAAAGATCTCATGGCTCTCTCACTCCTTTTGCCAACACCGTCCATCCTTTAGGGACCCCTGGACCTGCTGGAGCTGGACTCCGGCAGCCCACCACCCAATCCCCCTCTCCTCTGACAATCATCAGTCTGTTCTCTGTATCTACGTGTTTGGTGCTGTTTTTTCATTTGTTTTCTTTTTTAATTTCCACATATAAGTGAAAATATATGGTATTTGTCTTTGTCTGACTTATTTCATTTAGCATAATAGCTTTAAGGTCTATTCATGCTGTCACAAATGACAAGATTTCATTCTTTCTTATGACTGAGTTGTATCCCATTGTGTGGTTTGTGTGTGTGTGTGTGTGTGTGTGTGTGTGTGTGTGTGTGTATAATGTTTTCTTTATCCCTTCATCATCAGTGGACACTTAAATTGTTTCTATGTCTTGGCTATGATAAATAAAGTTACAATGGATATAAAGGTGCAGTCCTTCTCAAGTTTTTGAGGAAACTCCATGTTGTTTTCTATAGGGTTGAACCCATTTACCTTCCCACCAACAGTTTATAAGTGTTCCCTTTTCTCCATGTCCTTGCCAATACTTATTCTTATTTTCTTGGTGATATTGCAATATACTAACAGGTGTAAGGTGATGTCTCATTGTGGTTTTGATGCATTTCCCTAATGATTAATGATGTTGAGTACCTTTTCATGTTTTCATGTACCTGTTGGCCATTTGAATACCTTTCTTAGAAAAATGTCTATTCAGGTCACTAAAAATGTCCATTAGGTCCATTTAGTGTAAAGTGTAGTTCGAGTCCAGTGTTCAGTTTTTGTGATTGTATCACAAGAATTTTTTTAACAGTTGTTTTGTTTGAATATGCATCTAAACAAAGCCTAACATTTGGTTGATATGTATCTTCAGTTTTTTTAATGTGAAGTTTCTCTGTCCTCTATTTTTCCTTGTAAATGATTTGCTGAAGAAAACACGGTTTTCTATTTATGGATCTTTTAAAGAGTATGATATTAATTTAAATATTAACAAAGTCACAGTTTATGCACACAATCAGAAATAATTCAAATAATTCAACTTTTTAAGAATCACATAATTTAGTGTCATGAGGACTGATATCTAACTAACTTTGTTTACAGTAATGTCATGTGGTGAGCCCACTTTTAACTTTTAGCTGAAAAAATGAAATGATTGCTCTTGTTTTTAGATTTAATTTTAATTCCATTTTAAAATTTGTGAAGACATTATGAATTAATCTCCTTAATAAAATGCAACATCTGTTAAATTTGTTTTCCTCAGTATTTCATGGGAAAGGAGTCTGAATAGGTCAGCATTTGTATAATCCTGGAACACTGGTCATAATGTGATTCAATATAACCTTTATTACAATAAAACACACACAGACACAAGCACACACATGCACACCATATCCAAATTCCTGAGTTCTCACCTCATGAAATCACTGAAATTTATATAACATTTATTTGAAAACCTATTGCCATAAACTCTTCCTGAGTTTATTTGTGCATTTTCAAATGATCTACATTTTTTGTAACAGTTTTTTGTTTATTTTTATTATTATGTTCAGTCAGCCAACATACTGTATATCAGTAGTTTTTGATATAGTGTTCAACGATTCATTAGTTGCATATAACACACATACTCTCCTTAATACCCATCCCCCAGTTACCCCCTCCCCCAACCCCCCTCCCTTCTGTACACCTCAGTTTGTTTTCCAGAGTCCAGAGTCTCTCATGGTTTGTCTGCCTCCTAGATTTCTTCCCATTAAGTTTTCCCTCCCTACCCCTATGGTCCTCTGTGCTATTCCTTTTTTTTATTATTATTCCCTATTTTTTTATACTAAAATTTTAATTTTATATATTTGATATCATAATTGCTGATTTTTCTTTTTTTAATACACTTTTAGAGCAATTTTAGGTTCACAGCAAAATTGAGTGGAAAGTACAGAGATTTTCCATATAACCTTGTCCCCACCAAGCACAGCCTCCTCTACTAGCAACACCCCCTACCAGACTGGTATATTTATTACAACTGATGACACTACACTGACAGATTATCATCCCCCAAAGTCCATGGTTCACACCAGGAATCACTCTTGTGTACATTCTGTGGGTTTGGACAAATGTATAATGGCATGATCCACCATTATAGTATCACGTGGAGTAGTTTCACTGACCTGACGTCCTCTGTGTTCTGTTACCTACATTTTCATGATAACTTCTGGGTCAGATTCCCTAAACTTACTAATTCCTAGACTCCATTTTTAATCATTTTCTTACTTCTACCTCACAGTTTTTGTTCCTTGAATCTTTCCCACTTTTCCCCAAAGTAGACATGCATGAGATCTGTTACATATAACATACATTTGTCTTGAGAAGCCAAAGTCAAATATTACAACTTACTTTCCTAAGAATTCTTTTAGTAACCCTCCACCAGTGATGTTGCAGCAAATAAAAATCAGAGGAGCACTCCGAGAAGTAGGAGAACTTGGGTTTATTTTATGCAGGTGGACCCAGAGGAGGTGGTGCTGGAAATTCTGGGCCCTGGATAGGAGGATTACAGAGGTTTTATAAGGGAATGCAGAGGGTCAGGTTTCAAGGGCTATGCTGACTGCTGGTAGGTGGGTTTAAATGGGGGGGGGGGCTGCTTTAGGTGGTAATACCAGTCAGAGCAGGGAAGGGAAGCTTGTTTACAGAAGCAGAAATGGCTGGTTATCTCTTGCTCCCAGCAGGGGTCTGGTTATCTCTGGCTATCGTTAGTAACTTATGTCTTTTGGGGGCCTGCTGGCCTGCTCTGGGTAATTTTCCTCTTCATTGATGTGTCACTGACTGCTATATCCTATCTATTCTCTTAGCCTAATCCAATCTCGGAATCTCTGTTTCTGGAAAAAAAAATCCTTTCAGTAACTTATGAAAAGAAATTCATTTATAGCTCCATGTTTGAATCTTCCAAATCATTAATGGACTCAGAAAAACAAAAGTGCTTTATATATGATATGATATTTTTAATAAATTAATTATGGATACAAGTAGCAATGTTTTCTTATGTATTTGTATACTACATGTAATCAAGATTATTCAAATTCTGTCAATAGCTGCAAAGAAAGTATTATCACTTCCACATTATGGATGAGAAATATTTGACTCAGAATATATTTAGTCAGTGTGTATAAAATACTAGATATACTAGTATAAAATACTAGCTAAGTTTAAAATACTAGCTATAAAGTGTTGAATCCTGAATTTGAATTTAGGTTTCTTTCTATAAAACTATGTTTTATCAATTAGTGTATTAAAATTGTATCTCCCCCCCCCCCCCCNCTCATTCATGCAGGAGGCATGGACAGGGACAGCCTCATACATTTTACAGCTATTCCATAATAGTGTCTTAAATACAATGCATGGACACAGTAGGTGCAGAGTAAAAAGACTGAGGCAAATTTAAGCCTAAAACAATTTCAAAGGGCAAAATGACTCCAAGTCAAGTCACATACACTTTCAAGAGTGACATCGTGGACACACTCAGGGAAGCCAGAGAATTCCATCTGTTGATCCATTTCCTCTGCTAGAGTTTCCAGTAGGAGACAATGAATCTAGAAGATAAGGCATCCATAGCTCCAGTACATTATCTCCACCATGTTGTCCCTCCTGGGATTTTTCTCTCATAGCTCATTCTTTCCTTGACCAAGAGGGGTGAGGGGTGAGAGGCAGGGGGCTGGGGGTATTGGGGTGTTTTGCTGTTTTCCAGGGTGCACACGCACTACACAGGGATTCGGTGAGCTTGACCTAAACTGATCTGCCTAGAAACGTCCTGTAGCTATATTCACTCTACTGTCCCTGACATGCCAGGGTGCACAGGAAAGTCTCTGTGCTTATCTAGCAGGGAATCATGTAGGAAGTGAGGCAAACAGCAACTGTGTTCTCAGAAACTTAAATATGTCTGTGGTTTCTACTCCCATTCCTCTTCCTTTTGTTACTATCCCTAAGTAAGAACAAAGTATTTGGTTCTTCTCAGATACTGACCTTGTGGTCTTATTCTAATCTCTCCTAACTGACTTCCATTTCTTTTCCTGCTTAAAGAATTCTTATTTACTCATGGATGAGTAAAGGAGAGGAAAGCTGGTCCTTCTATCAATCATTCTTCAAAAATTGAAATTTTAAAGTTTTGGAAAACAATTTTGACTTTCAATACTTTTGAAATTCAAAATTCCTTTATCTTAATTTATTTCTCTTTCATAGCTTTTTAAAACTATACTAAAAGGAGTATGAACTTACTTCTTCATTTTTGTATTTCTTCTATAACACATCTATACCAAGGACAGAGCGCTTATATTACTTACATTAATGTCTGAATTAGGGGAAGGGTGGTAATGCCCTAGCGTGGGAAAAATAGGAAGAGAGAAATATTGACATCAGTTAAAATATCAAAATATTATCAGTCTATATTTGCTTGCTCCCGTGTTACTGGACATGAAACATAATCTAGAAAGTGAGATTAAGTGGGCCTGAAGCATAAGGGGCCACAGTCCTAGTCACCCCTGAGATGAAAGACAAGAAAAATTTTACTAAAAGATCTCATAAAGGGAAATTTACAGTTTCCATGGGAATACTAGATCAGGGTCACAAGGTACCAGGTAATTGGGTGGAATATCCCAGAGAGCTCATTGTAGGTAACAACTGAGAAAAGAAAAAAAAAAATCAGGCATTCAAGGAGCAGAATTCCAAAGGGTATGTGAGCTCTCACAGGATATAGAAGGACCTTAAATTCCAGAAAGGTGAGAGGAGGAGTGTTGGAAGAGAGAAGGAATATGATGAACTTGGCCAGAAAATAGTGCTAGGTCACCTATCAAGTCCACTCTTCTGCTCTGGTCGGTAGGCATGTGGTGCATCTGCAATAGGACAGAGTTGGATCATAGGGGCTCCTGTGCAGTCATCATACCCTCCCCCAGACTCTTACAACCTTTCAACCATATATGTGTCCACAGACTCCTCCCAGTTTCCTTCCTCCTGGGCTGTGTCTCCAGCTCTTAGCTCTGACAAATCTGAATCCTTACCTTCCTTTTTAGGGTGCAACTCACAAAGGCCCTTGATGTCTGGAGGCACCACTTGAGCGCAGACCTTGGATGATGAAGACAGTGCCCACCATGATGCCCAGAAGGCCCACAGTCAACCCCAGGGCACAGACCACAGTCTCTGTCAGCTCTGACATAGGGGCTGGAATTTCAGGTTCTGTGAAAATGAGGTTATCTAAGTCAGAATACAGAGTGTTGCTTGATGTACATGTGTGTGTGATGGGGTGGGAGGGATAGTGTTTTTTCTAGGAAACTCAGGCCACCAGACTAAGGGAAGAGAGTAAAGTCTATTATTTGAAACCTTTGAAGTGTGGAAAACATGAGATTCACAGGCTAAAAGGCAGGATATTCTGAACTTGATAGAGAAAGAAGGTGCCAAGGGGGTGGAATTCATACATACCCCAGTGTTTCAGAAGTGGCTCATCCAGGCCCCAGTGCTCCACCTTGCAGTCATAAATATCATCAGCAGAAGGGAGGAAGGTGAGGTAACTGATCTTTAAGAAGGAATAATCCTTTTTGATAAGGAAGCTGGTTTCAGAAACACCTTCTGTGACTGAGTGCCCATTCTTCAACCATGTGACATTGATCACAGGAGGAAAGATGTTATCCACAAGACAGATGAGGGTGTTGGGCTCACCCAGCATCACAGGAGACTTGGGAAACACAGTCGTCTCAGGAACCTCTGTGGTGAGGAAGCAGCACTGGTATGAATTTCAAAGAGCTCTGCCCTGAGGTTCTGCACTGTGTCCTGCAAGAGCCCTCCCACCAACAGTTCCCCATCTGATGGTAGAAGAGTTCTTACTTACCTTCTGCTTGGGAAATGCTATCTACACACTGTCTATACTTTATCCTTGTGCCCTTCCCTCTGTGGGCATGATTATTAAAGCAGCAGATCTATAGGACTTCTCCTTGAAGGGTTCAAGGAACATGGTATGGGAGTAAGGATCCTTGTATTACATGGCAATATTTCAGTTTTGAGATGGCAGAGGATGAGTGTTCAGTAATTACTACGAGAAGATCTGGGGAAAGATCCTTGGAAAGCAGTCGAGGTATCTATCACTAGGGAGAAAGGGAATGAGACATGATATATATGGATAGATTCAGTAAGAGTAGCAGAGTGGTGGACACATACCATTGGTAGCAGCCGTATAGTTGGAGCGTTGAGTCAGGATGTTCAAGTTGTGTTTTATTTTAGCCATTTCACTCAGTGCACCTTGTGGGTCAAAACCTGCAAATGTGCTAAACACAGGCAGCCGCCAGACAGTTTCCTTCTTCTCCAGATCCACAGAGAACAACTCATCTTGGTCAAATTCAAAGGTATATTGGCCAGAGGGACCATAAGACTGGTAGACTTCTATGCCATAGGAAGCAACATGGTCAGCTGATCAGAGAGTGAGGAACAAGAAAAAAACAGAGGGAGAAAAGAACCTTATTAAACTGAGTGACAGAAGAAACTAATCTGGCTTTCAAATATTGTGGGCTTCATCTTTGGCAGTGTCTTTTTTTTTCTTCTTCTTCAAGATTTATTTATGTATTTAAGAGAGAGAGTGTGTGTACAGGTGGGGGAAAGGGCAGAGGGAATGAGTCTCCAGCAGACTCCATGCTGAGCACAGAGCCCAATGCCAGGCTGGATCTCATGACCTATGAGATCATGACCTGAGCTGAAACCAAGAGGCAGTCGCTCAAGTGACTGAGCCACCCAGGTGCCCCCTTTGGCACAGTCTTTAGGCAAATTTTCCTGCCCTCTTTCCTTCAGTGTTGGTAACTGTCCAGTTAGAATGCAGTCTGATTTTCCACTGTCATGTAGGCTCCATGAGGACAGAATTTCCACAGCCTTGTTTATTGCTATTCCCTGTGTGCTTAGCTCATCATCTGGCACACTCAGTACATTTATGATAAACGTAATGAAATGAAAAAAGGAATGAGCAAATTATCATGGTTTTAGCTTCCTTTCTCAGAGATTGAGTTTATTTCCCTCTGCTTCATAAGTTTTATCTCTTACTTAATTTTTTCATCAGTTAATAACAAATACATTTTGATTCCTCCCTCCCTCAGGACTGGTTCAGAGCAGAACATTTTCTACACAGGTATTCCTTCCTTCTTTCCTCCTCCTCCTCTGCCTCCTCCTTCTTCCTCTTGTCTTTCTAAGATGAGCACACAGGACCTTATTGTTTTTCTAACTATTGTAGGATATCAGAGAGTATGACAAGGACAGAGATAATACTACAAAGTATATAAAAATAAACAATGTTCCTAAGGTCTCTGTTTTGTTAACAATAGTAATCCTCAGAGGAGAGCAGTTGATTTTATCAGACATACAAAATGGAAGCTTTATTAGATTTTAGATTTCTGTCACACCCATTGCTCTCCCCTCTACCCCTTAAAGGATGTTATTAAACCTGTCCTCTTATTCTGACTCAACATTTCTGTCTATTGAGAGCTCCAGGTAAACTATGGCCCTTTTCCTAAGTGGAGAATATAGTTGTGTGAGGACGCCAAAGTAGAACGGTAGCAGTAGGACTCCACACAATGAGACTAACTGTACAATTTTGTGAAGAAATATGTGGTTTTTTTTTAATCCTATCCTCTTCATGTTCTTCCTCATTTACTGAATACCAACAAGATGTCAGACATCATGAGGAGCAGGGAGTAAAACACCAATCAGCATGGTTTCTGTCATCAAGGAACTTATTGCTGGCAGGAGAGTCAAGTGAGTACAGAAACAAAGACAGGAAGCTGTGGTGAGTCCTTCAAGGGAACAGCACCAGTCTTATTGTCTCCTCTTCCTCTGCAAATACCTCATCTGCCAGTCAAACCAAAGAATATTATTCATTTGTGTTCCTTGGTCTTTGAAGGAGCCTTTCTCCTTGAAACAAAGTTATCTTTACAGATTTTCTGGACACCTCCAATTCCTTCTCCAAGTTCCTGCTTAGTTACCAACATTTTAGCTAAATTCTCTCATTGAACATGTTCTGACCAGATTATAACCTCCAGCACCTCCATCCCAGTCGGAACCAGTTCACTTTTGTAGTTTCTATCTCAGCTGGGTCCACAGTGCTGCTCAGCAATGGTCCTTCTGCTTTCCTGCACCAGGGGGCAGATAGTTTGTCTTTTCATCTTTGAATCCCCGAAACTTATCTCACTGTGTGCTCAAAAGTTTATAGTGAATGTCAATTGCTATTCTTGAGGATCACAGAAATTTGGGGGAGTGGAGATTTGACACAGAGGTAGTAGAACGATATGGAAGTAATCAGTAGTAAACAAGGCTGTCTTATGACCTGTGAGCCTAAGCACTACTGGTTCCCCTTTTTTCATAAAATGTTAAAAATCATATTTTGTGACTATACTGGTATAAAGACAAGTATAATTCAGGCTGTATTAAAAATGAAAACACTTTCTTCTACTCTAAAAGGTCATTTTTTCTTCTAATTTTAAAGAAAATTAAAAAATTTTCATGGTGGCAATGTGTTTACTGTACGTAATGGATAAGTTGAACCTGAACAGGGTGCTCTGGTGTGACATTGAGGAAAGGAAATTGGAAGTTCTTTGGAGAAATAAGTGAAACTTCCACCAGCAATGAATTTAGAATGGGAGCAGTCATGGTTAACAAAGTCAGTGAAAATTACAATACATTCCATTTCACTTTCCCTCTTAACTTTTTGTTTTTTTCTACTTTGGTTTTGATATAATTAGTGTTTACTTGCCCCATTTTCCTTTTAAGGGTCTCCATTGGGTAAAATGAAAGACAGGTCATTTGAGTTGACAATTTGAGAATAATATAATTTAATTAACCAAGTTTTTCATCATAAAGTTATCAATTTTAAAATAAATATGAAAATATTGTCTACTTTGTTAAAGAAAATAAATTTTGGAAGCAGCCCATATCCACTGTTAGATAAACGGATAAAGAAGATATGTGTGTGTATATATATGTATGTATATATACACAAACATACACACATATATACATACACACACAATGGAATATTAGTCAGTGATAAAAAGAATGAAATTTTGCCATTACAACAACCTGGATGGAACTAGATAGTGTGTAATGCTAAGTGAAATAATCATTCAAGGACAGTGACCATGTGATTTCAATCATTTGTGGAGTTTAAGAAACAAAACTAATGAACAAATAAAAAAGAGACCAGTCAAAAAACAGACTCTTAACTGTAGGGAACAAACTGATGGTTACCAGAGGGCAGGTGGGTGGGTGGATGGTTAAAACAGGTGAAGGGGATTAAGAGTACACTTATCATGATGAGCACTGAGTAATGCATAGAATTGTTCAATCACTATATTGTACACCTAAAACTAACATAACACTGTATGTTAACCTTTCTGAAATAAAATTTAAAAAACTTATTAAGCCACACCTGTTATAGTAACAATTAAGAAATAAGAATTAATATCTCTTCATTATTGTTAAAGTATTTCTAAATACATACTTTACTTGATTATTTGTGAAGTGACATACATGAGGTCATGTTGTAGAATGACTTGTCTAAAGGTATTCAGCTGGGCTTGTTCACTCACTCTCACCCCCTGTGCCAGTTTGCAGCATGAAAATGTGTGTAAATCTGAGACCAAGAAGAGGACACCCTTCTTTGTATCTACATAGTATACATAATTTATGGAACTCTTTACCCAGACTACAGAAGAAACATATAAAAAGCTTCACAGTGTTGTTCAGAGACATTTGAGAGCAATAGTTCATGAAATTTTAGTAACAAAACATCCACTCAAGGAAACATCCCTAATCTTTGAGGCAATCATGAATGAATGCCATCGAGCCCTGCAGGCTATATTCACTGGATCTGATATTAGAAAGGAATAATGTCCATGATGAACTCTGCAACAGCACAGGAAGCAGTGAGAGTGGGTTGGGTCTCTAATTTCCTGAAGGAGGAATGACCATAATTTGAGATCTGCTTAATATTGAGAACACCTTTGAGGAGTCTCTGCTATTTCTATGTCAATCTCTATTTTTCCTCTTCCAACTCCTTTTCCCAAGTCTAGTCCCTACATCCGTCAGCTGCGCACTCACCCACAATGTCTTCAGTTCCACCAGGGCTCATCATGGTGGTCAGGGCAAGAGTGCCCAGAATCAGAACTCTGTTGAGGGTCATCCTTTTTCCAATGTGGTCTCTTCAGTTGCTGTTCTGAGTTGCAGAGCAGTGGTAAGAACACAACTGAGAAGGGAATCTAAAGACACCCAAACCAAACCCTGCCAGGTTAGGTTCTGGCCAATCAGAAAAATTCCCTCTGATGACACTTCTGTTGCCAGTTGAAGAGCTTGTACTAAGAAGCCAGGGAGGGTTTGGGAAATCCCCTTGTTCCGAGGTAGCCTCCTGGGGGAATTATCTAGGAAAGGAGGGAGGGTATTAAATCAGAATCATTTTATGGGTGTGTATACTTGCTTGTGGCAAGAGGAGTGGGAATTTCTGAGTAGCTCCATGTATAGATATCGTCAGTAATATGGTGTTCTTCAGGCTTTTCTGGGTTACAATCTCCAAAAATTCTCCCATGAATTGATTCCCTCCCTGGCAATCCCTAACTCGAACCCTTTTTCTGGCCTCTGAATATGATTAATTGTCTTTCTTTTTTGCTTCCATAGTGCATGTAAAATTTTCCAAATTTCGATTTACCTGCCTTGGGTATTTCTGCTGGTGGTGGTCAAGGGATACCTTTGCCTTTCTACTTATGTAAATCCAGTTGAGTTAAGTTCTTCTCTTGTTCTCAAAAGCCCCATATTTGCACCTAGGACAATAAAAGAAGTCATGAAGTCATGAATGCTGCCTACAGTAATGGCTTCACCTTTCACCTCAATTTTTCCCTGTCTAGAATATTCTCTGTGCTCTGTGTTTTACCTCTGTCTATCTACATTTAAAGGGAATTTGGAAAGACAGCTTTTTTTTAGTTTTTAAATTTTTTTACAATTAAGATTGTAAGTCAAACGTTGAGGCCAAAATGAGAATTGCTATGACTTAGAAATTGGGATATGAATGAATATTCATATTCTTTATCCTGCCACATAGTCCAGATATTTGTGAGGGACTAGGAATTGAGCTAATGTCAAAGGCAGTCATTAGAGGAAGACTTTTTTTTCCCACACGAATTGATTTTCTTTATGTTTTGGAAGGCACAATTTGATGGGAGTTCCACTTAGAGTTGATCTCTCTGTCCCTGTTAGATGACAGGGACATCTGTCATCTAACAGAAACATTCTGTTTCTCAGCACACTGTCATACCTCATGATGACAGAGACTGTAGGAAGAGTGACACAGGAAAAGCCCTGGCATCTGGCAGCCGCCTGGTACTATTAAGCAGGCCTTGGTGTTGCCAGGAGCTGGTCCACAGCTCACAGCCAGGTTCTGGTGTTTTCCTGGTTAAAATAAAAAAAGTCGTAGGACAGCAGTACCAGACAGCCACTCAGTGACCAGGGTGGATCAAGACAGAACACTAGGCCACTCAGTAATCATGCCTGAACACAGACAAAACACAAACATTGTCGAAGCCACAAAAATGACCAACCATCCTTCTTCCCTAGATGATGTGACTGCCTTCTGCTTCATTACCAGTTAGAGCTTTAGCTAACCCAGTCTGGTCTTCCTTCCTTTTAGGTAAGATTTATTAAGATGCCCAATTGTAGAATTATTCCATCCCACCATCTACTTCCTGACCATCCAACTAAGAGCAGAGTCCCTCTTTCTAAATCCTCCTCAAAATCACCTAACACAGGCAGAAACCCTATAGTAGTTAAATTGTCAGTTTCATGTGTTGGTTAGGCTCTAGTCCTCAGTTATTCCATCAAACATTAATGTGGGTGTTGCTCAGAAAATACTTTGGAGATGTGATCATAATCCATGATCAGTTGAGTTTAGGTAAGAGAGGTCTTTCTAGATAGTCTGGATGAGTCAGAACCAACTAGCTGTAAAGTCTTCAGAGCAGAGCTGTGGGCTCCTGGCTGGCTCAGTGGGTTAAGCATCTGGCTCTTGATTTCAGCTCAGGTCTTAATCTCAGGGTCAGTAATTTAAGCCCCATGTTGGGCTCCCTGCCGGGTGTGAAGCCAATTGGGGAAAAAAAAAAAAAAGAAGAGCAGAGATGAGGCTTCCCTGAGAGAGAAGAGATTGCACTGTGGGCTGTAGCACCTGCTATGCCCAGAGTCACAGTGTGCCTTTCCTGACATTGGCCAGGCCCTGTGGATCAAATTTGCCTAGTGCACCCCACAATTGAGTAAACTACCTCCTCGCAAGAATTCTCTTACTGGATATTTCCTGCTGGTTCTGTTCTTTGGTTCCAACACCCTCTTACTGAGATGCCCCATGATTCTCCATCGTGAGTTTTCTCCCTCACCGTAATGAATAATAAAACCAACTTGTTCATCCACAGGTGTGCTCCTGATGGTCTTTGGCTGGAGGCATCAGTAGCAACTTATCAGGGTGCTCTGAGGAATTTACATATGCTGCACTTGGAATGAAAAATTCCTATGGCTCCCGCTATACCTCTACTACACTAATATCATCCCCACTTGTCAAGGAGGATATTGAGTGTCAGAAAGGTGGAAGAATTTTCTCAGGGACACACAACTGAGGAGTGCAGAGCTGAAATGTGACAAGGGTATAAGCCATGAGTCTTTGAAGGAGTTGGGAGTTTCCTGTGTGGATTCAGAATACAGAGTCCTAAGATAATTAGGATAGATATTTGGCCCTACGTGTGGATTTGGTCTTTCAAGTCTGTGTCATTATGGATCAAGAGGGATTCTGAGGTTCCACTGAAGCATGCTTCATTTACCATGCAGCATCCTTTATTCTGTGCACAAAATAACATGTTTCTATGCTTTTCCTGGATTCAGACTTATCTGCTTTGTCCTGTTAAAATCATAAATAATGGAGCTGGCCTCAAAAATACCCTAAACAAACAAAACCAGTTTAGTCATACAGACAGATCTCAATTTAGGTTATTTTACAAGACTAATTGAACTGGAGCATTTCTTGCTTGTGTTTTTGGAAATGACAAAGGAAATTGAACTGTTTCCCATGGTTGACATGAAGGAACCACTGAAAACTGTAATATAGTAGCCAATCCCTGTGAAGAATTAGCAGTCATTGCTTTCTTATAACATAAGCTACTTTGTAACAAGATACCCTTAAGCCTCCTTCCACCTTCTGGTATAAATGCTTCTGATTTGCAAACTTTTTGGTATGTGCACAATAAATTTTTACTAAATACTTCTTCAGTGATTCATTGGTTTTACTTTGGTGGCTTTGAACCTTTGATATTTCCTTGCAGAAATTAAGATTTTGACAAATGGAGAAAACTTTTCTTGATACTTGGAATTTTACCTATTAATATAATCTTTAAGGAAAATTCAGCTCAAATTAAGGAATTATATTGTCAGCCCTGTGGATCAGAATGGCATCGTGGATGGGAAGTTGAAGGTCCAGTCTCAGATCTCTAATCCTGGGGGATGTTGAAGTCCCAAACAAGCCTATGTCATTAACTAAGAGAAGAAGAGCTCTGTCTGTAACCCAATTCTGTGTCTCGCCTCCTCCTGTTGTCACCCAAGTAACCTGTTCTACTCGCTCAGTCTTCAGGTCATGTTTTTAACATAAGGTAAAATTAGTAGTGAATTAGTGTCAGAGGAATGGTGCACAATTTTTGAAAAAAGCAAATTTGTTATCACTGTCTAAAAGGAAAACGAAAGGCCCATTTTTAAAATAATTTAATAGTAGAAATAAACTTTAGAGTTTAAAATATTACCTTGTCCAATAATTTTCTCAAAAAGCACTAATATCCTTTATTGATTTAACTTAAAATTATTAATATAAATGGGATTTATATTATGTCCTTATAACTGACATCATTGGAAGCCCTCTAAGAAATTATTTAGACAGAATGCAGGTTACTTCTAATGGGCACTTATAACATTTTCTAGAGACTTGTGTTCTTTCAAATTCTTTAGTTCTGACTTTCAATTCTTTTGCCCTGTCGTAACCCTAGTTATTATGCATTGGTGAAGTTTTACTAAAAAGACCAAAGACTCTCCCATCTTGCAGATGTTAAAGATGCTTCACAGCAATAACTGAGTCCAGAGCAGAAGAAGTCAGAAGAAGACAGGCTTTGTAATCAAATAAATAAATGTTCAACACTGCATCACCTTGGATAAGTCACTCAAAATATTTGAGCCTTAGTGTACTTTTCTATAAAAGGAGATGAGAGCCATTATGTGATAGTATATGATGAAATGAAATTATGAATAAGTACAAATTATAAGGTTTAAATACGGTCCAGGGCCTGGCACATGGCAATATTCACAAACAATAGCAACTCTATACTGACAAATATTAATCGTGCTGGGCCAGGGATGGCCTATAACTTTTCCCTCATTCATCCAACCTTCTCCTTGTGGCAGTGTGGGTTTGGAGAAGCTGTGAGCCAGAAGAACACTAAGAGATCACTAGGAAATAGATATGAAGGATGTGGTCTCAGTCAGCTTTTTCTATATACTAACTACTATGAAATGTAATGATTTCAGATGTTTTAGTATTTTCTCATGATTCTGGAAGACAGCACATGGTGCCACACCCAGGTGGGCACCCTGTTCTGGGCCAGCTCATCTGTTTTCAGGTGCTCACAGGTCTGTGGCAGCCACTGTGTCAGCGCAGACCTCCGGTGCCTCCATTTGGACTCATCATCCAGCAGGTGGTCTCAGACTTACAAGGTGCTGAAAGTCTCCCTAGTGCAAGAGAGATGCTGCAGGGCTTCCTCAGCCTAAATTTAGACTCACAGCATCAGTTCCACAACATTCTGTTAGTCAGAGCAAGTCGCAGTAGTATGTCAACTTACCAGGTGGGTTAACATTGAGGTTCTTAGTACTACGAACTGCAATGAACTTATGACTATCCTGCAATTTACTATGAATGTTCTCCTGCTTTTGCATATAATAGATCTATGAGTTTTGCATGTGAGAGTTGGAGTGCTTCCATATATGACTTGAATTCCACCTACTCACCTACTGAATTTTACTTTCTCCCCCTAATGTTCTCAAAGGAGATGTGAACTAAGAACAGTTGAAATCCAACCTACACTAGATATTTGAGTTGTTCTCTCAAAAAACATTTTAGAGTTTCCAGGTGAGAGCACAGAAACTGGGAGAAATGCCAGTGATCTTCTTACCAAGCACATTCTGAGGCAAAGGCCTGGGTACTGATATCCAGTCACATAGCCTCTCATTTGACAAAGGTAATTGTAGAGGCTGCTTTTAGGCAAACGTATTTAAGGGATGGAATACAGACAGGCCCATAGGTGATCCACCTCAAAATACCCACAGACCCCCACTGACCAGTGGGCTACTTACAACCAGGCGCATTTACCAAAAAAGGGAGAGTTCCCTTTGTTGCCACGCCACCTCATCTTCCCCTTTTAAACACAGCCCCACCCACTGCCTCCTTGCAGACAGCCTCTCCTCTGTGCTCTTACCCTCCCTTGTCTATCTCTGTTCTGCCTCAGGAGAATTCTTTCACCTCCAGTGCCATTGGCTTCCACCTGATCAACGCCCCACATTTGGGGCCCCCCATCTGATCGAGAGAGACACCATCCAGGTACCATGTCAATGAAGGAGATGGGCATTGCAAAGACAATTATTGTTTTTCTTTTAATATCACCTCCACCTATTCTTTGCCACCAAAAACTCCTATATGTATGAACTAGTTGCTTTCCCTCTTAAATTGCTAAAAACCTTAAAAATGGCCTACATGTCCCGATCTTTCACTAGAGCTCAAGGAAACTCTTCAGCTAAACTGAATAGGTTCTTTGATGAGGACTGCATGCTAGGATTATAGCATATAGTCAACAAATGTTTGTTCATTGAACTGAAGCTCTTAATTCATCAGGTTACAGAACTGACTGCCTAGAGACAGATGATGTTCTTCATGTCCCATGGTGATTGGTTCTGTTTCCAGAAACTCTCCAATCCTAATGTACTTATTGATGTAGTTTGAAGAGGTGGGGTTTGGATAAGATGGCCAAAAAAGAATTCTTGAGATGTCTTCAGTGCAAAAGGTGATTTCATCAAAGCATGGGGGACATGACCCATGGGCAGAAAGAGCTGCACTGGGGTCTTGAAGAGTCGCCAATTATATACTTTCACGTTGGGAGGGGGTTAGGGACAGCACAAGCCTCCAAGATATTTTGAAATCAAGGTTTCCAGGACCTTGAAGGGATTACCTATTTTTAGGAAAAGGTCATTTTCTAATGTTTAGTGAATTCTCGGTCGTGAGACCCTTCAAATGTATATCAGTGTGGCATATGCTTGGAAAATGATTCCTAACATTTATCTGGGAGGCTGGGGAGGAGGGGGGCAGTGTGTGTGGGGGAGATAAAGGGAGCTTCCAAAGGAATAGAAATTTGTTTAAAGTAGAATACATTTATTCTCCAGGGTCCCAGGACCCTGGAGGGTCAAGCTAGGATTGCCTTTAGCCCTTAGCAAAGTGTCAACATCTAGGTAATTGAGTTCCCATAGGATGGTCACTCTACCTGTTGCAAGGACTTCTCAACGGGCTGTAGGAAGGAAGGAAGTTCAATTTTTTCTTTTGCCTTTGTATATTACATCGCTTATCATGATCACTCATCATGCAGGAATATTTACTTATTGTTTAACCTATTGTTAAATATTGAATACTTACTTATTGTTTCAATAAAGTAAATGAAAAAGCAAATGAAATTTTAAATGTAATCATTTATTTCAAATTAAACCAGATGTCAACACATATACTTAAAGCATTTTGCCTAGAAAGTTTCAAATTGTGATTTAACCACAATATAAAAATACAAGTGAAAACACAAGTAGCATTCTAATGTTCTAATAACCGACAATAATAGAGAGAAGTAACCCACATGTGTGTAAGTTTGGGAATTTTGAAAAAATACTTCGGATGAAAGAAGTATCTTATAAAATTGTGTTTCCAACAATAGAATTGGTTCCACTTTATTCTTACTGGAGTATTTCTCTAAAACTATCTGTAATATAAATCCTGGCAATTGTTTTTCCTTTTTTTAATATGATTACCCTAGTGAAGACTGATTGCTGAGGCATCCACTTCAGAGGCTATCTTGAAAAAACACATTGCCACTCAAAGGACTAGATAAAGAGCCAGGGTGCCCAACTCTGATTTTTATGTTTGTTTTAGTGGTCTAGTTGATTTATTTATTTTTTTTAAGATTTTATTTATTTGAGAGAGAAAGAGTGCATGAACATGGTGAAGGGCAGAGGGAGAATCAGACTCCCACTTTGCAGGGAGCCAGCTCTGTCTGGGACACAGTCCCAGGACTCTGGGATCATGACCTGAGCTGAAGGCAGATGCCCGACTGGCTGAGCCACCCAGGTGCCTGAGATCTAGTTGATTTAGATAACTAACACCCTTCCCCTTCTTTTCTCTTCCTGTGCCTTAATTTCTCTTCATGGTTTCAATTCACCAACAAAGAGTGAACCTGGAAAATCCTGGACCTCCACTCTCAGTCTCAATACAGGTAGGTATTCCTCCCCACCCCCATCTGTGACCTCACTGTATGGTCCCAGACTGCTGTGTAATTTACAGGATTTGTAAGTAATACACCTTGTCTCTTTCAAAGTTTCCTGTTGGTTATTGCTGAGGGCATCTTTCAATCTCATTAAGAATCACAGGGGTTGGTCCTTTGGTCCTGCAACAACATTGTTTATGGATAACCGGAGGCAAGCACAAAACACTATCTCATGAAAAGAAAAGCTTTGTCTTGCACCTGAGAGATGGTAGTAGAGCTTGAGTGGGCTTAGGCTGTGCTCTGAGGAGAGAGGATCAGGGGGAGGGGAAGAACCCAGAACCCCTTAGGCCTCTTCGTTCAGCCTGTGCCTTTGATACTCATGCATTCATTCTTAAGTTTGAGATGCAGGAATATTGAAGTCCATAGTACTTTTGGAATCTTTCATAAAAGGAAAGTCTCCCCAGTGTAGAAATATGATGATATCACAGAGTAACCTGGATTTATACAAAGAAGTGAAAACTACTGAAAATGACATAAATGAAGATTAAAGAGATACATCATTTTTTCTTTTCATTTCTTCTTCTTTTTTAAATGTTTCTCAACCACAAAACCATTGGTATTTTGACAG
>LNAC01001228.1:169676-185471 GCA_002007465.1 Ailurus styani | reverse complement strand
AATGAAACTGCTTCCAAGAATTCAGCAAATATAATTAAACCTAATATTACTCAATGTCCACATATTTGCAATGTAAAAAACATGAGCGCAGTGGAGTTCTTTGAGAGACGTCATATGAAGGAGTTGTTGGAACCAGGCCCAAACCTTCTCCCTACTCTGGAACCTCCTCAAACATCCTTAAGGCTACAGAGTAACATAAAGGGAACATCGCATGCTGTTCCCATGGTCCAGGAGCCACTTATGGAATAAGTATTTTAAGAAGAATAGGTTGCATAGGGCACCTGGGGGGCTTGGTGCGTTAAAGCCTCTGTCTTCAGCTCAGGTAATGATCACAGCATCCTGGGATCGAGCACCTCATCAAGCTCTCCTGCTCGGCAGGGCGCCTGCTTCCTCCTCTCTGCCTGCCTCTCTGCCTCCTTGTAATCTCTCTCTTTGTCAAATAAATAAATAAAATCTTTAAAAAAAATAAAAAGAAAAGAAAAGGAAAGAAAAGAAAAGAAAACTAGGTTGCGATTACTGCTTACTACATAATGACATACATTAGCTTACTTCATATTGTTCACTTAATGTTATAGGTCAAACCTCGTCTGTCACTTCTTGCTCATGCAGTAGATTGTTATGCATTGCAGGAAATCGTTAAGACTTTGGTTAATCATATTCGGAGGAATTGAAAGGGGACTATAATCTTTATCTAAAAATAAAATCACATACTTGATGAAATGGAACAATAAGGAAATGTAAAACATATAAATAAAGTACCTCCATGTCAATCCGGTGGAGATGCCTACAACCAGTACCTATGTGTGAACCTCCTCATTCGCCGACGCCATCCTTTCCTTCCTGTACTCACCCCCTCTGGAGCTGGACTCCAGCAATCTTCCAAACCCACCGACAAACCTGGGAGGACTGCAAACAGCTCCTTCACACATTGTTCAACACCAAGGAAAAAAGAATTCTCCAGGAGGCATGTAAATGGCTTGAGGAGGTAGCGCCAGTTGGCACTTTAAACCCTGGGGGGTGGGCCCAAGAAACTGCCCCGGACAGCCAGCCTGATTGGAACTTCAACACAGAGGAAGGTCGGGATGCCATCAAATACTACCAGGACGCTATCCTACAGGGAGATCACCAAGGTGCCAAAAAGCCTACCAACATGTCAATAACGGCTGATGTAACTCAGGACAGAGAAGAGACACCAGTAATTACGATGAATGGCTCTGGGAGGCTTTCTGCATATATACCCCATTTGATCCAGAGGTGCCAGAAAATCAATGGATGATAAATGCAGCGTTCATTGCCCAATCAGCTCTTAATATTCCCTGGAAACTCCAAAAACCGGAGGGTTTCACCGGGATGAACATCACCCAACTACTGGAAATAGCAAACAAGGTGTACCACAACCAAGACACCATAGCCAAGCGAGAGGCAGAAAAGAAGATGAAGCAAAAGGTCACTCTGCTAGCTACAGCCCTCCAACAAGGTGCCCAACTAGATGAAACAACAGGACAGACAGAAGCATGACCTCAATGGCACAGAACCCTCGAAATTCTGCATATTGCATATTGCAAGGGAATGGGGCACTGGAAAAACGAATGCCCAAATCGAAAGCACAGGTCATTCAAGCCCTCCACCCTACCTGAGGCTCAGACAAACCAAAATCCTGACTTCATTGGACTAGCCAACATAGATTTGGACTGACAGAGACCAGGCTCAATGATGTTAGGCCCCCGGGGACCCACGGTTGATATGAGTGTTGGGGGCCAGAAGATTACTTTCATGCTTGACACCAGAGCAGAGCACTCTGCAGTGACTACACCAGTGGCACCCCTAACAGGACGGACCATAACCAGCATAGGGGCCACCGGAGATTGGGCCTTGAGTCAACCCTTTTGTCAATCCCGGACCCGTAAATTGGGAGGACATGTAGTCTCCCATGAATTTCTATATGTTCCAGTCTGCCCACTACCACTTTTAAGAAGAGACTTACTTTCAAAATTAGGGGCACAAATTTCTTTTGAGCCATTGGGACGAGCCACCATGATTTAA
Organism: Ailurus styani; assembly: GCA_002007465.1. Lineage (NCBI taxonomy): Eukaryota > Metazoa > Chordata > Mammalia > Carnivora > Ailuridae > Ailurus > Ailurus styani. The sequence goes on along the minus strand of LNAC01001228.1, from coordinate 183,428 downwards.
ACCCTACCGAGCCTGGGATTATCATGTCCTTAAGCACACCTCGCCATGAGGAATGGAGGTTATTTGAACAAGATTATCCTGAAGCCAACCCTGAAGCCTTCTGGATTGCATTCCCTGTGGTATGGGCAGAAGACAGCCCACCCAGGCTTGCCATCTTTGGAGCTCCATTCATTATAGAATTAAAAACTGGGACTCACCCTCAGTTGCAGAGATAATATCCAATCTCACAGGAAGCTCAGTTGGGCATACAGGCCCATCTGGAGCAATTGAAAGAGGCAGGCATCCCTGAATGAATGCCAGTCTTCTTAGAATACCCCACTGCTCCCTGTCAAGAAACCTAATGGTGACTACTGACCTGTCCAGGACTTGCGTGCTGTGAATCAAGTCACCCAAATCCTGCACCCAGTAGTGCCCAAGCCCTACACCCTTTTAAGTCAGATCCCACCAGACACTGCCTGGTTCACCTGCCTCAACTTAGAGGATGCCTTCTTCTGCATTTGCCTGGCCCCAATAAGCCAGCCCCTTTTTGCCTTTGAATGGACTGATGCCAGCACAGGGTGCCAAATGCAGCTCACGTGGACCCGGCTCCCACAAGGATTTAAATACTCACGAACAATATTCAGCGAAACCCTGGCCTCTGACTTGGTAACTTTCCCCGGGACCAGGCTGGTTGCACAGTTCTGCAGTATGTTCTCCATCTCCTCATCGCCTGCTTGTCTAAAGAGACCTGCTACCGGGCTACACTCAACCTCCTTCAACACTTATCAAAGAGGGGATATCGAGTCTCTTGGAAAAAGGCTCAACTCTGTAGACACGAAGTCAAATATTTGGGGTTCATAATAACTCAAGGGAAGCAAGCCCTCAGCATAGAATGGAAAGCTATAATAACTAGCCTTCCACGGCCCACTACTGAGCGAGCCCTGTGTGAATTCCTGGGGGCCGCAGAATTCTGTAGGATCTGGATACCAGGTTTCTCAGTCATAGCCAGGCCCCAGTACGATATACTGACGGGGCTAGACAAACAACCTTTAAAATGGGAAGACGCACAATAAAGAGCCTTTAAGAAACTTAAGGACTTGCTTGGAAAGTCTCCAGCCCTAGGCCTACCTGACACTGGAAAACCTTTCTGCCTATATGTCCATGAGAATGATAAACAGCTGTGCAGTTCCTAAGTCAACCCTTAGGGCCCTGGGGGAAGTCCATCGCATACCTGCCCAAGAAATTAGATCCTGTCGCTTCTGGCTGGCCCCCATGTCTAAGAGCTCTGGCTGCCACCATGCTCCTCATCAAAGAGGTTGACAAGCTCACCCTTGGACAGCAGTTAACCATAAAGATTCCCCACTCAGTAGTAACTCTAATGAACAGCCAAGGTCAGAAATGGATAGCAAATGCCAGCCTCACTCAGTATCAAGGACTGCTCCTGGAGAACCCCCGCATTAACTTATAGGCTGTACAGGGCCTCAACCCAGCCACATACATTCCGACAGCGGAAGGAGAACCAGAACATAACTATCCGGAAGTCATTACTGAGGTGTACGCCACCCCTCTGGATCTCAAGGACTTCCCTTTAAAAAACACCAACCTCACCCTATACATGGATGGCAGCAGCTTCCTAAGTAATGGATCAAGGAAAGCAGGTTATGCTGTTACCACAGCCAGGGAGGTCCTGGAAGTTAAAGCCCTCCCTCAAGGATGGCCTGCTCAAAGAGCTGAACTTTGGGCCATAATCCGAGTGCTTACATTGTCAAGGGACAAAAAGGTCAACATAATCACTGACTCAAGCTACGCCTTTACCACCTTACATATACACAGGGCAATTTACAAAGAAAGGGGGCTCCTGATGACAGATGGGAAAACCATCAAAAATAAAAGGGAAATCCTCCAGTTATTAGAGGTGGTATGGACGTCCTGGAGCCTAGCCATCATTTACTGTCGGGGACACCAGAAAAGAGACAATGAAGCTACCATCGGGAACCACCTAGCTGATAAGGCAGCCAGAGAGGCTGCACAGAGTGGGCAGCCTATCACCATAGCGTCCATCACTCCCTCCCTACAGAGTCCCATGTACACAGCTGCTGAACATAACTGGGCCAAGACCGAAGAAGCCAACCGGCACCCACAAGGATGGTGGATCCTCCCAGATGGACGATTATTCCTTCCAGCGGCTCTTGTCCCTCAGGCAGTCACAGAACAGCATTTGACCTCACACCTAGAAAAAGGAGGGCTCAAAAAACTTCTGGCAAAATACTTCTACGTTGCCAGACTGGAAACTCTGTGTAAGTCAGTCACAGACTGTTGTGTCACTTGCGCTAATCACACAAAAACTGGACCCACCCCACCCCCTGCGGTACAACGCATGGGGGCAACACCCTTTGCAGATTTAGAGGTAGATTTCACGGAAATGATCCCTCACTGAAGCATCAAATATCTTTTGGTCCTAGTCTGCAGTGTCTCCGAATGGGTTGAAGCATTTCCCACCTGAACTGAAAGGGCCAAAGAAGTCACCAAGGTGCTACTCCGGGAAATTGTTCCTCGATATGGGATCTCACTTACCATTCACAGTGACAATGGTCCAGCTTTCATCTCAGAAGTTCTGCAAGGGCTAACTTCAGCCCTCAACATCTCCTGGAAACTCCACACAGCCTACTGACCTCAGAGTCAGGGAAAGTACAGCGCATGAACCATACCCTTAAGGAAACCCTCTCCAAGTTCCATACTGAAACCACTCTAGGGTGGTTAGATCTACTCCCCTTATTACTCCTCTGCTCCCGCTGTACTCCACAAAAACATGGATAATCTCCATTTGAAATAATCTATGGCAGGCCACCCCCCTTGTTAATCCCCACCTCAGGAAATCTCAATGTCGTAGGGGATACACATCTCCAGGGTCATCTAAAATCCTTAGGACAAGTCCTTACAAATCTATATGCCCATCTGTTAGAGAGAGCCCCTATATCTCTTAGGACTCCCATCCATTCCTCCCACCCTGGGGATGAAGTCTGGGTAAAAGATTGGAAACGTGAACCCCTGCGCCCGATCTGGACTGGCCCACATACAGTAATTCTTATAACCCCTACTGCCCTCAAGGTTTCCAACATCATACCAGGGATCCACCACTCATGTGTGAAAAAGGCAAACCCGGACCAGACCTCCTGGACTTCACACCCGTCACTATCAAACCCCCTAAAAGTCACTCTAAGAAAAGGCCCCCAAAATATCGGACTCAAAACTGGGGAATCCGATCTGGAGTAATACTTGTTCTTTTCCTGGCACCTCTAGAGACTAAAGCCAATGTCCAAATCTGGACACTAACTAAGGAACAAAGGAGGCAAGAAATGTTTATTGCCAACCAAACCCCTCTGACCCAGTGTCCCACTTTCTGGTACTGCAATGTCGGCTCCTGCCCTGGTCCTGGTGTTACCCCGGGTACGACATATACATGTGCCCAGAAGGCGGAGAAAGCAGATGTGGGGGTAAAGCGGATGCTTATTGTTCCCAATGGGAATGTAAAACTCTTGCTCCCTGGGCAAAAACTGACTCACATCTCACAGTTTCCCCTCTCAAAACTGGGAGAGAGACATCAATGTCTCTGTCCCTCACTCCGCAGAGATGAGAAGGTGTCTCTTGGAACCAAGAGAGGACCTGGGGTCTCGGTTGTGAACTGGCATGGAAGGAGACCCAGTGGCTATATTCTCACTCCAAAGTGAGGGGCGACAGACTCCCATTCCCTCCCGTGCTTCCCCTGGCCCCCCTATTGCTAACTATACCTGCCAACTCCTGAACACCACCTATCGCTTCTGGCTTAATTCTACATCCTCTCCTATAAATACCACTTGCTGGGTCTGCCTTCCCTTGACTGATTCAGGTTTTGTCAACATTCCCGTTCCTCCTGCATGGTTGCTGCCCAATAGAACAGACTCCAAAATCTTCAGACCAATACAATTAAAAAGAGTTCTGTTAACTCCAGCACCCAATATTATCTGCTTTCTACCTCCAGGTCTCTCTTGGACTCCAGATGAATGCTGTCTTAAGTTCACAGCGCCACTCCCTTATTGCCCCCCTGCCCCTGGCATTTTCCTTTCCTGTGAGGAAAACCTCCTTTTCAGGTGTCATAATACTAATGAAACCACTTCTGGTTGCCTACTTGTTTTCTTGTCCCCTTCCATCTCACTTTACTCAGACCGACAGTTCCAATCTCAAATAACTCCTAGCATACGGGATCAACAAGCTCTAGCGTTTCCTTTCCTGATAGGGGCTGGAATACTTGCCAGAGTTGCCACTGGGGCATTGGGACTCAGAACCTCCATTAACAACTATTATAAGCTTTCACAGGAACTCAACGATCATATGGAATGCATTGTGGACTACTAGACACTGCCAAAAAGGGGGGAACCTGCCTCTTCCTACAGGAAGAATGTTGTTACTATATCAACCAGTCCAGAATCGTCACTGCCAAGGTGCAAGAGCTCTGAGATTGCATCCAGCTGCATCGAGAAAAACTTGCAACATGGGGTTTCGACCCCCAGACATGGGCATCATGGTTACTTCCTCTTCCTGTCCCCCTCCTGTCCCTATTTCTCCTGATAACTCTGGGGCCTTGTATCCTCACCAGCATCATTTGCTTTATTAGGGAAACTGTCTCTCAGCACAGGACAGCTTATATCCTCGCCCTCCAGGGATATCAGTCTCTAGATGTAAATGATGATCTCTAGGGGTATCCCTGTCAATCATCAAGAGAGGGGACATGAGGCAGAAAAGCCCAAAAAGGCTGCCTCACTGAGATGGGGAGTCCCCAGGGATAAGGTGGCACTCCTCTGCCAAGTCACTCCTGCATAGACAAAGACCTGCTGTGCAGCCCTGAGCCAACCAGCTGTGAGACCCCCCCACAAAAGACCTAAACAAAGACCTGTTGCACAGCCCTGAGCCAATCAGTGGTGAGACCTTGTGAAAAATTCCTAGTTTGCCTATAAGTGCCCTCCCTAATGGTAACCGGGAGCTCAGCCTTTGTGAAATGATTCCGCTGGGCCCGCTAGTTAATAAAGCTGTGTTCTCCTAGCTCTCAGTGTGCCGCTTGACTTTCTCGGTCGCCTCTGAACTTCCGCAACAAATATCCATTACCATACCTAGTTATATTTCTTTTTTTCTTGTGATGAGGACTTTTAAGATTCGTTCACTTAGCACCTTTCAAATACACAATACATATATTTGTTAACTATTAATAGTTAGCTATTGATTCTATCAACACATTAGTACTAGTGATGTGGTTTGAAATAGGTAGGGTTTAGGAACTGATGGCCAGGAAAGAATACTTGAGGTGTTTTCGGTTCAAAAAAGTATTTTTATTATAGTGTGGGTTAAGACACATGTGCAGAAAGAGGTGCATTATGAGTGTGAGGGGTGAATACTTATCTATTTTGGAGTTGGGGGTTAAAGACAAGGGAAGTTTTCAAAAGGATTTTCATATGTTAAAGAAGATTTACAGGATCCTGGAGGCCTGACTATTGTCAAGCTAGGATTGGTTTTCCCTCTAGCAAGGCATTAACATTAAGATTGGGAGTTCCTGGAAGAATGTTTTACTCTGCCTCAAGTATTTGTCAATGGGGTGCAAGTTATAGGGTGATTTAATTTTAGTTACATTCCTTTTGACTTTGTTCACCACATCAATAATACATAATTAACTATCAACAATCAATAAGTGATTAACTATAGTCACCATGCTATACATTACATCCCATAACTTATTTATTTTACAACTGTAAGTTTGTACCTTTTGTTAGAGTTATTTTGATAATTATCTTTTCTAGGGTCTTTCATGAGCATTGTAGGATGTTTGGCAGCATCCCTGCCTTCTACCTGATAGAGATCAGTAGCATACTTCCTAGTTGTGACCACACAAAGTATCTCCAGACATTGCTAAATGTCACTTGGGGAAATCATCGTTCTATAAAGTAACAGACTCTCTAAAGCAAAAGTGGTAGCAATGCATTGCGTCTTTATGGAATATTAAAAAGTAAGCCAATATGATGTGGAAATGTTGCGGTTTGGAGCTGACAGCCAAGAATTCTTGAGATGTCTTCAGTTAAAAAAAGCTGGTTTTAGTAAAGCACAGGGACAGGACCTGTGGACAGAAAGAGCTACACTGGGGTTGTGAGGGGTGGCTCTTTTATACTTTCAAGTGGACAAGGGCTTAGGGGACAGAAGGAACCACCAAGGTGTTTAGAAACAAGGTTTCCAGGACCCTGGGGGATCTAGCTATTGTTAGGGAAAGATCATTTATTATTCTTTCATAAGAAGTCAGTCCTGAGACCCTTCAGTTGTGTGTCAGTGGGCCCTATGCTTGGAGAATGATTGCTAACATATATCTTGGTGGCAGTAGAGATAAAAGAAATTTCCAAAGGAAATTTTAAATGTTAAAGTAGACTGACAGGGTCCTGGGGTGTCAGCCTAAGATTGCCTTTTGCCCTTAACAAAGTGTCAACCCTGATTGTGGTAGCTGAGCTCCCAGAGGAAGACCACTTTGCCTGTTTCAAGGACTTATCAATAGGTTATAGGAAGGAAGGAAAATTAATTTTTTCTTTTGCTTTTGTTTCCCACATCATGTATGACAACAATTGCACAAAAAGTGGGAGAGAGAAATGTATTATAAACTGATCTAAGTTATTGCATTAGAATTTGAAGGTAGACTATATTTATCTGCAGTAAATCCTAGGGCAAGTGCTAATCCAATAGTAAGCAGGAAAATAATAGGAAAATGAGCAAATATCTAATATAATTAATAGAAAGTATTTAGCAGAAATAATCCAACCATTTTAAGAATTGTATGAAAAGTAATTCGTATGAACATATAGTCAACAACAGATGGTTGGGTTGAATAAAATGGCATGATCAAACTCTCATCTGTCTCTAAGTAACCCATTTTAAATATAAACACATAGCTACACTAAAAGTAAGAGGTGGAGAAATATATACCATGCAAAGAAAATCAAAAGAAAGCTGGATTAATTCTGTCAATACTAGACAAAGTAGACGACGGAACAAGGAATATTATGAGGGAAAAAGGGAGACATTACCTAATGATAAAGGGGTTATTTCTCCAAAAAGCCATAATAACTCAAAGTGTGTATATACTTAATGACAGAGTTTGAAAATATATGAGACAGAAGCTGATAGAAAGAAAAGGAGAAATAGAAAAATCTAAAATTTTGGTTTGAGACTTTACATTCGTTTTCGAGTATTTGATAGAAAAATCGAACAGAAAGTCAATAAGAATATAGAATATCTGAGCAATTCTATCAACTAACTTGACATGATGAGGGAGCAGAAGGCTAGCTGAAGACAGAGCACAAGCTGACACCCTGTAACCTTCCCCCACCCCCCCAACTCCTGGGTGGATCATGTGTGACATTCTTCCAGGAACTTCCAAACAATCTTATTGTTAATGCCTTGTTAGAAGGAAAAACAACCTCACTTGACAATGCAAGGCCTCTGGTATCCTGCTACTTCTTTAGCATATGAAAGTTCTTTTGAAACCTCCCTTTTTCCTTACCTCTCCCAACCCCATAGTATATAATCAGCCACCCCTCACAACCCTGAGGCAGCAGATCTTTCTGCCCCTGGGTCCTGTCCCTGTGCTTTAATAAACCACCATTTTGCACCAAAGATGTCTCAAGAATTCTTTCTTGGTTGTCAGCTCTAGACCTCACCCTAGCAAATCTCACCTATATTCCAGAACCCCGTCATATGGTGCCCAGCGTGGGGCTTTGAGTCTTTACATATGGACTCTGAGCTTCAGTGCAAAATTGGTGAGTACTTTTTCTCCTCTTCCTTTACTCTCATTTCAGGGGCTTTTTAAGGAATTTGGTCTTATTGGAACACTTTCATGTCAATTGCTCAGGCTGCAATCCTCCAGCCTGTGACTACTCTCTGGGGAGGAGAAAGTCTGCCTTTTGGCTGGAAGTTAGTACCCTGGCCGGGATGGTAATAAGACCCAGAAACTTGATGCCCTTTCTTTACTTCTGTCCTTATACGAAGTGTCTGTCTTGGGCACAGGACAGCCGTCTAAGTGACTCCCATGTGAGGTTTCCTCCTGAATGATCTAATGTGATCTTCTCCACAACCGTGGTCTAGCAACTTCTGGCCACGGGACTACCACCGCGACCAAAACCAGGACCTGACTGAATTAAAACCCAACTGGGGACCGTTTCCTTGGAAACTTGGCTCTAAAGATCATATGTGTTGGAATGTTGCATAAACCATGATGGATTTCCATCTTTACTGTTTCCCATCAATGTCTTCTACTAACTACTTAAATTACAAAATTGGATAATTCCCCTTTGTAAAACTTTTCTAGTATTTTCTATGGGTTAAAAGTGTCAGGGCAGTACACAACCTTCAGGACCTAGGATGGCATGGCTTGGTATTTCAGTCCATTCACCAGGCACCCATCAGCATTCTAGGATGCAATGGGGAAGAGGAGGGACACCAGCATCCCTTCAGGACCTTTTACAGTGGGAATACTTTCTGGGGAAGGTAGGATGGTGATCAACAGTGATTTTTGTTTGAGGGACACCTCCAGTTGCTTTTGACACACAGAACCTCTGACATATCCTGAATGGGATGCCACCCAGGAGTTGGGGGGGATTTGGCAATGGGCCTTCTTTACTTTTCTGGGAGCATGGCCTCAATAAGCTTCTTTGGTTCTCAAAGACTTTCTTGGGGTGCCTTTTAACTCACTGGAAACAATTTGGATTGCAAAAACAGTCCTTAGGAAAGGGCTGAGCTCCTATAACACTGCATGGCCTCAGTGGGATCTATCAGTTAGATCTTCTCTGCAGGAAATAGGGCAAATGGACCTAGGGTACTTTCACTACTTGTACCTAGGCCTTCATGCTCTACACTATGACCCTGACCTAAGGGTCTCTTGCAGAATGTGTTTGCCTAAACATGTCACCCCCTGGATATATTGAATAATAATTATTTAAATAGGCCTCCAGATAAATCCAGGTTGCTGGAGGAAACAGGACATCCTAGACAAAGGAGACTCTTGACTATCTCTCTCACTGTTCTTCCTAATAGATGTGGGGGGTTCTCCCTCAGTCATTTCCCAGGTGGGAATGGCTATAACTCGAACCATCTGTGGTTATTCTATGTACCTCGGGATGGAGACTTTAAGGAATATTCCCAAGCAGATGCCAAAACTCTCTTTGTTTCAGGGAAATCCCCTGTCTTCTCTGGCCTGACATGGACTACTTATTCCCCCTTGTTGGCAGGAAAACATGGCACCTGCTCCTCCGTTGGAGCTGATGAATTCTAGAACTGGGAATGCTTTCTCTGTCTTCTGGCAGCACTTCACCTCTTCTGTCTCCCCCTCCCCCTTCTCCTGTTTCTGCACCACCTTGGCTGTGGCCTGCATAACTGGCTTCTGTACGATCAGTGCCTCCAGACCCCATGACTCATTCTCTCTTCACTGTCAAGGAGCAAGAAGAACACCCCCTAGACCTAAAACCAATCACTCCAGATTTCCCACCAGTTTCTCAGGTAAAAAAAAAAATCGTTTTTAAATTGACAGTGGGGAGGACCCAGATAGAAAATAATTCAGTATTTAAACTAAGTTAAGTTTATTGATTTAATTATGATAGACATGTCTTTAACGTTATCAGCACTAAATGTAAAACTTATTTACTGAGATTTGCTAAAGATCAAATAAGGTCCTGTTATCTTTGTTGCAATTTGTTAGAAAAAGATGACTAAAATGGTAGTTATTCTTGTCTCATCAAAGATTTCATGGAGGTTAAGATAGCATTCAAAGTCTTTGGTAACCTGAAACTTTAAAGTTTTGCTTGGATGATAAGTGGGATTGAGTTCATTGGATATCTGGGTCCTTTCCGAATAAGATAAAGTGCTATAGTATTAAAGCATTGAGTACTGGCCATAGATTTGTGTTTTTGACCACTTATTGCAAAAAACTAAGGATATTTGAGTCTGTTGGTAAACATGCTTTGTGCTTAACTGATTCACAAATTTGCCATCTAAAGAATTCTGGTGTAACAGTTCACAATTTGTTACTCCTTAGTCTTCACTGGAGACTAAGGTTTTTAAAGAATGCAAAATTCTAAATGGAATTAAGACTGATGGGAATAAGGGAAAAAACTCTGTATGCAGAAAAGTGGAAGATGTGTAAGAAAGATATAAAAAAATGGGAATTGAAAGTCTGATTTCTCTATTCAAAAGACAAAGTTTTCTTGAATTAATTGATCTGCTCTTAAGAAGAAAATGTAAGCAGTTGTTTTCTCTTTGCCTCTCCTGAGAAACCAGTTTCTATGTTTTGCCTGTATCAGGTCTTTAACATCCTTAATCCTATTAAGGCATGTGCTTTAAAACTTTCTAAGGTCTTTACAAATTTTACCAAGATTTAAATTGTAAATGAAGTCTCTTTAACTCCTTAGGCCTTTTTATTTGGCATGTTAAGTTACTCTTGAAGCACTGTAAAACAGATATAAGCCTCAAGTTATGCTGTTGGTAAATGCTATAACTATTCTAGAGATGTAATTCCTAAAGTTTTACTGCAAGGTCATCACTTGATATTTTGATTATTAAAGTATTACGTGTCACAGAAATAACCTGGTTTCTTTGCCAGCTATATTGTAACCTCACCAGATCTTTAACCATGTCCATTTTTGAGTATTTTGTCTTTTATAGTTGTTGTTCTTATTCTCTTATAAAATGACTCATCTTCAAGGAAATTCATATAAAGGACTTTTAGGACAAATACAGGTATTGGATATCTTTAACATCCTAAAACTGAAATGAGTAGGAATTTCCAGAACTAACTAAAGCTGCATTCAAACTAGACAAGAAATAGTAACATGGGTCTAGGTGAATTGGGAAAACTAATTATATAGTTTTTGTAACTCTTGGTTGAAACATTGCTGGTTCTCTAATATTTACTCTTCCAGAGTAAGGAAACTTTTAAATGTATCTATTACTTACAGAAATGTGATGAAAAAGTATTCATTTGTAAGCCAGTGAAAGCACTTAACTTTTTCTCTACCTGAACCTTCCAAAATTCAAAAGGTCTCAGTAAGTGTTCTTTCTTCTCTGGCAATCATAGTCATTTGCATAAGTTCAATAAGAATCTGTTCTCCTTGGAACAGGACACCATTGGAAACATTGGTTATTTTACCAAGGCTTTGACAGGAATGTCATCTCTGAGAGAGACATGCATAGATTCAGATATGACCAAAGAGTCTTAAGGAATTTAGGTTGAGTTTATGAAACCTGGAACCATAAAGCCCCTTGGAAATGTTGGCCTGATACCTTGCTTACAGAGTTCCCAGCAGCCTCACTAGGTGAGTAAAGAATGTCACTTCCTGGCAGGTGAGGACTCTCAGGATACTTTGGGGATCTCCTAAAGAGGAATCCCCCCAAAACTACAGGTGTTGCAGGCATGTCTGATGGCAAATACTTGGCTTGGGTTCTGGCCTGGAGAAGCTACTAAAAAGCTCAATGTAGGGATTCCTTATAAAAGTTCCAGCAAAGCAGATTCTAAAAGATCTATACGATCAATCATTATTCTTGCCAAGCTTATGTAAATAATTAGACCAAGTTTGTTAAAGTTGGACTTGTTTTACAAACAAATTAGTCCTGATTTGGCTACCACTGGAAATGAGGGTTATTTTAGAGAGAAAAATTATGTTTCAAAAACACCTTTGTGGAGGTTAAATTCTAGATCTGATTGTCTTTAAGTGTTTGTTGTTTACCTAAGCTAGACAACTTGAGGTAAACTTCAGAAAAATTACCACAGTAGCTCATGTATGGATAATCTTCTTGCTTTTTATTCTGTGGAAATAATAACAGTACCCCATGGGCATATGATTATTTAGGATTAATTCCCTAATGACTAACAGTCTTTAAGGAAAAATTTTGTCATCCTTGAAGACTGGAGCATATACCACTCCATGGGATTAATTATGGACTCTTGGAGATAATGGATGACACCACTTTTTTTATGATTGGATTGGATGATGCACTTGGGGATGCCCTTATCTCCTGAGACAAGTCTTCTTCCACTTGCCAGTGATTCCTTGCAATTAGAATGTTGTTAAGGCTGGATTTCAAACAAAGGGGTCTTCTTGATGGCATTACCCCTTTGTCATATTTATCCTAAAAGCCACCTCTATTGAGGTACAATGCAAACAAAGGCTTTAGCCAAGCAAACAATAGTCCTCTTGGTAGGAGCCTTAAAGCTCACTATGGAACAGTCCCTGACTGTAATGACTTCACATCGGGTTCAGAGTGTCTTAGAAACCAAAGGCCACCAATAGATGTTAGGAAGCTGACTTATTAAATACCAGGTTATGCTTATAAACGTGCATGAATTAATACTTAAGCCTCTCAGTCTTTAAAACCAGGTACCCTTATGCCAGGACCTGACCATTGTATTACTATAGAACAAAACTGTTAAGAGGTTATTAATATTGTTTATTCTAGCAGTCCAGATTTAAAAGATGCCCTTATTAAAATTGCAAATGACAGCTGGTTTACTGCTGTCAGTAGCTTCATGGAAAAGAGGGGTAAGAAAAGCTTGGTATGCTATAGTCAGTCTTAACTCAGATTGTTTAAGGCCAAAGTCCTGTCAGCAACTGCATCTGCCCCAAAAGCAGATTAATAATGCTCAACTGTGTTTTGCAATAGGCAAAAGCCTTAAATATCTATACTGACTCCAAATGTGCCTTTCTTGTCTTATGTGCCCATGGAGCAATTTAAAGAAAAGGGGATGATTATTAAGCCATAACTCCCCAATGAAATATGGGACTGAAATTACTGCACAAATTCAAAAGATTGCCCTCCAAAACCAAATAACCCTTGAGATCCTGACTGCACTTCAAAGAGGCTCAGTGCCAAGAATACTATATCTAGCTAAGCTGTCACTGAAAATACAAGGAGACATAAAAATCTTCCAGGACAAACAAAAACTCAAGGAATTTGCAAACACCAAGCCAGCCCTACAGGAAATATTGAAAGCGGTCCTCTAAGCAAAGAGAACCTAAAAGAAACATAGACCAGAAAGGAAGAAACACAATATACAGTAACAGTCACCTTACAGGCAATACAATGGCTCTAAATGCATATCTCTCAATAGTTACTCTGAATGTAAATGGACTAAATGCCCCAACTAAAAGACACAGGGTATCAGAATGGATAAAAAAACAAGACCCATCGATATGCTGTCTACAAGAAACTCATCTTACACGCAAAGACACCTCCAGATTTAAAGTGAGGGGATGGAAAACAATTTACCATGCCAATGGACAGCAAAAGAAAGCTGGAGTGGCAATCCTTATATCAGATAAACTAGATTTTAAGGCAAAGAATATCATAAGAGATGAGGAAGGACACTATATCATACTAAAAGGATCTGTCCAACAAGAAGATCTAACAATCATAAATATCTATGCCCCTAACATGGGAGCAGCCAATTATATAAACCAATTAATAACAAAATCAAAGAAACACATTGACAAGAATACAATATTAGTAGGGGACTTTAAAACCCCCCTTACTGAAATGGACAGATCATCAAAACGAAAGATCAACAAGGAAATGAAGGCTTTAAATGACACCCTGGACCAGTTGGACATCACAGATATATTCAGAACATTCCATCCCAAAACAACAGAATACACATTCTTCTCCAGTGCACATGGAACATTCTCCAGAATAGACCATATTCTGGGTCACAAATCAGGTCTC
>LNAC01001228.1:143210-161637 GCA_002007465.1 Ailurus styani | reverse complement strand
CTCATACAGGAATTCAGTCAAGTGTCAGGATATAAAATCAATGCACAGAAATCAGTTGCATTTCTATATACCAACAACAAAACAGAAGAAAGAGAAATTAAAGAGTCAATCCCATTTACAATTGCACCCAAAACCATAAGATACCTAGGAATAAACCTAACCAAAGAGGCAAAGAATCTGTATTCAGAAAACTATAAAGTACTCATGAAAGAAATTGAGGAAGACACAAAGAAGTGGAAAAACATTCCATGCTCATGGATGGGTAGAATAAATATTGTGAAAATGTCTATGCTACCTAGAGCAATCTACACATTTAATGCAATCCCCATCAAAATACCAGCAATTTACTTCAAAGAAATGGAACAAATAATCCTAAAATTTATATGGAACCAGAAAAGACCCCGAATAGCCCAAAGGAATGTTGAAAAAAAAAGCAAAGTTGGCAGCATCACAATTCCAGATTTCAAGCTCGGTTAAAAAGCTGTCATCATCAAGACAGTATGGTACTGGCACAGAAACAGATACGTAGACCAGTGGAACAGAATAGAGAACCCAAAAATGGACCCTCAACTCTATGGTCAACTAATCTTCGACAAAGCAGGAAAGAATGTCCAGTGGGAAAAAGACAGTCTCTTCAACAAATGGTGTTGGGAAAACTGGTCAGCCACATGCAGAAAAATGAAACTGGATCATTTCCTGACACCACACACAAAAATAGACTCAAAATGGATAAAAGACCTCAATGTGAGAAAGGAATCCATCAAAATCCTCGAGGAGAACACAGGCAGCAACCTCTTCGACCTCAACCGCAGCAACTTCTTCCTAGGAACCTCACCAAAGGCAAGGGAAGCAAGGGCAAAAATGAACTCTTGGGACTTCATCAAGATGAAAAGCTTTTGTACAGGAAGGGAAACTGTCAACAAAACCAAAAGACAACTGACAGAATGGGAGAAGATATTTGCAAATGACATATCAGATAAAGGGCTAGTATCCAAAATCTATAAAGAGCTTCTCAAACTCAACACCCATAAAACAAATAACCCAGTCAAGAAATGGGCAGAAGACATGAACAGACATTTCTCCAAAGAAGACATCCAAATGGCCTACAGACACATGAGAAAGTGCTCAACATCACTCGGCATCAGAGAAATACAAATTAAAACCACAGCGAGATACCACCTTACACCAGTCAGAATGGCTAAAATCAACAAGTCAGGAAATGACAGATGTTGGCGAGGTTGCGGAGAAAGGGGAACCCTCCTACACTGTTGGTGGGAATGCAAGCTGGTGCAGCCACTCTGGAAAACAGTATGGAAATTCCTCAAACAGTTGAAAATGGAGCTACCCTATGACCCAGCAATCACTCAACTGGGTATTTATCCTAAAGACACAAAGGTAGTGTTCCTCAGGGGCACGTGCACCCGAATGTTTATAGCAGCAATGTCCACAATAGCCAAACTATGGAAAGAACCTAGATGTCCATCAACAGATGAATGGATAAAGAAGAGGTGGTATATATATACAATGTAATACTATGCACCTCTCAAAAGAAATGAAATCTTGCCATTCGCAACAACATGGATGGAACTGGAGGGTATTATGCTGAGCGAAATAAGTCAATCAGAGAAAGACAATTATCATATGATCTCTCTGATATGAGGAACTTGAGGGGCAGGGTGGGGGGCTGTGGGGGGTAGGGAGGGAAAAATAATGAAACAAGATGGGATGGGGAAGGAGACAAACCATAAGAGACTTCTAATCTCATAAAACAAACTGAGGGTTACTGGGGGGTGGGAGGGTAGGGATAGGGTGGATGGGTTATGGACATTGGGGAGGGTTTGTNCAGGGTGGGGGGTCGTGGGGGGTAGGGAGGGAAAAATAATGAAACAAGATGGGATGGGGAAGGAGACAAACCATAAGAGACTCCTAATCTCACAAAACAAACTGAGGGTTACTGGGGAGTGGGAGGGTAGGAATAGGGTGGATGGGTTATGGACATTGGGGAGGGTTTGTGCTTTGGTGAGTGCTGTGAAAGATGTAAGCCTGATGATTCACAGACCTGTACCCCTTCGGCAAGGAATAAAAATAAAATTAAAAAAAAAAAGACTGTATTGTATTGGTGAAAGCAGAGGAATATTGATCAATGAAATGGAATGGTCCATAATTAGGCCCACGTATATATATGGTCAATTGAGTTTTGCATATGTGCAAAAACAATTCAATGAAGGATAGACTTCTCAACAAATGATGCTGGAAAAATTGGAAATCCATATGCAAAATAATAAATCTTGTTCTTAACTCACATCTCATACAAAAATTAACTCAAAATAAATTTTAGAGTTAAAGGTGAACCTAAAATCATAAAACTTCCAGAAGAAGGTAAAGCTGCTTAATTTTTTATCAGCAAAAACTGTAAATAACACAAATGTGCCTCACCTAGGAATTAGGTAAATAAACAGTCCTACATCCATACAATGGAATAACATTCAAGCCTAGAAAGGAACAAACTAAAGATTCATGCAGCATCATGATTAATTTCGAGTCACTATGCTATATGAAAGAAGCCAGACTCTAAAGCCTATATACTGTATAATTCCATTAATATGACATTTCTGCTAAAGGAAATTACAAGGATGGGGAGAGGGGTTGACTCCAAAGTGGTACAGGGAATATTTTAGAGTGATGAAACTATTCTACATCTTGATTGTGGTGGTGGTTACATCATTGTATATATCTGTCAAAACTCACAGAATTGTGAATTTAAAAAAGTGAATTTTACTCTCTATATCATACCTTAATTTAAAAATAACCAAGATCATAGCTATCAAAACCCATAATGTAATTGGAAATAATTATAATAAAGAAAGGGAAGACCTCTTATCCTAAATCCACAAAACACAACTAAGAGAAATTTAAAAAGATCTAAAATATATATATATATATGTATATATATATATATAGTGTGTGTGTGTGTGTGTGTGTACCTGTTTTATATATCAGAAAAGCAAACAGAGAAATACATATATATATGTACAAATATATATTATCCAATATATGGATTTTATATATATAATGAGTTTGAATGGTCAATATTGTTAAAATGAATTTTCTCAAGTTGATATAGGGTGTCAACCAATTTCTCAGCAGGATTCTCCCTTCCCCTTCTTCTTTTTCCTCTGTAGAAATTGCTGCACTAACTATAAATTTATATAGATATGCAAAGGACCTGGGATAGCCAAAACAATTTTCAAAAAAGCAAAAAAATTTGGGGAACTTAATTAAACTTTTAGTATATGGTGGGATAGCGTACAGCCCAATTAACAATGACCCCATGTCGTTATTGCCCAAATCACATAAAAAAAGATGATGTTGTGAATACTACTTCTCAAATATAGAAATTTATTTTCTTATTCCCCATTCCATGGAATAATATAATGAATATAATGACATCTGGTTTTTTTAGAGCCATCCAGATTTTTTTAGCTGAAAAGGAGAGATTCTTGGTCCTTCAGATAACTGAATACAGCTGTCATAAATCTGGAAGAGTTTCACTCTTTACAAAACCTTGGCAGTGAAGTTTAAGAGAATGACGCAAGTTTTTGTAGGTGAAAGTGTGCATGTTGGGTATGGGGACAGTTGATAAGTTTCTCAGGGTCCCATGTCCAGGCTACAAGTGTGCTGAGGTCACTAAAGTTTTCTGAGAAGGCTTTTATCCAGCCTTGTATTTCTCAAGTACATTGGCATACACCACTGCCACTGCTGGCAGGCTGGGAGGTGACAAAGGTTTATAAATTTACAATCAGAATTAAGGTGAAATTCACCAATCAAGTGTCCAGGTCATCTGGATGATGAAAGCAGACACCATGAAAATTCACCTGTCACTATGCAGCTATCAAAAGAAATGAAATCTTGCCGTTTGCAACGACGTGGATGGAACTAGAGGGTATTATGCTGAGCGAAATAAGTCAATCAGAGAAAGACAATTATCATATGATTTCTCTGATATGAGGAACTTGAGAGTCACGGTGGGGGGTCGTGGGGGGTAGGGAGGGAAAAATAATGAAACAAGATGGGATGGGGAAGGAGACAAACCATAAGAGACTCCTAATCTCACAAAACAAACTGAGGGTTACCGGGGGGTGGGAGGGTAGGGATAGGGTGGATGGGTTGTGGACACTTAGGAGGGTTTGTGCTTTGGTGAATTCTGTGAGAGATGTAAGCCTGATGATTCACAGACCTGTACCCCTGGGGCAAAGAATAAAAAAATTAAAAAAAAAAAAAGAAAAAAGAAAAGCCACCTGCCTTTGTTTTTATTGATGGGGAATGTTCATTCGTGCTGTGTGCCCCTTCCAACCACTGACTTTAGAAACTGTCCCATCTCCCCAACTACAGAAATATTGGAGAAACTATTATCTCTTTAAGTAAAGGAAATGAATGCTTAAAGAAGGAAACCCTTTTGAAAATTAAACAGTGTGGTTGAGAAGAGGGTCATAATAAACCAAGTAGTAAGTTCAATAAAAGAGAAGTGTTCTTCCTTAGTCTTGCCTACTCATTATTCCCATTGAATATTAGATTCACATTGTTAATTTTACAATTTTATGGGTATTTGATTTATATTTTTTCTCTTCAGCTTTTCATGCTACACTAAATATATTAGTAAGGTTGTTAATATTTTTTGTTTCCTACTTTTTGGATTTTGTTGGTATTGTGAGAAAGACACTTTTCTATACACAGTAGCTCAATTCCTGTGAGTTTTCTTGACCATTCTGTTTTGCAGAGACAAGTGATGCTGCACTAGACCTGATTCTCATTGGGTGGAGAGAACATGTTCAATGTCAAATCGCTGTCCCACTAAACATGACCTGCAAATGCTCTGAGTAAGTTCGCATTTAGCTGACGTCCTCTTTGGGGGCATGAGGCAGTGGTGGCATGGGAGTTGAACAGGGCAAGGCAGGGCTGCAGAGTCACTCTGGATGGCAATGATTAATACTGTAATCAGAGATTATGCAATAAATCATCTTTATAGAAGAAGAACAAAATGTTTAAAGAAGAAGCAGCATTTTTATAAAATATGCAATACACTGGAGGCAAAAGCTAATTATTCTTAAAAATTACTCAGTATAGTGTCAGATATACATACACCTCACACACCCACCCACCCAAACACACACACATATTTATTTATTTGTTTGTTTATGAGTACTTTGAATACTGACTTTTGGAAACACATTTTGAATTTTTAGAATGTCATGTAGATCTTGATGGAAACTGCATTAAATCCATAGCTTATATTCCTTGCTGCAAGCATTGTATTCTGCCTTACTTTTTTCATCTTCAGTGTCCTCAGAAACATTATGTAATGTTTTCTCCGATGACTCTTTATATCCCTTGTTAATATATGACTTAGTATTTTGGGTTTTTGTTGTTCTTGTTAATGGATACTTTTTTCTTCTCATATATCTACATGTGTTGTTCTTATACTCCTTCATGGCTTCTTCTGCCAGAGACCTATGATGCTGCCTCCTATATGATTTTAATTGGCTTGAGAGGAATGTACTTGATGTCTTATTTGGTTTCATTTAAACCCAACTTCCCCAAAGATTGTCACTACAGCCTGGCTAGAGAGAACTGGGTTGTGAAGTTGCGGATTTGGGTGAAGAAATGTGATAGCACGTGGAATACGGGTGTGTCTCTCAGAGTGTTCTGCTTCTCTATGGAGAAAAATGTTCCATATGCAAAGAGAAGCAAAGGCCTCAGCAATCAGATGAGGGAAGACATATCATCCCTCTGATCTAGGTCACAACCAAGTGTTGCACTTAAACCATGGTTAGGTTCACAACCATAGGTCTGTAGGAAAAAGACAACTATAAATACCAACATCTTAAACTGTTTCTACTTCTAAAAATGCAGAGGATACTTCATTTATTTATGTCTGCTCAGTTTCAGGATATGCTCTGCTTTCTGAGCTGACAATAAACCCCCAAATCAACTATACGTTTGAATCAATCAGGTATGAACATACCTGATTCTTGCAGTTTCAGAGTCAACAAACACATTCTGGGCCATGTCAATGGTGGAAAGGAAATCAGGAAGGGAGGAAAGGGATGTATCCAGCTGTTCGCCTAGATGTCCTATTGCTCATTAATTTCCTGGAGGTGAGTGGGGCAATGGCAAAAACTAAAGTATGAATGGCTGATTCCTCCTATTCTTTCCCTCCACTCCTTTCCCACCTAATATAAAAAAAAGCCTGGCTTCTTTTGGCTTTTGACACTGGTATATCCCCCCCAAATGTATTGCATCCTAATCAACCAAGCTAGTGAGAGAATAAAGATAGATTGTCAGGTTACCTTCCAGACATGACAATAATGATAATTAATAAAAACTATGATAATAATAATGCTTAATATTTACCAGTGATTTCTATATGCCAGACACTCTTCTAAGTGCTGCTACTGTATTAACTGTCTACATCTTCATGATATCACAAGGTAGGTATATTATTATCACCTCCCTTTCCTATTTCACCAGCTAGGAAACTGTAGCATGGAGGAGGTGGACACTTGCCTAAGGCTGCACCATTAGGAAGGGGTCGAGCCAGAATTCAAACTCAGGCAGTCTAACCTCAGGGTGACATGTTAGAGGGGTGGCTGCTCTACATTGTGACCCAGAAGGGCATTTATGCCACACTTCCCCTCACAGGCAGGAGACCACATAATTCTTCTAAAGAACGAATTGCTTGGGCCTCTGGCCACATCCATACACCTTCAATTGTCTCCACCTGGCAGTGTTTCACCAGGATAAGCCTGAAGTGGAGAGGTGCTATTTTGTAGCTGTTCCCTGTGGGCACCTTATGGTAGAAAAGAGCTGTTCCTCATCTCTGTTTCTCATACCTGACACAGTATTTTGTTCATGTGTGCAGGCCTGTATCATTTATCTAAGGGTTATTTAAAGAGATGACACACTTTGGACATATCCATGCTCCACTGAAGATTCTGAAATTTTACTCAGTTGACTAGAAATCTTACAGTTTCAAACGCTCTGAGGCTAAAAAAACTTTCCATCTTCATCAAAAACCAAACAAGTGTTCCTGTGCGGAGACCATTGCTAAATGCAGCCAAAGAGTCAAGGCTGCACCTGACCCCAGACGTTCCAACATGAGAGTTGCTGAGCTTTAACTACACACTGGGCATTTCTTCTGAACGTTTCCTTTTGCAGGGAAAGCAGTATGAACCTCAGTAGGGCTCTTCTGTCTCTGCTCACTTGATTACTACAATTCATGGGTTCTGAATTTAAGGCTTCATTGGATTTTGGGAGTGTTCATGTTTTGCCTCTTCTCTTTATCTGTGAGGTACAAAGTAGTAGTTATTTTAGTTCCATGAAGTGAGTGGGTAAAAATTGAACATGTTGGAGGGAAATGAGAAATACAAATGACTAAAATATATAAAAGGATTCCAAAGTGGGTGGGAGCCCAGCTAAGATGGGAAACTTTGTGGCCATGATCCCCCTGGAGGACCATGGAATCCTGTGGGAGAGAAAGGTAGGGAAGAGACTCAGTGGGGACAGCATGGGCAGCAACTTCAGAAATTCTGCACACTGCTCCATGAATGAGTGTTCCATACACCAGTTTCACTGAACTGAGATGGAAATGGAATTTCTCTCTCCCTACCCCTGCCTGCCACCACAGGTTTGGGTATGCCTTCTTGTGGGTTTAGTCTGCCAGAGACAAATGATGCTGCCTTCCCTCTCTTACCTTGTTAGCTGGAAGGAAAAGTATTTAACAATGTATCTTGGTTTCATTTAAATGTGGTTTATGCAAAGATTTATGTCATCATCCTTCCTCTTGGACCACAACCCTGGTCTAAAAACTACTTCCAATGCCCAGACGGCTTCTCCCTTCCTACAATGATCAAATGTGTTACTAGTTTCTCTGAGGTTTTCAATGTAAATTTTAAAGATTTTTAAAAATTTATTTGACAGAGAGAGAGATCACAAGTATGCAGAGAGGCAAGCAGAGGGGAAAGCAGGTTCCCTGCTGAGCAGGGAGCCTTACTCGGGCCTTGATCCCAGGACCCTGAGATCATGACCTAGCCGAAGGCAGAGGCTTTAACCCACTGAGCCACCCAGGTGCCCTCAATGTAAATTTTAGATAGTCACATAGACTTTGGTCAATCCTCCAAAAAGCTTTATAAGTAAAGACATCAAGGAGTGTAGGTTGCTACTTCCCACTGTGGGGGCAATTTTCAGTTAAGCACTATTTTTCATAAGACACCTTCTAGACATATGAATCCAACATATTAGTAACTACATTGCAAAACTTTGTAAACACACTGGGGAAACCTATTACAGTAAGAAGAATAGAGACAGTTTGGTACGTTAGTGAGAGTGCATTCAACTTTGGGCCAAACAGACTTAGGGCCACTGTCTCAACATCTGAGAGACTGGGCTTGAAGGCAGAGGACTGCATTAATAGGGGGCTGGGCTGGTAGGACTCATGCTTGAACAGAGATAGGAACCATAATGACTGCCAGCTCAGGGTCTAGGCAGAAAAGGCCCGCTCCTGGAGGCCAGCATGAATATGTGCTGACCATCAGAAAGGACACAAGTGTATTTTCCAGAACAGTGAGCACATTAGGGCCTGGGCTAAATTAACCAACACCCTCCTTTCCCTTCTCCCCATTATCATTTACCCAGTGGTAAATCTGATACACCAGCCCTAATTCGCTATGTATTACAGAATTATCTAAACACGATAGTTGATCATTGAGCCAAATTGGTTTACGTTTCTACTGACTCCAGAGCAATGTGGTAACTGAAGTATAAGAATAGAATTTTGTATTGTTGAGCAGAGTTATCAGTGATCAATACTGTGTCTCATTACCCATTCATAAACCTATTCTTTTCTGGTGCTGAATAAAGATACACGACATTAAGGAGTTATAACACGATTGGTACCATGAAAAGCTCACTTTTAGCTGTCCTGGATTTTCTCCCTTACAGTTTATTATAGCTTTCTCACTCTTGCTGAGGCATCATCCAGTAAGCTTGCAAATTCTGTAATCTCTTTGTTCCAGTAATTTCCTGTATATAAATTTAAATATAAGACTAGGAATCCTTTCTGACACCTGGACACTGAAAAGAAGCATCTCTCTAGTCCCTTGTTTACTCAACAGGTCTGTCAACTGGAAAGACTGTTCACCATAGCAGAGGATAAAATTCTCTACTAATTATCTCAGTTATTGAGAGCTCCTTAATATGGAAGTTCTTACTATATCACATGGGGAAATGAAGGACATACCTAAGTTTGCAGGGTTGTTTTCATTTGGGGAGATCGGCTGCACTGTGTGAAGTAATCCAGTGAAAGGCACTGTTGCCTATTCTGAACAGTTTGATCTGAACATATTCACAGCACAGCTCCATGCATCCCTGCTAAATGGTGAAGAGATTCTGAGGCTGTTTCTAAAAACCTTTTCCATGATAGAATTCAATTATTGATAACAGCCATTCTAACAGGTGTGAGATGATACTATGGTTTTGATTTGCATCTCTCTGATTAGTGTTAACCAGCTTTTTATATACTTATTAGTCATTTGTATATCTTCTTTGCAAAAATGTTCTCAGGTCCTTTGCCTATTTTATAATGGGATTATTTGGGTTTTTTTTCCTCCTGGTATTGAGTTGTACTAGTTCTTTTTATGTTTTGGCATTAAGCCCTCATCAGACATGTGCTTTGTGAATATTTTCTCCCATCCTGTATGTTGTCTTTTCAGGTTATCAATGGTTTCCTTTGCTGTGTAAAAGTTCTTTAGTTTAATGTAGTCCCAAATGCTTATTTTAGTTGTAATTTCCTGTGTTTTTGATGTTTTATCCAAGAAATCATTGCCAAAACCAATGTCAAAGATTTGTTTTACTATGCTTTCTTTTAGGACCTTTATAGTTTTGTCTGGAATTTACGTCTTTGATACATTTGAGTTTTAATCCATTTTGAGTTTACTTATGTGAGTGCTGCAGGTCAGGAACCCAGTTTCACTTGTTGTATGTGGATACCAGTTTTCCCAAGACCATTAATTGAAGAGACTGTCTTTTCCTCATTGTGTGATCTTCATACCCTTGTCAAATATTAGTTGACTATCTATGCATGGATTTGTGCTCTATTCTGTTTCGTTGATCTATGTGCCTATTTTTATGTCAGTATCATACTGTTTTGATTACTACAGCTTTGTAACATAGCTTGCAATCAGGAAATATGATGCCTTCAGCTTTGTTCTTTCTCAGAGTTGCCTTGGCTATTTGCAGTCTTTTGTGTTTCCATACCTATTTTAGGATTATTTTTTCTATGTTTGTGAATAATGCCATTGGAATTTTGGCTGAGATTACATTGAATCTTTAGATCACTTTGGCTTGTATGGCTAGTTTTACAATATTAATTCTTCCCATCCAAGAATATGGGATTGCTTTCTATTTATCTGTGTCTTCTTCAGTCTCTTTCATCAGTGTCTTATCATTTTTAGAATATAGTTCTTTAAATTCCTTGGTTAAATTTATGCCTTTGTATTTTATTGCTTTTGATGCTTTGTAAAGTGGGATTGCTTTTCCTATGTCTGTTTCAGATAGTTCCTTATTAGTGTATAGAAATTGCAGCTGATTGCTTTACACTGATTTTGTATCCTGCAAACTTAACTGAATTCATTTCTTAGTTCTAACAGTTTTTGTTTGGATCTTTAGGATTTTCTGTATCAAAGATTATGTTTTTCATAAATATTGACAGTTTTACTTCTTCCTTTTGGTTTAGACTCCTCATCCTCCTCTTTCTTGAGTAATTGCTCTGACTGGGTCTTTCACTATTAGTTTAAATGAATAAGCAAGAATGGGCATGCTTGTCTTGTTCCTGATCTTAGAGGAAAATCTTTTAACTTTTCACCATTGAGTATGATACTAACTGTGGGCCTATCATATGTTGTCTTTATTATGTTGAGGAACATTCCTTCTGTACCCAACCTGTTGAGAATTTTTATCATGGAAGGATGTTGAATTTTCTCAAATGTTTTTTGTGCTTCTACTGAAATTATTATATGATTTATATTCTTCATTCTGTAAGTGTTGTGTATTGCTGGAAGCCAGCTCCAGCAACAGTCAGGGTCCCCAAAGGAAAGGACGGCGTTGGCGATATGAAATGAGGAGACAGACTCGGATGATGTTTCAGGAGTCTCTCGAAAACTCAGGGCTCAGGGTGTTTTATTTATAACATTGTAACAAAGGATGACCAAAGACATAGCCAAGATGATTATTTACTGGTCAAAGGAACCTTTGTAGATGCACCTGGTGTTTTTTCCCCAGAGGCTTGATAGATGAAGCCTGTTCTGTTTATCTGTATTGTGCTCTTTTCTATGGTCCCTCCTAGTCTTGTACAAAGTTATGGACCCTGCGCAAGGTCACTTAGCCCCAAGGCTAAACACCGCTTGTCCTGGGGGAGGCACAGCATAGAGTCAGACTCTATTTCTGGCAGTCATCCCGGACTCTACTCGGGCATGTTTATCTATAGAAAGAGTAAATTAATTATACCTGGAAAAAGTGAATTATTTATAATTAGACTATGCATTTTCTAGTAACTAGGTTTATATATATTTATGTTGATTAATAATACAAGATCTACAAATAGTAAATCCAACCTATGCTTAACAAATCTAGCCTATTCTTGCCATTCATATTAATATGCATTATTTGAGCTGCAAGCCGCTTTTAATTGGAAGGGGTTGATTAATGCTATACCCAATGCAATACTCCTCACCTTGCAGGAGGGCGGCACCCCATGCCTTGCAGTGGGGGATCACCTTCTTGTGCCATGCAGATGGTTCACATCAGTGTATCACATTTTTTATTTGCATTTGTTGAACTATCCTTGCATTCCAGGGTTGAATCCCACTTGATCATGGTGTATGATTCTTTTCATGTGTTCTTAAATTCACCTAGATAGTATTTTGTTTAGGATTTTTGCATCTATGTTTGTCAGGGATGTTGGCCTGTAATTTTCTTTTCCTTTCAGTGTCATTGCCTGACTTCAGTATCAGGGGAATGCTGGCATTGTAAAATGAGTTTGGAAGTGTTCCTTCTTTTTCAATTTTTTGGAAGAGTTTGAGAAAGATTGTTAACTAATTCTTATTTAAATGTTTGTTAGAATTCACCTGTAAAGTCATCTAATACGGGGATTTTGTTTGTTGGGAGATTTTTGAATACTAATTCAAGGTCCTTCCTTACTATTGATCTGTTCAGATTTTCTGTTTATTCATGATTTAGTCTTGGTAAGGTATGTGTTTCTAGGAATTTATCCATTTCTTCCAAATCCTCTAATTTGCTGGCATATAGTTGTCCACAGTAGTCTTTAATGATCCTATTTATTCCTGCGGTATCAGTTGTAATTTCACTCACTGCCTACCTCCCGGGTGGGTGGTGCCCTACTGTGGGCAGAGCAGCGTGCTGGATCAGATCTGCGGAACTGAAGGGTCTCCTGCAGGCCCATAAGCAACCCACCCTCCATCTCTCCTTTCCTGCTCTGCAGACTGGTGTGTGCAGGGGCAGAGGAGGGTAGCTCATTATCACTGGGTCTGGGTAGAAGTGGCAGGGCAGCAGGGGCAGGCAGGGTTTGGGGGAGGTGGAGAAACAGTCCTTGCCCCCCCCTTACATGGGTGGTTCACTGCAGAGGACATACTCCAGGTCCTTGTGGTAGAGCTTTCCCACCTCTCTGTTTTTCTTAGTCTAGCTAAAGTTTGCTATTTCCAATTGTTATATACTCTTGATGAGATGGCACCAGGTGGGTGGGAAGCAGTGTTTTAGTTCTAGGAAATCAGAGTGGCATAGTATCTGTGCAGCTCCATCAGCTGACCTTGACATTGGCCAGACTGTGGTGTCTTTTGTGGTGAAGACTGGAGAGATTCTGTGAGTGGCAGAGGTGGATAGGGCTAGTGAGATCCTTGCAGGTGAAGGCTTGTTGCAGTCTTCCTGTAGTTCTTTTTCACCTGTGGTTGAAAGTTCTAGTCTGGGGGATCCATCTTAGCACTTACTCTGGTGTCCTGTCATTTAGAAGAATAGCTGGCCCAGGATCCTGGAGTCAGGTGCACAAAAACTACCACAGCACATGGGTCCTGGGGCTCAAGTGAGTGTTCTGAGACAGTGGCAATGGTATCTAAGGTGTGGGTGTGTGCAGATATCCCATGGCACCAAGGTCTGGGTCTTGGGGCTCCATTCAGTGAGTCTTGGAAGAAAAGAGAAGAAAACATGGATGCAAGCATCCTGGGATGGAAAGTTGCAGCCTTAGCTTGTTCCCAGGGCCCAGGGTGCAGCAGCAGCCCAACCTGTCGTAGTGCCTGAAAATCCCAAATTTAGCCTTGGTGGTGAGTTAGAGGACAGAAGCATCAGTCCCTGAAAATGCTGCATTACAGCCCTGCATTGCAACCTAGAAAGGTGGAGGCTTAAGGAAGTGGGAGTGCTGCTGGCAATGATAGTTCAGTGCTATGACCTGGGACCCATGGGAGAGGAGCTCAGGGCAGCTGGTTGGGCTGTTGGGGTTGAAGCTGACCTAGGATAGGGGTTGGTAATCAGGATACTGCCCCAGTAAGTAGTCCAAAGCTGCTACTTGGGGCATGGAGTGGCATGCAGAGCAGTGGTAGCTCTGGCCTTGTATATGGTTAGTTGCTTAGGCATTCCAATTCTGGTGAGTGGGGCATGGCAGCAACTGGGCACCCTGGAGACAGGTCTCACTGCAGTGACAACTCTAGCCTGGGGGAAGTAGATGCAGGCAGGGGCACTCTAGGTAGCTCCATCAGCTAGGATCAACATTGGCAAAGAGTATGGGAAGACTCTGGAGCAAAGGCTGCCAAACATCTACAGTGATGGGGCTTGCTGGGGTTCTCCTGCTTTCCTTTTCCTTGTGGTCTATAATTTCACTGAGAGGATTCCTTCTGCCCCAGATTGCTTTGGTGTAGTGGATTGCAAGACATGAGTAAATGCTCCCTTTACTTCTCTACATGGCCCTTCCCAGTTTTTGAAATTTGCCAGTGTTTTTCTCCTTTGTTGTTACCCAGAGATTTCCCAGAGCTATTTTGTTGGTAGTTGTTTATTGTTTCTGTGGGGGAGACAAGTGTCAGAACCTCATAGCCCTCCATTTTTCTGATGTCTCTCCTCTCTTTTTGTGTCTTAAGGTGCAAGTTTAAATTATTGATTTTAAAAAATATATCTTCTTTCTTAATATAAATCAAGCTATAAAGTTCCCTCCAGGGAGCCTGGGTGGCTCAGTGGGTTAAAGCCTCTGCCTTCGGCTCAGGTCATGATCTCAGGGTCTTGGGATCCTGAGGGTCTCCCCCTTTGATTACTTCCTGTTTCATTTATCCTTCCCTTCCTCCATGCTTCTCTGTTTTGTTTCTTAAATTCTACATGTGAGTGAAATCATATGATAATTGTCTTTCTCTGATTGACTTATTTCACTTAACATAATACCCTCTAATTCCATCAAGGTTTTTGCAAATGGCAAGATTTCATTTTGTTTGACGGCTAGTAATATTCCATGATATTCCACTATATATACCATATTGTCTTTGTACATTCATCTGTTGAGGGACATCTGGGCTCTTTCCACAGTTTGGCTATTTTGGACATTGCTGCTATAATCATTGGGATATGGGTGTCCCTGTGGAGCACTACATTTGTATCTTTGGGAAATTTACCTAGTAGTGTAGTTGCTGGGTCATAGAATAGCTCTATTTTTAACTTTTTGAGGAATCTCCATACTGTTTTCCAGAGTGGCTGTACCAGCTTCCATTCCTACCAGCAGTGTAAGAGGATTCATCTTTCTCTGCATCCTTGCCAAAGTTTGTTATTTCCTGACTTGTTAATTTTAGTCATTTTGACCTGTGTGAGGTGTTATCTCATTGTGATTTTGATTTGTATATCCCTGATGCTGAATGATGTTGAGCATTTTTTCATGTGTCTACTGGCCATTTGAATGTCTTCTTTGGAGAAACGTCTGTTCATGTCTTCTGTCCATTTCTAGACTAGGTTTTTTGGTTTTTGGGTGTTGAGTTTGATAAGTTCTTTACAGATTTTGTATACTAACCCTTTATCCAATTAAACCTTTGCAAATATCCTCTCCCTTTCTATAGGCTGTCTTTTGGTTTTGTCGACTGTTTCTTTGCTGTGCAAAGCTTTTTATCTTGGTGAAGTCCCAATAGCTCATGTTAGCCTTTGTTTCTCTTGCCCTAGGAGATGTATCTAGACAGAACTTGCTGGGGCCGTGGCCAAAGAGGCTGATGCCTGTGTTCTCTTCCAGGATCTTGATGGATGCCTGCCTCACATTCAGGTCTTTCATCCATTTTGAGTTTATCTTTGTTCATGGTGTCGGAAGATGGTCCAGTTTCATTATTATGTATGTGGTTGTTCAATTTTCCCAACACCATTTTTTTGAAGAGACTTTTCCATTTTTATATTCTTTTCAGATTTGTTGAAGATTAGTTGACCATAGAGGGTCTGTTTCTGGGTTCATTTTTCTGTTCCACCGATCTGTATGTTTGTTGTTGTGCCAGTACCATATTATCTTGATGTTTGCAACTTTGTAATATAGATTGAAGTCCTGAATTGTGATGCCATCAGTTTTGGTTTTCTTTTTTAACCTTCTTTTGTCTATTTGGGGTCTTTTCTGTTTCCATACAAATGTTAGGATTATTTGTTCTAGCTTTGTGAAAAATGTTGATTGTATTTTGATAGGGATTCCATCAAACATATTGATAGCTCTGGGAAACATACATTTTAACAATATTTGTTCTTTTAATCCAGGAGCATGCAACATTTTTCCTTTTCTTTGTGTCTTTCTCAATTTCTTTCCTGAGTGCTTTATAATATTCAGAGTGGAGATCATTTACCTCTTTTGTTAGGTTTATTTCTAGTTATAGTTTTTAGCGCAATTGTAAATGGGATCAATTCCTTAATTTCTCTTTCTTCTGTCTCATTGTAGCGTATAGAAATGCAAACAATTTCTGTGCATTGATATTGTATTCTGCCACTTTGCTGAATTTCTGTATGTGTTCTAGCAATTCGGGGACGAGTCTTTTGGGTTTTCCACATAGAGTATCATGTCATCTGCAAAGAGTGATTGAATACTTCTTTACCCATTCAGATGCCTTTTATTTCTTTTTGTTGTCTGATTGCTGAAGCTAGGACTTCCAGTACTATGTTGAATAGCAGTGGTGAGAGTGGACATTCCTGTCACTTCCCTGATCTTAGGAGAAAAGCTCTTAGTTTTTCCCTGTACAGAACGATATTTACTGTGGGCTTTTCTTTCCTTTTTTAAAAAAGATTTTATTTATTTATTTGACAGAGAGAGATTACAAGTAGGCAGAGAGGCAGGCAGAGAGAGGAGGAAGCAGGCTCCCCGCTGAGCAGGGAGCCCGATGCGAGCCTCGATCCCAGGACTCTGAGATCATGACCT
Source organism: Ailurus styani (assembly GCA_002007465.1). NCBI lineage: Eukaryota > Metazoa > Chordata > Mammalia > Carnivora > Ailuridae > Ailurus > Ailurus styani. Next base: position 145,166 of record LNAC01001228.1, on the reverse strand, counting down.
GAGCCTAAGGCAGAGGCTTTAACCCACTGAGCTGCCCAGGTGCCCTGCTGTGGGCTTTTCATAGATGGCTTTTATGATATTCAGTTGTGTTCCCTTTATCCCTACACTGTATAAAGAGTTTTAATCAAGAAATTGATTAATTTCTTTCTTTTAATAAAAAAATTGATTAATCTGTACTTTGTCAAATGCTTTCTCTGAATCTGTTGAGAGGGTCATATGGTTCTTGTCCTTTCTTTTATTAACGTAGTGTATCACACTGATTGATTTGTGGATGTTGAATCAACCTTGCAGCCCAGGAATAAATCCCACTTGGTTGTGGTGAATAGTCCTTTTAATATACTGTTGAATACTATTGGCTAGTATCCTGGTGAGATTTTTGTCATTCACATTTATCAGGGGTATTGTTCTGTAATTCTTTTTGGTAGGGTCTTTGGTTTTGGGATCAATGTAACTCATAAAAAGAGTTTGGAAGTTTTCCTTCCATTTTTATTTTTTGAAACAGCTTCAGAAGAATAGGTATTAATTCTTCTTTAAATGTTTGGTAAAATTCCCCTGGGAAGACATTGGGCCCTCCCTGGGATCTTGGTTGTTGGGAAATTTTTGATTAGTGCTTCGATTTCCTTGCTGGTTATGGGTCTGCTCAGGTTTTCTATTTCTTCCTATTTCGGTTTTGTTAATTTATATGTTTCTAGGAATGCATCCATTTTTTCCAGATTGCCTAATTTGTTGGCATATTGTTCCTTATATGTTCTTATAATTGTTTGTATTTCCTTGGTGTTGGTTGTTATCTCTCCTCTTTCATTCATGATTTTATTTATTTGCATCCTTTCTGTCTTATTTTTGATATGTCTGACTAGGGGTTATCGATCTTAATACTTTTTTTTTATTTTATTTTTATTCTTTGCCCAAGGGGTACAGGTCTGTGAATCATCAGGCTTACATCTTTCACAGCATTCACCAAAGCACAAACCCTCCCCAATGTCCATAACCCATCCACCCTATCCCTACCCTCCCACCCCCCAGTAACCCTCAGTTTGTTTTATGAGATTAGAAGTCTCTTATGGTTTGTCTCCTTCCCCATCCCATCTTGTTTCATTATTTTTCCCTCCCTACCCCCCACAACCCCCCACCCTGCCCCTCAAGTTCCTCATATCAGAGAGATCATATGATAATTGTCTTTCTCTGATTGACTTATTTAACTCAGCATAATACTCTCCAGTTCCATCCACGTGGTTGCAAACGGCAAGATTTCGTTTCTTTTGATAGCTGCATAGTATTCCATTGTATATATATACCACATCTTCTTTATCCATTCATCTGTTGATGGACATCTAGGTTCTTTCCATAGTTTGGCTATTGTAGACATTGCTGCTATAAACATTCGGGTGCACGTGCCCTTGAGGATCACTACCTTTGTGTCTGTAGAGTAAATACCCAGTATNACACTACCTTTGTGTCTTTAGGATAAATACCCAGTAGTGCGATTGCTGGGTCGTAGGGTAGCTCCATTTTCAACTTTTTGAGGAATCTCCATACTGTTTTCCAGAGTGGCTGCACCAGTTTGCATTCCCACCAACAGTGTAGGAGGGTTCCCCTTTCTCCGCAACCTCGCCAACATCTGTCATTTCCTGACTTGTTGATTTTAGCCATTCTGACTGGTGTAAGGTGGTATCTCGCTGTGGTTTTAATTTGTATTTCTCTGATGTGGAGTGATGTTGAGTATCATGTGATGTGTCTGTTGGCCATTTGGATGTCTTCTTTGGAGAAATGTCTGTTCATGTCTACTGCCCATTTCTTGACTGGGTTATTTGTTTTATGGGTGTTGAGTTTGAGAAGCTCTTTATAGATTTTGGATACTAGCCCTTTATCTGATATGTCATTTGCAAATATCTTCTCCCATTCTGTCAGTTGTCTTTTGGTTTTGTTGACTGTTTCCTTTGCTGTGCAAAAGCTTTT
>LNAC01001228.1:131730-142730 GCA_002007465.1 Ailurus styani | reverse complement strand
TAGATGGCTTTGATGATATTGAGGTATGTACCCTCTATGCCTACACTATGAAGAGTTTTGATTAAGAAAGGGTGCTGTACTTTGTCAAATGCTTTTTCAGCATCTATTGAGAGGATCATATGGTTCTTGTTCTTTCTTTTATTAATGTCTTGTATCACATTGATTGATTTGCGAATGTTAAACCAACCTTGCATCCCAGGAATAAATCCCACTTGGTCGTGGTGAATAATCCTTTTTATGTGCTGCTGGATCCTATTGGCTAGTATTTTGTTGAGGATTTTTGCATCCGTATTCATCAAAGATATTGGTCTGTAATTCTCCTTCTTGATGGGGTCTTTGCCTGGTTTGGGGATCAAGGTAATGCTGGCCTCATAAAAGGAGTTTGGAAGTTTTCCTTCCATTTCTATTTTTTGGAACAGTTTCAGGAGAATAGGTATTCATTCTTCTTTCAATGTTTGGTAGAGTTCCCCTGGGAAGCCGTCTGGCCCTGGGCTCTTGTTCGTTGGGAGATTTTTGATGACTGCTTCAATCTCCTTACTGGTGATGGGTCTATTCAGGTCTTCAATTTCTTCCTGGTTCAGTTTTGGTAGTTTATATTTCTCTAAAATGCATCCATTTTTTCCAGATTGTCAAATTTGCTCGTGTAGAGTTGCCTCATAATATGTTCTTAGAATTGTTTGTATTTCTTTGGTGTTGGTTGTGATCTCTCCTCTTTCATTCATGATTTTATTAATTTGAGTCCTTTCTCTTTTCTTTTGGATAAGTCTGGCCAGGGGTTTATCAATCTTATTAATTCTTTCAAAGAACCAGCTGCTAGTTTTGTTGATTTGTTCCACTGTTCTTTTGGTTTCTATTTCTTTGATTCCTGCTCTGTTCTTTATTATTTCTCTTCTCCTGTTGGGTGTAGGCTTTCTTTGCTGTTTTTCTATAGCTCTTGTAGGTGTAGAGTTAGATTTTGTACTTGAGACCTTTCTTGTTTCTTGAGAAAGGCTTGGATTGCCATATACGTTCCTCTTAAGACTGCTTTTGCTGTGTCCCAAAGATTTTGAACATTTGTGTTTTCATTTTCATTTTTTTCCAGGAATTTTTTTAATTCTTCTTTAATTTCCTGGCTGACCCATTCATTCTTGAGAAGGGTGTTCTTCAGCCTCCATGTATTTGAGGTCTTTCCAACTTTCCTTTTGTGGTTGAGTTCTAGTTTCAGAGCATTATGGTCTGAAAATATGCAGGGAATGATCCCAATCTTTTGGTACCTGTTGAGACCTGATTTGTGACCCAGAATATGGTCTATTCTGGAGAATGTTCCATGTGCACTGGAGAAGAATGTGTATTCTGTTGTTTTGGGATGGAATGTTCTGAATATATCTGTGATGTCCAACTGGTCCAGGGTGTCATTTAAAGCCTTTATTTCCTTGTTGATCTTTTGCTTTGATGATCTGTCCATTTCAGTAAGGGGGGTGTTCAAGTCCCCTACTAATATTGTATTCTTGTCAATGTGTTTCTTTGATTTTGTTATTAATTGGTTTATATAATTGGCTGTCCCCATGTTAGGGGCGTAGATATTTATGATTGTTAGATCTTCTTGTTGGACAGATCCTCTTCGTATGATATATTGTTCTTCCTCATCTCTTATGATATTCTTTGGCTTAAAGTCTAATTTATATGATATAATGATTGCCACTCCAGCTTTCTTTTCATATCCATTGGCATGGTAAATTGTTTCCCACCCCCTCACATTATNTTTAAATCTGGAGGTGTCTTTGCGTGTAAGATGAGTTTCTTGTAGACAGCATATCGATGGGTCTTGTTTTTTTATCCATTCTGATACCCTGTGTCTTTTAGTTGGGACATTTAGTCCATTTACATTCAGAGTAACTATTGAGAGATATACATTTAGAGCCATTGTATTGCCTGAAAGGTGACTGTTACTGTATATTGTGTTTCTTCCTTTGTGTTCTATGTTTCTTTAAGGTTCTCTTTGCTTAGAGGACCCCTTTCAATATTTCCTGTAGGGCTGGCTTGGTGTTTGCAAATTCCTTGAGTTTTTGTTTGTCCTGGAAGATTTTTATCTCTCCTTCTATTTTCAGTGAGAGCCTAGCTGGATATAGTATTCTTGGCTGCAGATTTTTCTCATTTAGTGCTCTGAATACATCATGCCAGCTCTTTCTGGCCTGCCAGGTCTCTGTGGATAGGTCTGCTGACAATCTAATATTTCTACCATTGTATGTTATAGACCTCTTGTCCCGAGCTGCTTTCAGGATTTTCTCTTTGTTACTAAGACTTGTAAGTTTTACTATTAGATGACGGGGTGTGGACCTATTTTTACTAATTTTTGAGGGGGTTCTCTGTGCCTCCTGGATTTTGATGCTTGTTCCCTTTTTCAGATTAGGGAAATTCTGTATTAAGATGNATATACCTTCTGGCCCTCTCTCTCTCTCGTCCTCTTCTGGGATCCCAATTATTCTAATATTGTTTCGTCTAATGACATCACTTATCTCTCGAATTCTCTCCTCATGGTCCAGTAGTTGTTTGTCTCTCTTTTCATCCTCTTCTTTTTTCTCTGACATTTTGTCTTCTAAATCACTAATTCTATCTTCTGCTTCATTTATCCTAGCAGTAAGAGCCTCCATTTTCAATTGCACCTCATTAATAGCTTTTTTGATTTCAGCTTGGTTAGATTTTAGTTCTTTTATTTCTCCAGAAAGGTCTTTTATTTCTTTAGAGACAGCTTCTCTATTTTCTTCCATTTTTTTTTCAAGCCCAGCCAGCACCTTAAGAATCGTCATTCTGAACTCTAGTTCTGTCATATTACTAATGTCCGCATTGATTAGGTCCCTAGCCATCATTACTGGCTCTTTTTCTTTTTTTTGTGTTGATTTTTTTCCGTCTTGTCATTTTATGCAAATAAGAATACATGGATGAGAGAACCAAATACTTAAGTGTAGCAATGACCCCAGAGAAATATACACTAACCTACTCAGAAGAGACCTGGAACTGGGGAGATAAGAAAGAGGGAAAAAAACCAAAAAGAAACAAACAAACAAAAAACCAAAAAAACCCCCAAAAAACCAAAATCATACAAAAACAAAACAAAACAAAAATAAATAAAACAAAATCCTGTATCTACATTATCTATTTCTGCTTCTATATCTATGTCTGTCTATGACTCTATATCTATCTCTATCTCTATCTATTAGATTGGTGAATTGAACAGACCTTATAAATATCCAAAAAATAAGGTTAAATACAATGAAGGGATAAAATATGATTATATCAATGAAAATTTAAAAAAGAATAAAAAGTGTTGATAAGATATAAGAGTTAAGAACGTTAAAATAGGAGAAGGGAAAATTTTTAAAGAAAAAAGTAAGAAAAAAATTCAAAGAAAAAAAATTCAATGAATTTAACTTTGAACGACTGAAGAATCATGGGGGAAAAGCCATGAATTCTCTGTTCTGGAGTTCCACAATGCTCAGCAATCTTGAACTTGACTTTGACTGGATGGTTTTTTTTTCCTTGGTCTTCTGGGGGAGGGGCCTGTTGCTGTGATTCTCAAGTGTCTCTGCCCGAGGCGGATTCCCACCGCCCTAGCCAGGGGTCAGGCTAAGTAATCAGCTCGGGTTCGCTCTCGGAGCTTTTGTTCCCTGAATGCTTTCGGTACCTCGTTGGAGGCCGGGACTGAAAATGGAGGCTCCCAATCTCTGACCCGGAGGAGCCGAGAGCCTGGGGCCTAGGTCCTCAGTGTGCCTCAGAGTAAAGCAGTCCCTCCTGTCTCCTGGTCTCCGGCTGCGCTCCGAGCTCACCCGGCCTGTGACCGAGTGTCTCTATCTCTGATGTGGCCCCGTTTAGAATATCCGAACCCAGCAGATCCCTGCAGTCGCTCCCATGCCGCTCCTCCCAGAGGAGGAAGGAGGGGGTCTCTCCGGGTCTGCCGCCCGTGGGGTCCCCACTCACAGATCAGTGGCCTGGCTGTGCTTCAGATCACAGCCCAAGGTAACCCCGAGCTGAGAGACACCTCAGCTCAGCTCCGTCTCTCCCGCCGGCTTCTCTCTGAGACCTGGGAGCTCGGTCGCGCTCAGACACCCCTGGTCTTTTTGTGTCCCCGTGGGTCCTGAGACCACACTGTCCCTGCAGGTGTTTCACCCCCCGCTTGGTCTCTGGGGCAACGTCCCTCAGTGGAGCCGACTTCTAACAGTTCCGAGTCTGTGCTCCGCTGCTCGCTCCCTCGCCGGCAGCTGGCCCCTCCCCCCGGGGTCTATCTTCCCGTCGCCTCAGATTCACTTCTCCGGATGTCCTACCTTCCAGAAAGTGGTCAATTTTCTGTCCTAGAATTGCTGCTCTTCTTGTCTTCGATCTCCGGTGGAATTTGTAGATGTTCAGAATCGTTTCATAGCTATCTGGGTGAATTCCTGGGACCTGATGATAATCGGTCTCCTACTCCTCCGCCATCTTGCCGCTCCTCCCTAGACCCTTTAATTCTTATATAGTGTCTTTCCTCCTCTCTTATTACAGTCTTTGGTAAAATCTAATTTGTTTAATGCAAGGATTGCTACCCCAGCTTTCTTTAGATGTCCATTACTATGACAAATGGTTTTCCACTCCCTCACTTTAAATCTGGAGGTTGTTTGAGTCTAACATGAGTCTCTTGTAGATGGCATATCAATGGGTCTTAGTTTTTTATCCAATCTGATATCCTTTTTGTTTAGAGTATTTATCCCATTTATATCAGAGTAACTACTGAAACATGAATTTAGTGCCATTGTATTGCCTGTAAAGTCACTTTCTATAGATTATCTCAGTTCCTTTTTGGTCTATGTTACTCTTGGTCTCTCTCTTTGCTTAAAGGATCCCCTTTAATATTTCTTTCAGGACTGGTTACTGATCACAGATTCTTTTAGTTTCTGTTTGTCATGGAAGCTCTTTATCTCTCCTTCCATTCTGGATGACAGCGTTGCTGGATAAAGTATTCTTGGCTGCGTACTTTCCTCATTTAGCACCTGACTATATCCTGCCAGTCATTTCTGGCTTTCCAGGTCTCTGTGGATAGGTTTGATGGCAGCCTTATATTTTTACCTCTGTAGGTTAAGGACCTCTTTTTCCAAGTTGCTTTCAAGATTTTTCTCTTTGTCTCTGAAATTTGAAAACTTCACTATTAAATATTGGGGTGTTGGCCTATTTTTATTGATTTCGAGGTGGGTTCCCTCTGCCTCCTGGACTTCAGTGCCTGTTTCCTTCCTCAGATTAGGGATGTTCTGTGGTAAAATTTGCTCAAATATACCTTCTTCCCTCTCTTTCTTTCCCCTTTCTCCGGGATCCCAATTATTCTACTATTGTTTGCTTTATGGTATTGCTGACCTCTCAAACCCTCCCCTCATGATCCAGTAGTTGTTTATCTCTCTTTTCCTTTGTATTACTTAATAAATTAATGAATTAATGAATTAATTAAATATATAATGTATTATTTGTTTCAGGGGTACAGGTCTTTGATTCATCAGTCTTAAACAATTCACAGCAGTCCCCATAGCTCTTACCCTCCCCAATGTCCATCACCCAGCCACCCCATTCCTCCCACCACCCTCCCCTCCAACAACCCTGAGTTTGTTTCCTGAGATTAAGACTCTCTTATGGTTTTTCTCCCTCTCTGATTTCATCTTCTTTAATTTTTCCCTCCTTTCCCTTATGATCCTCTCTCTTATTTCTCAAATTCCTCATATCAGTGAGATCATATGATAATTGTCTTTTTCTGATTCACTTATTTCACTTAGCATAATACCTTCCAGCTCCATCCTAGTCATTGTAAATGGCAAGATTTCGTTTTGTTGATGGCTGCATACTATTCCATCGTATACATACACCACATTGTCTTTATCCATTCATCTGTTGATAGAAATCTAGTCTCTTTCTATACTTTGGCTATTGTGGACATTGCTGCTATAAACATTCAGGTGCATGTGCCCTTTGGGATCACTACATTTTTATCTTTAGGGTAAATAGCCAGTTGTGCAAACACTCAGTTGTAGGGTAGGTCTATTTTAAACTTTTTTAGGAACCTCCATACTGTTTTCCAGAGTGGCTGAATCGGCTTGCATTACCACCAATAATGTAAGAGTTTTCCCCTTTCTCCACATCCTTGCCAATACCTGTTGTTTCTTGACTGGTTAATTTTAGCCATTCTGACTGGTGTGAGGTGGTACCTCACTGTGGTTTTGATTTCTATTTCCCTGATGCCAAGTGATAGTGAGCACTTTTTCATGTGTCTGCCCTTTGGATGTCTTCTTGGCAGAAATGTCTGCCCATGCTTTCTGGCCATTTGTTGATTTGATTATTTGTTCTTTGGGTGTTGAGTTTGATATGTTCCTTATAATTTTGGATATCAGTCCTTTATCTGATATGTCATTTGCAAATATCTTGTCCCATTGTCAGTCATCTTTTGGTTTTGTTGACTGTTTCCTTTGCTGTGCAAAAGCTTTTGATCTTGATGAAACCCCACTAGTTCATTTTTGCTCTTGCTTTCCTTGCCTTTGGTGATGGTATTAGGAAGATGTTGCTGTGGCTGAGGTCGAAGAGATTGCTGCCTGTGTTCTCCTCAAGGATTTTGATGGATTCCTTTCTCACATTGAGACTTTTCATCCATTTTTTAGAGTATTTCTGTGTTTGGTGTAAGGACATGGTTCAGTTTCATTCTTCTGCATGTGGCTGTCTAATTTTCCCAACATCATTTGTTGAAGAGACTGTCTTTTTTCCATTGGACATTCATTCCTGTTTTGTTGACGATTAGTTGACCATAGATGAGGGTCCATTTCTGGGATCTCTGTTCTGTTCCATTGATCTTTATGTCTGTTTTTGTGGCAGAACCATACTGTTTTGAGGATGACAGTTTTGTAATTGAGCTTGAAGTCTGGAATTGTGATACTGCCAACTTTGGTTTTCTTTTTCAACATTCCTCTATTTGGGGTCTTTTGGGGTTCCACATAAATTTTAGGATTATTTGTTTCATTTCTTTGAATAAAGTTGAAGGTATTTTAATAGCGATTGCATTAAATGTGTAGATTGCTCTAGGTAGTATAGATATTTTCACAATATTTGTCCTTTCAATCCATGAGCACGGAACATTTTTCCATTTATTTTTGTCTTCCTCAATTTCTTTCATGAGTACGATATAGTTTTCTGGGTACTGAATCATTGTCTTTTTGGTTAGATCATTCCTAGGTATTTTATGGATTTGGGTGCAATCGTAGATGGGATCGACTCCTTAATTTCTCTTTCTTTTGTCTTGTAGGTTGTGTATAGAGGAATGCAACTGATTTCTGTGCATTGATTTTATATCCTGACAGTTTACTGAACTCCTTAATGAGTCCTAAGACTTTTTGGAGTGGATTTTTTGGGAGTTTTCCACATAAAGTATTTTATCATCTGCAAAAAGTGAGAGTATGACTTCTTCTTTGCCAATTTGGATGCCTTGTATTTATTTTTGTTGTCTGATTGCTGAGACTAGGACTTCTAGTACTATGTTGAATAGCAGTGGTGATAGTTGACATCCCTACCATGTTCCTGACCTTGGGGAAAAGCTCTCTGTCTTTTCCCATTGAGAATGATATTCGCTGTGGGTTTTTCATAGATGGCTTAGATGATATTGAGATATGTACCCTCTATGCCTACTCTGTGAAGAGTTGTGATCAAGAAAGGATGCTGTACTTTGTCAAATGCTTTTTCAGCATCTATAGAGAGTATCATATGGTTTTTCTTTCTTTTATTGATTTATTGATTTGGGGATGTGACCCACCCTTGTACACCTGGAATAAATCCCTCTTGGTCATGGTGAATAATCCTCTTAATGTACTGTTTGGTCCTACTGGCTAGTATTTTGGTGAGAAACTTTGCATCCATGTACATCAGGGATATTGGTCTGTAATATTCCTTTTTGATGGGGTCTTTGTCTGGTTGTGGGATCACAGTAATATTGGCTTCATAAAATGAGCATGGAAGTTTTCTTTACATTTCTTTTTTTCTTTTTTTTTCTTCTTTATTTTTTTATTCTTTGCCCCAGGGGTACAGGTCTGTTAATCATCAGGTTTACATCTTTCACAGTATTCACAAAAAAACAAACCCTCCCCAATGTCCATAACCTGTCCACCCTATACCTACCCTCCCAACCCCCAGTAACCCTCAGTTTGTTTTGTGAGATTAGGAGTCTCTTATGGTTTGTCTCCTTCCCTAACCCATCTTGTTTCATTATTTTTCCCTCCCTACCCCCCACAACCCCCCACCCTGCCCCTCAAGTTCCTCATATCAGAGAGATCATATGATAATTGTCTTTCCCTGATTGACTTATTTCGCTCAGCATAATACCCTCTTCCATCCACATTGTTGCAAATGGCAAGATTTCGTTTTCNTTTCGTTTCTTTTGATAGCTGCATAGTATTCCATTGTATATATATACCACATCTTCTTTATCCATTCATCTGTTGATGGACATCTAGGTTCTTTCCATAGTTTGGCTATTGTGGACATTGCTGCTATAAACATTCGGGTGCACGTGCCCCTGAGGAACACTACCTTTGTGTCTTTAGGATAAATACCCAGTAGTGCGATTGCTGGGTCGTAGGGTAGCTCCATTTTCAACTTTTTGAGGAATCTCCATACTGTTTTCCAGAGTGGCTGCACCAGCTTGCATTCCCACCAACAGTGTAGGAGGGTTCCCCTTTCTCCACACCCTCTCCAACATCTGTCATTTCCTCACTTGTTGATTTTAGCCATTCTGACTGGTGTGAGGTAGTATCTCACTGTGGTTTTGATTGTATTTCCCTGCGGGCCGAGTGATGTTGAGCACTTTCTCATGTGTCTGTTGGCCATTTGGATGTCTTCTTTGGAGAAATGTCTGTTCATGTCTTCTGCCCATTTCTTGACTGGGTTATGTGTTTTATGGGTGTTGAGATTGAAAAGCTCTTTATATATTTTGGATACAAGCCCTTTATCTGATATGTCATTTGCAAATATCTTCTCCCATTCTGTCAGTTGTCTTTTGGTTTTGTTGACTGTTTCCTTTGCTGTGCAAAAGCTTTTAATCTTGATGAAGTCCCAATAGTTCATTTTTGCCCTTGCTTCCCTTGCCTTTGGTGAGGTTCCTAGGAAGAAGTTGCTGCGGTTGAGGTCGAAGAGGTTGCTGCCTGTGTTCTCCTCAAGGATTTTGATGGATTTCTTTCTCACATTGAGGTCTTTTATCCATTTTGAGTCTATTTTGGTGTGTGGTGTAAAAAAATGATCCAGTTTCATTTTTGTGCATGTGGCTGTCCAGTTTTCTCAACACTTCTTGTTGAAGAGACTGTCTTTTTCCCACTGGACATTCTTTCCTGCTTTGTAGAAGATTAATTGACCATAGAGTTGAGGGTCCATTTTTGGGTTCTCTATTCTGTTCCACTGGTCTATGTGTCTGTTTTTGTGCCAGTACCATACTGTCTTGATGATGACGGCTTTGTAATAGAGCTTGAAATCTGGAATTGTGATGCCGCCAACTTTGCTTTTTTTTTTCAACATTCCTTTGGCTATTCGGGGTCTTTTCTGGTTCCATATAAATTTTAGGATTATTTGTTCCATTTCTTTGAAGTAAATTGCTGGTATTTTGATGGGGATTGCATTAAATGTGTAGATTGCTCTAGGTAACATAGACATTTTCACAATATTTGTTCTTCCAGTCCATGAGCATGAAATGTTTTTCCACTTCTTTGTGACTTCCTCAATTTCTTTCATGGGTACTTTATAGTTTTCTGAATACAGATTTTATGCCTCCTTGGTGNAATACAGATTCTTTGCCTCTTTGGTTAGGTTTATTCCTAGGTATCTTATGGTTTTGGGTGCAATTGTAAATGGGATTGACTCTTTAATTTCTCTTTCTTCTGTTTTGTTGTTGGTATATAGAAATGCAACTGATTTCTGTGCATTGATTTTATATCCTGACACTTGACTGAATTCCTGTATGAGTGCTAGCAGTTTTGGAGTGGAGTCCTTTGGGTTTTCCACATAAAGTATCATATCATCTGCAAAGAGTGAGAGTTTGACCTCTTCCTTGCTGATTTGGATGCGTTTTATTTCTTTTTGTTGTCTGATTGCTGAGGCTAGGACTTCTAGTAGTATGTTGCATAGCAGTGGTGATAGTGGACAGCCTTGCCGTGTTCCTGACTTTAGGGGAAAAGCTCTCAGTTTTTCTCCATTGAGAATGATATTCGCTGTGGGTTTTTCGTAGATGGCTTTGATGATATTGAGGTATGTACCCTCTATGCCTACACTATGAAGAGTTTTGATTAAGAAAGGGTGCTGTACTTTGTCAAATGCTTTTTCAGCATCTATTGAGAGGATCATATGGTTCTTGTTCTTTCTTTTATTAATGTCTTGTATCACATTGATTGATTTGCGAATGTTAAACCAACCTTGCATCCCAGGAATAAATCCCACTTGTTCGTGGTGAATAATCCTTTTAATGTGCTGTTGGATCCTATTGGCTAGTATTATGTGGAGGATTTTTGCATCCTCGTTGATCAAAGATATTGGTCTGTAATTCTCCTTCTTGATGGGGTCTTTGCTTGGTTTGGGGATCAAGGTAATGCTGGCCTCATAAAAGGAGTTTGGAAGCTTTGCTTCCAATTCTATTTTTTGGAACAGTTTCAGGAGAATAGGTATTAATTCTTCTTTAAATGTTTGGTAGAATTCCCCTGGGAAGCCGTCTGGCCCTGGGCTCTTGTTTGTTGGGAGATTTTTGATGACTGCTTCAATCTCCTTACTGGTGATGGGTCTATTCAGGTCTTCAGTTTCTTCCTGGTTCAGTTTTGATAGTTTATATTTCTCTAAGAATGCATCCATTTCTTCCAGATTGTCAAATTTCCTCGTGTAGAGTTGCTCATAATATGTACTTATAAATTATTGTATTTCTTTGGTGTTGGTTGTGATTTATGCTCGTTAATTCATGATTTTATTAATATGAGTCCTTTCTCTTTTCTTTTGGATAA
>LNAC01001228.1:66677-131609 GCA_002007465.1 Ailurus styani | reverse complement strand
TTGATTTGTCTGCTCTGATCTTTATTATTTCTCTTCTCCTTTATTATTTCTCTTCTCCTGTTCTCTGTTCTCCTGTTGGGTGTAGGCTTTCTTTCCTGTTTNTGCTGTTCTTTCTCTAGCTTTTGTAGGTGTAGAGTTAGGTTGTGTACTTGAGACCTTTCTTGTTTCTTGAGAAAGGCTTGTATTGCTATATACTTTCCTCTTAGGACTGCTTTTGCTGTGTCCCATAAATTTTGAACAGTTGTGTTTTCATTTTCATTTGTTTCCCGGAATTTTTTTAATTCTTCTTTAATTTCCTGGTTGACCCATTCATTCTTGAGTAGGGTGTTCTTTAGCCTCCATGTATGTGAGTTCTTTCCAACTTTCCTCCAGTGGTTGAGTTCTAGTTTCAGAGCATTATGGCCTGAAAATATGCAGGGAATGATCCCAATCTTTTGGTACCTGTTGAGACCTGATTTGTGACCCAGAATATAGTCTATTCTGGAGAATGTTCCATGTGTACTGGAGACGAATGTGTATTCTGTTGTTTTGGGATGGAATGTTCTCAATATATCTGTGATGTCCAACTGGTCCAGGGTGTCATTTAAAGACTTTATTTGCTTGTCGATCTTTTGCTTTGATGATCTGTCCATTTCAGTAAGGGGGGGGTGTTAAAGTCCCCTACTAATATTGTATTATTGTCAATGTGTTTCTTTGATTTTGTTATTAATTGGTTTATATAATATATAATATATTATTATATATTATATATATTATATATTATATATTATATAATATATTGGTTTAAATAATATATATTATTATATTATATTATATATTAATATATATTAATATATTAATATATAATATATTAATATATTATATATTATATATTATGTTATATTATATTATATATTATATATTATTATATTATATTATAATATATATATAATATATATAATTGGCTGCTCCCATGTTAGGGGCATAGGTATTTATGATTGTTAGATCTTCTTGTTGGACAGATCCTTTTAGTCTGATATAGTGTCATTCCTCATCTCGTATGATATTCTTTTGGCTTAAAATCTAATTTATCTGATATAATGATTGCCACTCCAGCTTTGTTTTAATGTCCATTGGCATGGTAAATTGTTTTCCACCCCTTCACTTTAAATTTGGAAGTCTCTTTGCGTGTAAGATGAGTTTCCTGTAGAAAGCATAACGATGGGTCTTGTTTTTTTATCCATTCTGATACCCTGTGTCTTTTAGGTGGGGTATTTAGTCCTTTTACATTCAGAGTAACTATTGAGAGATATGGCTCTAAATTGAGCCATTGTATTGCCTTTAAGGTGACTGTTGCTGTATATTAAGTTTCTTCCTGTATATTAATTTCCTTCCTATATTTAAGTTTCTTTCCTTTCTTTTGGCTGTTACTGTATATTAAGTGTCTATGTTTCTTTTAGGTTCTCTTTGCTTAGAGGACCCCTTTCAATATTTCCTCTAGGGCTGGCTTGGTGTTTGCAAATTCCTTGAGTTTTTGTTTGTCCTGGAAGATTTTGATCTCTCCTATTTTCAGTGACAGCCTAGCTGGATATAGTATTCTTGGCTGCATATTTTTCTCATTTAGTGCTCTGAATATATCATGCCAGGTCTTTCTGGCCTGCCAGGTCTCTGTGTATCGGTCTTCTGTCAGTCTCATATTTCTACCATTGAATGTTACAGACCTCTTGTTCCGAGCTGCTTTCAGGATTTTCTCTTTGTCACTTAGACTTGTAAGTTTACTATTAGATGACGGGGTGTGGACCTATTTTTACTGATTTTGAGGGGGGTTCTCTATGCCTCCTGGTTTTGATGCTTGTTCCATTTGCCAGATTAGGGAAATTCTGTATTAAGATTTGATCCAATATACCTTCTGCCCCCCCCCCTTCCTCTTCTGGTATCCCAATTATTCTAATATTGTTTCATCTTATGGTATCACTTATCTCTCGAATTCTCCTGTCATGGTCCAGTAATTGTTTGTCTCTCTTTTCATCCCCTTCTTTTTTCTCTGACATTTTGTTTTCTAAATCACTAATTCTGTCTTCTGCTTCATTTATCCTGCAGTCGGAGCCTTCATTTTCAATTGTACTTCATTAATAGCTTTTTTTGATTTCAGCTTGGTTAGATTTTAGTTCTTTTATTTCTCCAGAAGGGGTTTTTATTTCTTTAGCAATGGCTTCTCTATTATCTTCCATGGTTTTTTTTGAGCCCAGCCAGCACCTTAAGAACTGTCATTCTGAACTCTAGTTCTGTCATATTACTAATGTACACATTGACTAGGTCCCTAGCCATCATTACTGTCTCTTGTTCTTTTTTTTTGTGTTGATTTTTTCTGCCTTGTCATTTTATGCAGATAATAATAGATGGATGAGAGAACAAAATACTAAAGAGCAGCAATGACCCCAGAGAAATATACAGTAGCCTACTCAGAAGAGACCTGGAACTGGGGAGAGAGGAAAGAGGGAAAAACCAAAAACCAAAAAAAAAAACAAAAAACAAAAAACAAAAAACAAAACAAAAACAACAACAAAAAAGGAAATTATACAAAAACAAAACATAAGAAAAATAAATAAAACAAAATCCTATATCTATATCTATATTATCTATTTCTGTTTCTATGTCTGTCTATGACTCTATCTCTATCTTTATCTCTATCTCTATCTCTATCTATTAGACTGGTCAATTGAACAGACCATATAAGTATACAAAAAATAAGTTTAAATACAATGAAAGGATAAAATATGATTATAATAATGGAGTTTAAAATAAGATTAAAAAGTGTTGATAAGATATAAGAGTTAAGAACTCTAAAATAGGAAAAGGGAAAAAATTTAAAAGAAAAAAGTAAGAAAAAAATTCAAAGAAAAAAATTCAATGAATTTAACTTTGAACGACTGAAGAATCATGGGAAAAAGCCATGAATTATCTGGGTTGCTTTCCTCTAGCTCCGGTGTTCCACAATTCTCAGCAATCTCGAACTTGACTTTGGCTGGATGTTTTTTCTTCTGGTCTTCTGGGTGAGGGGCCTGTTGCTGTGATTCTCAAGTGTCTCTGCCTGAGGCAGATTCCCACCGCCCTCACCAGGGGCCAGGCTAAGTAATCAGTTCAGGTTCGCTGTCGGAGCTTTTGTTCCCTGAATGCTTTCCATGGGGTTTGGAGGACGGGACTGAAAATGGAGGCTCCCAGTCTCCGACCCGGAGGAGCCGAGCCCTTGGGGCCTCAGTCCTCAATGTGCCTCAGAGAAAAGCAGTCCCTCCCGTCTCCTGGTCTCCGGCTCCTCTCTGAGCTCACCTGGCCTGTGACCGAGTGTCTCTCTGGCGCGCTGCCCCATTTAGAATCTCTGAACCCCGCAGATTCCTGCAGCCACTCCTGTGCCACTCCTCCCAGAGGAGGAAGTAGGGGGTCTCTCCGGGTCTGCCACCCATGAGGTCCCAGCTCCCAGAGGAGTGGCCTGGCTGTGCTTCAGATCACAGCCCAAGGTATCACCAAGATGAGATACCCCTTCTCAGCTCTGCTCCCTCTCTCCCGTCAGCTTCTCTCTGGTACCTGGGAGCTCGGTCGTGCTCAGACACCCCTGGTCTTTTTGTGTCCCTGTGGGTCACGAGACCACACTGTCCCTGCAGGGGCTTCACCCCCCACCCCGCTTGGCCTCTGAGGCGACGTCCCTCAGTGGAGCCGACTTCTAACAGTTCTGAGTCTGTGCTCCGCTGCTCGCTCCCTCGCCGGCAGCCGGCCCCTCCCCCCGGGGTCTATCTTCCCATCGCCTCAGATTCACTTCTCTGCATGTCCTACCTTCTAGAAAGTGGTCAATTTTCTGTTCCTAGAATTGCTGCTCTTCTTCTCTTCAATCTCCTGTAGAATTTGTAGGTGTTTAGAATAGTTTGATAGCTATCTGGGTGAATTCCTGGGACCTAATGATAATCGGTCTCCTACTCCTCCGCCATCTTGCCGCTTCCCTCTTTTCTTTCCATTTCTATTTTTTGGGACAATTTCTGGAGAATATGTATTAATTCTTTTTTAAATGTTTGGTAGAATTCCCCTGGGAGGCTCATCTGGCCCTGAGGTCTTATTTGCTAGGAGATTTTTGATGACAGCTTCGATCTCCTTACTGGTTATCAGTCTGCTCAGGTATTCTATTTCTTCCTGTTTCAGTTTTGGTAGTTTATATATCTCTATGAATACATTCATTTCTTCCAGATTGTCAAATTTGCTGGTGTAGAGTTGCTCATAATATGTTCTTATAATCATTTGTATTTCCTTTGTGTTGGTTGTGACCTCTCCTCTTTCATTCATCATTTTATTAACTTGGGTCCTTTCTCTTTTTTCTTTGATAATTCTGGCAAGGGGTTTATCAATCTTATTAATTCTTTGAAAGAAAAAGCTCCTAGTTTCATTGATCTGTTCTACTGTTTTTTGTTTGTTTGTTTGTTTCTGTTTTATTGATTTCTGCTCTGATCTTTATTATTTCTCTTCTCATGCTGGGTTTTGGCTTTATTTACTGTTCTTTCTCCAGCTCCTTTAGTTTTAGGGTTAGATTGAGTGTTTGAGACCTTTCTTTTTTGTTGAGAAAGACTTGTATTGCTAAATACTTTCCTTGCAGGACTGCCTTTGCTGTGTCCCAAAGATTTTGAACGGTTGCGTTTTCATTTTCATTTGTTTCCATGAATTTTTTAAATTCTTCTTTAATTTCCTGGTTGACCCATTCATTCCTTTGTAGGATGGTCTTTAGCCTTATGTATTTGATTGAGTTGTAGTTTCAAAGCACTGCAATTTGAAAATATGCAGAGAATGACCCCAGTCTTTTTGTAGTGGTTGATACCTGATTTGTGACCCAGGATGTGATCTATCCTGGAGAATTTTTCATGTGCACTAAAGAAGAATGTGTATTGTGTTGCTTTGGGTTGGAATGTTTTGAATAGATTTGTGATGCCCATCTGATCTCATGTTTCATTTAAAGCCTTTGTTTCCTGGTTGATCTTTTGCTTAGATGCTCTGTGGATTTCAGTGAGGGGGCTGTTAAAATCCCCTGCTATTATGGTATTATTGTTGATGTGTTTCTTTGATTTTGTTATTAATTGGTTTATATAGGTGGCTGTTCCCATATTAGGGGCAGAGATATTTAAAATTGTTAGATCTTGTTGGACAGAACCTTTAAGTATGATATAGTGTCCTTCCTCATCTCTTATTATAATCTTTGGCTTAAAATCTAACTTGTCTGATATAAGGATTGCTACCTCAGCTTTCTTTTGTTGTCCATAACATGGTAAATGGTTTTCCATTCCCTCACTTTAAATATGGAGGTGTCTTTGGGTCTAAAATGTTTTTTTTGCAGACAGCATATCCATGGGTCTTTTTTTAAAAAATCCATTCTGATATCCTATGTCTTTTGATTGGGCACTTAGACCATTTACATTCAGGGTAACTATTGAAAGTTGTGAATTTAGTGCCATTGTATTGCCTTTAAGGTGACTGTTACTTATTTTGTCTTTGTTCCTTTCAGATCTGTTACTTTTAGGCTCTCTCTTTGCTTAGAGGACTGCTATCAATATTTCCTGTAGGGCTAGTTTGGTGTTTACATATTCTTTTAGTTTTTGTTTGTCCTGGAAGCTTTTTATTTCTCCTTCTATTTTCAATGACAGCCTAGCTGGATATAGTATTCTTGGCTGCATAATTTTCTGATTTAGTGCTCTGAATATATCATGGCAGTCCTTTCTGGCCTGCCAGGTTTCTGTGGATAGGTCTGCTGCCAATCTAGTATTTCTACTGTTGTAAGTTACAGAACTCTTGTCCTGAGCTGCTTTCAGGATTTTCTTTTTGTCTCAGAGACTTTAAGTTTTACTATTATGTGATGGGGTGTTGACCTATTTTTATTGATTTTGAGGGGGGTTCTCTGTGCCTCCTGGATTTTGATGCTTGTTTCCTTCCCCAAATTAGGGAAGTTTGCTGCTATAATTTGCTTTATTATACCTTCTGTCCTTCTCTCTTTCTTCTTATTCGGGGATCCCAATTATTCTAATATTGTTTCATCTTATGGTATCACTTATCTCTCGAATTCTCCCTTCAGGATTCAATAGTTGTTTATCTCTCTTTTTTTTAGGTTTCTTTATTCTCCATCATTTGGTCTTCTATATCACTAATTCTCTCTTCTGCCTCATTTATCCTAGCAGTAAGAGCCTCCATTTTCATTTGCACCTCATTAATAATTTTATTGATTTCAACTTGGTTAGATTTTAGTTCTTTTATTTCTTTAGAAAGGGATTTTATTTCTCCAGGAAGTGATTCTCTAGTATCTTCTATGCTTTTTTTAAGCCGAACTAGATCTTTATAATCATCGTACTGAACTCTAGCTCTGACATCTTACTAATGTCTGTATTGATTAGGTCCCTAGCCATTGGTACTGCCTCTTGTTCTTTTTTTTTTAAGATTTTATTTATTTATTTGACATAGGGAGGGAGAGATCACAAGTAGGCAAACAGGAAGGCAGAGAGAAGAGGAAGCATGCTCCCTGCTGAGCAGAGTCCAATGTGGGGCTCTCTTCCAGGACCTTGAGATCCTGACCTGAGTCAAAGGCAGAGGCTTAACCCACTGAGCCACCCAGGTGCCCTCTTTTTCTTTTTTTGAGGTGAATTTTTCCACCTTGTCATTTTGTCAGAGAAGAATAGTTGAATGAGAGAACAAAATGCTAAAAGTGTAACAACCAGGGTGCCTGGGTGGCTCAGTGGGTTAAAGCCTCTGCCTTCGGCTCAGGTCATAATCCCAGGGTCCTGGGATCAAGGCCCACATCGGGCTCTCTGCTCAGTGGGGAGCCTGCTTCCTCCTCTCTCTCTGCCTGCCTCTCTGCCTACTTGTGATCTGATGTCTCTCTCTCTCTCTGTGTCAAATAAATAAATAAAATCTTAAAAAAAAAGGGTAACAACGACCCCAGAAATATATACACTAAGCAAATCAGAAGAGACCCCAAACCAGGCTGAGAACAAAGGGAAAAAAAATAGTTGCTAAGCTGGTGAATAGAACAGAGCCACACACTTGACTTTGGGTACATTTTGGTCTGTTAGAAGTAACTGTCTTCCAAAATTTTAAAGAAAGAAAAAAAAAATAAATATATATGAGAAAATACAAGGAATGGAATATGACTGTAAAAATGAAAATTAAAAAAGATTTTTAAAAAGAAATTGATAAGATAAGCAGTGATTGAAAAAAGAAAGAGAGAATGTGATTAGGCTGGAGACTAGAACAAAGCCATACATTAGATTTAGGGTATATTTTGGTCTGTTAGAAGAAACCATATCCCAAAATTTTAAGAAAGAAAACCTTTTATGTATACAAAAAATAAGGTTAAATACAATCAAGGAATAGAATATGACTATAAAAATGAAAATTAATAGAGCTTTTTAAAGAGGTATTGATAAGATGAAATAGTTAAAACAGGAAAGGGGAAAATTAAAAAAATATGAAAAGAAAAAAATAATGAAAATTTTAAAAAAATTTAACTTTGAAAGACTAAAGAATCATGGGGAATAAAGCCATGAATTCTATGTGTTGTATTTCCTATATAGCACTGGTTTGTTGCAGTTCTCATTGATTGGTAAACTTGGTATTGGCTGGGTGTTCTTATTGATCTTCTGGAGGAGGGTCCTGTTGTAGTGATTCTCACATGTCTTTGACCGAGGTGGAATTGCACTGCCCTTTCCAGGGACCAGGCTAGGCGACCTGCTTCAGTTGCTCTTGTTAGCCTTTTTCCCCCTGAAATCTTTCTGTATAGCTTTGGAGGACAAGAATAAAGATGGTGGCCTCCCAATCTTTGGCCTTGGAGGAGCCTAGAACTTGGGGACCCCCTCTTCAGTGAGACCTCAGAGAAAAGCAGTAAATCACCTCTGTCTCCCTTGTCTCCAGACTCACTCCAAGATCACCCAGCCTGTGACTGAGCATTTCTATCTCTGGCACACTGCCCCGTTTGGAGCCTCCCAACCCAGCAGATTCCTGGGTTCACCAACTGAGCCAACCAGGTCCTCTTGCCTTCTAATTTTCTGATGCATTGATCATGCTTTCCTATTTCTTTGTATGTCTCATAATTTTTTTTGGAAACTCTATATATTAGGAAATATATTACAGCATCTTTGGATACTACCCCTGCTTCCCTGCAGCTTGTTATTTGCTTCCTTCTTTTCTATAATGATTGGTTGGATTGTTTCTGTGAGGTCTATTTTCCTTTCTTCACCCCATAGAGCTAAGCCTCTGATGTTTGCATCGAGGAGATGCAGCTTTAGTATGCCCACAGTTACCTTAGAATGACAGTGGTAGTGGTAGGACTCTCCCACTTTCTCCTTCACCTTATCCAGCTGTTAAACTCCACTGATTGCCTTTGCTTTCAGTAGTGCCCTGGGGCATACATTTCTCTACAAATGAATTAAAAAAGATTGTAATTCTTTCTATGGATCAGTTTCTGAGGTCAGTTGTTGAATTTTGTTCTGACTTCAGGAGGACTCATCTCAGCTGACACATTCCCCAGTTCTTACCTGCAAACTAGCCAACCTACAGTCTAAGCTGTATCTTCATTAGATCCATGAATCCCCTCCCAATTTCCTTTCACCACGACCTCTACTGCTTTGGGGAGTGCCTTTGGTTTAAACTTCACCATGCTTTGTGCAAGTGAAGTCACTTTGTTAGGGACTGTTACAGGAGATATCTTTTTTATGCCCTGTCTCTCACTCCAGGCAAAATATTGGAGCTAGGATCATGTAACTAGCTGTCGGGACAATGGTAACTTTCTCTGAGTGACATCTTTTTAAGGGCATAGCACGTGGTGCAGGCCCACAGCTTGAAGCTCTCTTCGTTTGACACTCCTGGCATGGAATCACCACATTATTAGTCAAGGAAAGGGCTAGGGGGCCCAGTATTCTCAGCATGCCACACTCAAGGTAGATCCCCAATTCCACAAGTGGTGATAAGGCAGAAGGTGAGAATTCCCACCTCTAGATTGCATTTATTTGGGACTTTGCCTCAGCAACAGATAGCTGAAGACAGGATAACTTATGCTGAAGTCCTGCTTCCCCTGGGAAGAAAGCCAATGGCTTGGATCTTGGGGGAGACAGAGCCCTTTGTTCTTGGCTGCAACAGTCTGGAGTGGAAGTTCTTCTTTGCTAAACTGGAAGTACAGAGGGATAGAGTCTGTTATGAAATACCACAGAGTCCCATCTTTCTTACCAAGCTTTTATAGATTTTCTTGAACAGATATTTCATCATTTGCTGTTTACCCTAACCTCTGAGCTGAGGCTTTAATTTTTCTAAATAGTAATTTTTTCATAATTTCTCCAGGGTCAGGAGAACGTGTCAGTAGACTTCTTTACATTTCATACTGCTGTAAGTGATTGCCCTATAAAAGAAATTAGAAATGGAAAAAAATTATAAAAATGGAGAACAAGTTTGTATTTTCCAGAGGTTAAGGTGAGGATTGGGGGTGGGTATGGGGGATAGAAGGGAAGTAGATGTAGCTATAACAGGGCAATATGTGGGATGTTTGTGATTATGATAATGTTCTATATCTGGACTGTATCAATGTTACTCTTCTGATTGTGGTATTATACTGTAAGTTTTTAAAGTAGCTACCCTTTGACTAAATTGCATAAATGATACACAAGAATGTGTCTGTATTTCTTGTTATAACTTCATGTGGGTCTATAATTATTCAAAATAACAAGTTTACTTTATAAAATATGCTCCCCATTTGAGTGTTAAATCATGGCAGATAGAATTATGGCACAGGTCTTCATGAATAATTATTTAGGCTTTGCAATGAACATTTATAAAAAAAGAATAAATGAGGAAATGGGGTAAATATTTAAAATATAGTATTAAGGAATCTGTGCAAGATAAAAAATTCTATGTTATAAACTCACTTAAAAATGGAAATGGTACACGTTTTGGAAAAATACTGAAATATACAATAAAGTGGTTGTACTGGTTATCTCATAATAGACCATAGACAGATTAATTTGTTTCTATTGATTACGTAGATTTTCAAACTTCTTTATCAAGCAAGCATTGTTATATAATATGCAATGTGGTGGATTAATTTTTATTTTTAAAACAAAGAAGAATGTGAACCACTGTAGGTTTTATGGACTTGGGTTTTGGCAGTCTTAGAATTCTTCCAAAATTCAATAATCCCACTGAGAGGTAGCTGGGAATTGATAACAGTAAAGTTAGTGTTATACTCTTTTTTACATGGTAGATTATCAAAGGCAGTGACCAATTCCCTGCACACACTGCATGCATAGGGAGGTTTCATTCTGGTCCAACTTTTAAGTCATAAAGTAGAACTTCATTACAACTTCTGTTGTTTTCTTTCCAATGCTGAAGATGGCAGGATACTTGGGTATTTTTCTCCTTTCTTGACAGATAGTTCAATATCCTACAGATATCTATAGGAAACCAACAAATCTTATTTAAGGATATTCTTGTCTCCCAGAAATATGATCTTGTGGTTCATATAAAATGAGGTTTTCCTCTTTTTTACCATTGTCTAGAAACTGGCAAGCCTAGAATAATATAAAGATGTCCACTTGCTGTAGAAACACAAGTGTGTCCATGCCAGGCTTTCAGTATTTCAAGTGTTTACATGGCATTGCCAAGGGTGTAGTTATATTATCAGTAAATCAGGGAATGGATTGGATAGTTAGTGAATACATAGTGATGAAAAATTAGCCACAGAGTTTTGTGTCTAATTTAGGAGACCTGTATTTTCCACCCAAAGGATAAATATCTAGTTCCACAATTCTATTAGGAGGCTGAGTGCTAGCTGTGTATGGGTAACTCCTGAATTACAATGAGCACAGATACTCCAAGAATATTCTTAACAAATAATGTCCTATTCTTGCCATTAAGAGATACTTGAAAAAGAATCCAAAAAGGACAAACATTTTTATTAGTTAATATTTTTTGGTCAAATTGAGAAATTATTTTCTTCTGGGATAATTAAAAATTTTATCTTTATGTGGGTAAATACCCACTGGTGGAATTCCTGGATCATATAGTAATTCTAGTTTTAATTTTTTGAGGAACTTCCATACTGTTTCCACAATGGCTGCACCAGTTTGCATTCCCAACAATAGTATAGGAGGGTTCTTTGTCTTCCACATCTTTACCAACACATGTTGTTTTTTTATTGTTTTGTTGATTTTTTAAAATTGGGATTTATTTATTTGTTTATTTTTTATTATGTTATATTAGTCACCATACAGTACATCATTACTTTTTAATGTAGTGTTCCAAAATCCATTGTTTACATATAATACCAAGTTCTCCAATATGTGCCCTCCTTAATACCCACCACCAGGCCTACCCAGCCCCCACCCCCCTCCCCTCTAAAACCCTCATTTTATTTCTTGGAGTCCACAGTTTCTCATGGTTCGTCTCCCCCTCTGATGTCCCCTCCTTCCCTTTTAGCCATTCTGACAGGTGTGAGGTGATATCTCATTGTAGTCTTGATTTGCATTTCTCTGATGATGAGTTGGTGTTGAGCATTGTTTCATGTGTCTGTTGGCTATCTGTATGTCTTCTTTGGAGAAATGTCTGTTCATATATTCTGCCCAGCTTTTAGTTGGATTTTTGGGAGCTCTTCATGTGTTGAGTTATATACATTTTAAATTTATTTTGGATACTAACCCTTTATCAGATATGCTATTTGCAAATATCTTTTCCCATTCAAGGGGTTGTCTTTTGGTTTTGTTGATGGTCTCCTTTGCTGTGCAAAAGGCCTTTTATTTAGGTGTAATCCCAAATAGTTTAATTTTGGTATTGTTTCTCTTGCCAAAGGAGTCCTAACTAGAAAAATGTTCCCATGACTGATGTCAAGAGGTTATCACTTGTGTTTTCTTCTAGGAACTTTGTGGTTTCATGTCTCACACATAGATCTTGAATGATTTTGAAGTAAGTGAGTCACAGAAAGACAAATACCATATGATTTCACTCACATGTGGAATTTAAAAAACAAACAAAAAAAAAAAAGAAAAAAAAGAGACAGACATTAAAAACCAGGCTCTTAAACATAGAGAACAAACTGCTGATTGCTAGAGGGCAGGTGGGTGGGGAATGGGTGAAATATGTAAGGGGATTAAGAATACTTTTACTGCGATGAGCATTGAGTAATATATAGAATTGCTGAATCAGTACATGGTAGACTTGAAACTAAAATAACACCGTTGTTAACTATACTGGAATTAAAATAAAAGAAATAAAATAAAATAATGAATGAATGAATGAATGAATGAATGAAATGATTGAGAATTGATTTTAGCAGTTGAGATTGGAAACTGTAGCTGTATTGCCTTGACGGTAGGTGGTACCACAAACCTGGCTGAGATGAACAAATGGAGAAACTCTTTGGTTACTCAACTTTAAGCATTCTAGTATTTTGACTAATAGCACCACATGCAGATTTCACTTATTTATTTAACTGCTGTGTTTTTAAAGCCAACCGCAATAGATTTGTCAGTAAATATTTGAAGCAGGAAGAGGAGAAAACAAGATCACCTTTATTGTATTCTAGATCCATAAGGGACATTATTTCCTTCCAAGTTTTTAAGATATAAATGTAGATATAGATATAAATAGAAAGATGTTTAGTGGCTTGAGATCATAGTGAATAGGGTATTTGTAACTACTTTTAAATCTAACACATGATAAACAATTTTGTCTTGTCACTAAGTGTCCTTCTAAACCACTGTTTTGAAGGAGTATGTATAATAATGTCATAATTCATTTATATAGTCCTTTACAATTTTGTGGACTTATGAAAATTCATTGAAAGCATGTTTAGCAAGTCTATTGAATGGTTGGACTTCCCCACGATGGAACATGAGCACCCATTTATTTATCCTACCTTTGCCCCACCCCCCATCTAAGAGACTGAAAGTTTGATTTTTGGATATATGAGTTACCTAAAGAGAGAGGATTTTCTCATTATGGTATTTCCAGTGAGATATTCAGCCAAATAAACCCAAAGCCCATCTTTTCATAAGCCTCTTACTGCTACAGTCCCTTAAGCCACTACTTAAGTGCCTCATTTCAAAGCATGAACTAATAGCCAATGAAAAGAAGATATTTTTTGGAAATCCAACAATGTGATAAAGAAGGACTCAATGAACAAAAAGGGAAAAAAATGACCTCAGAGGTAAGGCAGGGAAGAAAAACAACATAAACAAATAATAATTATTCTCAGAGAAATTTGAAATACTATGAAAAAAAGAAACATAACAAGACTGTTCTTTCAAAAATATAACAGTGTAGGGCGCCTGGGTGGCTCAGTGGGTTAAGCCTCTGCCTTTGGTTCAGGTCATGATCTCAGGGTCCTGGGATCGAGTCCCGCATTGGGCTCCCTGCTCAGCAGGGAGCCTGCTTCCCCCCCCCCTGCCTGCCTCTCTTCCTACTTGTGATCTCTCTCTCTCTGTCAAATAAATAAATAAAATCTTTTTTAAAAAAAGAAAATATAACAGTGTATAGACAACAGAGATAATTTAAAAGTAAAGTTGCAGTAAGAGGGGGAATTGGTGTACTTGGTTACGTTTTCTTTTCTTTTCTTTCTTTCTTTCTTTTTTTTTTTAAGAGAGAGAGTGAGGGTGAGAGCTGAGGAGAAGGGGAGAGGGAGAGGGAGAAGCAGGCTCCTTGCTCAGTTCAGAATCCTACGTGAGGTTCAATCCCAGGATCCCGAGATCATGACCTGAGCTGAAATCAAAAGTCTAATGCTTAACTGACTGAATCACCCAGGTGCCCCTATACTTACTTAGTTTTGCCCATTCATTATATTTAATGACTTTGAGAATCTTTTAGTTCTCTGATTGTCCCCTTTTCATAGAATTTTATTTTTCTTTTATGGGGGTAGTAGTTTTATAGCCTTGAAAATCTTTTCCTATTTTAGTTGTAAAAATGTAAAACAGAAAAGTTGGAAGACTAAAAAGAGTGTGTGTGTGTGTGTATACTTTTTTCAGAAATTGTACACATCATGGATCTTTGTCTTTAAATACTGCAGTGTATATTTCTTAAGAAAACTTTTTAAAAATAGATTTTATGTATTTCTTCATGAGAGACAGAGAGAGAGAGAGAGAGGCAGAGGCAGAGGGAGAAACAGGCTCCCTGCTGAGCAAGGAGCCTGAAGCGGGACTTGATCCCAGGACTTTGGGATCATGACCTGAACCAAAGGCAGAAACTTAACTGACTGAGCCGCTCAGGTGCACAGAAAATGACTTTTTTAAAAAATATATAACCAGAGTATATCTATCATCTTCATTAAACTTAGTACTGTAATCTGTTTGGATTTTCATTTCATATGGATCTTGCTTGAAAATTCATTAAGTCCAAAATTATATTTCCATCCTATGAACATGCTATGTCTCTTCAATTTCTCATAGTTTTATACTCCATGGTAAATTTTTATAATTAAAAACTTTAATATTTATATTTCTTGTCAAATTAATGTCTTGTAATATTATATTTCTGTACCTATTTTAAATGGAAATTCACTCCACCTTCTCTCTACCTCCCCTTATTGCTATTATATATTTTATTTGTGGTTATTAGTAGCTTGAACTGACTGAGACAAGTGATGCTGCCTACCCATATGCTCTTCCCTGGCTAGAGAAAAATATATTCAATGATATTGTTGAGATTCTGCAAAGGTTATTTGCCATCATCCTTTCTTTTCACCACAAATCTTGTCTTGTAAACTTTTCCAAGGTCAGACAGTTACTTTCCTCCTGCAAGAGCTAAGTGTATATGTCCTCTCTCATGACCTCGTTTACTTTTTTCAGACAGGTAGGAGTGTATTTTGGAGCACCCATAGAGTTTCAGTAGACTCCTTGATTTGAAAAGAAATCATCACGGATTGCATGGAGCACTGAGTGTTATACAAAAACAATGAATCATGGAACATTACATCAAAAACTAATGATGTACTGTATGGTGACTAACATAACACAATAAAAAAAAGAAAAAAGAAAAGGACTCATCAAATTAATGTTTCAAGGATATCAGTAATTGACTTTTAGAAGTTTTCTTGAAAAAAAAATACAAGCAATCAGAAAATCCCCATTAATATGTGGTGTCTAAAGATATGCAGTCTGTATGAAGTCAAAGGGTTTGGGGCCCAGGGACAAGCTATAATGAAAGCAGGACAGAATCATAATATCTCAAAAAGGCTGAGTATAGAACAATAGTTCCTATGTGAAGGAAGATGCTAGAAATGAGCAACCTAAACAGATTCTGAAAATACATCTCAGGTCAGAGGCCAAAAAAGAGCCACCTGCCAGGCAGCAGGCTGGGCCTTGCTACACATGCTAGCATGGATTCCAGACATGAGTGAACAGTGAAAGAAGCCCCTGAAATCATGCAGAGAGTGAAATGAAACACATGAGATGGTATAAAAGAACTAGATATCTCAATAATTTCAGTAAATGCAAATGGACTAAACTTTTGATTAAAAGACAGAGATTGACAGACTGATCACAAAATATAAATTTGGTGATATTGTTTATGAGACATATGACTAAAAATATAAAGGCCATTTCAGAGATTGATTGCAAAAGACAGAAAAGATCTGTCATGCAAGTACCAAGCAAATAAAATTAGTATGTATATATTAAGGTCAAAAACTAAATTTTAAGGAAAGGGGCACCTGTCTGGCTCAGTTGACAGAACACGCAACTCTTGATGTCGGGGTAGTAAGTTTGAGCCCATGTAGGGTGTAGAGCTTACTTCAAAAAAAAATATATTTTCTAGAAAAACATTGTAGGACAAAAGGGCACATGTAATGATAAACATTCACCCTATCAAGAACCGTATAACAACTCTAAGCATATGTGCATCTAATACAATAACCTCAAAGATAAGAATAAAAATATAATATACAGGCAGAAGATGGTAAATCAAAGCATTATAGTAGGATATTTAATATATGGCTCTTAATTCCTCATAGGTCGTGCAAGAGAGAGAAAGGATATAGATGATTTAGACAACACAATTACTAAGCTTGACTTAATGGACTTGGGTATATTGTAAAGTTGTTATCAAAGTTTACATACATGTGCTAGGTGTTGGATTCACCACAGCTTATTATATTATTGAAAGCAAACAAAAAACAGATGAAAAAAATAAGCTCAGACGAATAAGAGTGAGTCAAGAACTGAGAATTATGATCATTTAAAATCTTTACACTTTGTGTGTGCATGCAGGGGAGAGAGAAAGTGAAATAAAGATGGGGATGCATTTGACTCCATGTAAACAGTCATGAATAACATTTTTATATAAATAGTCCTGAAATCCAGCCAGTGTAGGACTAGCTTCCTTCCCAAATCACCCTTGTTTTTGATCTTCTGAAAAGAGGAGAAACTACTCAAATGTTTTATTTGAGTTTGCATGACTTCCAATCTGTGGCTTTCTCCTAGATTCCATAGTCCCCTCCTTGCCACAGTTCTTCCATTTTCCCTCCCTATTTATTCTCTCCCTTCTCTGCCTTGCTCTGTGCTCCCAGCAGCTGATCCACATGGAATTACCTTCTAGTTCTTTGATGGCTTTGAATAATGAAAAGCATAATTAAAGGATTGGAGGAAGAGAGGAAAGTGGGCTGACCTGTTCCCCACTCCAGCTCCAGTCAGGTCACAGGAAGCTGCTAGTTTCACTTAACGAGAAGGTCACGTACGTTATCAGGTGGCTCTCTACACAGTACTCTCTGCCTCGAGGGCTTCTTTATCACTCTGTTACTTCATCCCTTCAGGCTTGAGGAGGGTAACAATGCTCCTGCTGTCCCCAGGCTAGGATACCTCTCTGTCACTGTGATTTGCCTACACTCTGATGATCATAGCTTTGTAAATAGGTCCTTTATTAAACTCTCTTCAAATTAACCAATTTGAGTTTCCCATCTTATTCCAGCCAGGAACCTGACTGATATACATTTAAACCCACCTTCCACCTGCCTCCTTCCTCCTAGAATGTTCTTCTTGTTCTATGCTAAAACCTGTGCATGAAATCTTAATGTCTGCCACCAATAATGTCATGAGGCCAGGTCAGGAAATGCCCATAATTTCTATCCATAATGCCAGTAAATGAAACTCTTGGACAAAGGATAAAACATTAACTTACAGAGTAGGCAATATGTGGTAAGGTTGCAAGAAATCGGACTACCTATCAGTGTTGCAACATGAGGTCTCTTGGGAACTACCTCTACCTACACCAATATGAAACTAGTGGAAGATTGTTACAAAAAATATACAAAAAGGAGCTAAAAATCAAGAAAAGTGATCTACAAATATCAGAAACTAAGAGGAAAATCTCAGCTGCAGCTGAGTGGAAACTGAAACTTAATATTTTGGGCAGATATGGGAAAAGACACAAGCCAAAGAAGCAAGAATTATTTTATGCATATCATCAGTGTTGCTCTGAACCAGTTCATACATGCTTGCAAGAGCGCATTGTTTCATGAATCTGCAAGTCAGTTGTTAACCACAGCCTTTATTAAAAATTAAATTAGGTAAATTTGTAATTACTATTAAAAATTAAATACTAAACATTCCTCACTTCCTAATTAATTTACTGCATGTTACTCTTGTATATGCTCTTATTTACAACTGTTGTAGGTATATGCTGAAAATGCTATACAAGGGTGTTCTACTGAGCATCTCTTTCCAACTCTTACTTCAGTGACGTCACATTGGTAACTTGAAATCAGCTATGGTGGGAGTATTTGTACTCAGGAAATCAGCAAATGCTGGAAGGCAGGGCTTTATTTACTGTTTGGTTGATTGTTTAGATCAGAAGTTGGCAATTTTTTTCAAGGCCAGATAGAAAATATGTCAGGCTTGTAATCCATACATTTTCTGTCACAACTCCTCAATTCTTCTACTGCGGTGCTAAAGGTGGCCTAGACAATATATGAATAAATGAGCATGGTTGTGTTGCAATGAAGACTTACTTACAAAGACAGGTGGCAGGCTCACTGTCTTCAGTTTGCAGACTCTAGTTTAAACTTAAGAAAGTGATGAATGCAGAATAAACTTAGAAGGATATCATGTTTGTAGTCAATCCAATTTGAATAGCACAAAAACAGGAGGAAATATCCTTTCAATATTTGAAAAATAGGGACACCTGGGTGGCTCAGTGGGTTAAAGCCTCTGCCTTCGGCTCAGGTCATGATCTCAGGGTCCTGGGATCCAACCCTGCATGGGGCTCTCTGCTCAGCATGGAGCCTGCTTCCTCCTCTCTCTCTTCCCACCTCTCTACCTACTTGTAATCTCTCTCTGTCAAATAAATAAATAAATATCTTTAAAAAAATATTTGAAAACTATTACCTGACTGAGCAAAACAGTTGTTCACATCACTGACAAGTGAAGCCTTAACATGTCTTTGGGTTTCAATTTCCTTATTCATCAATGCAAATGAAAATATCCATCGGGGTGTCTGAGTAGCTGAGTCAGTTAAGTTTCCAACCCTTGGTTTCAGCTTAGGTTCCTGGGTTTGAGTCCATGCTCAACTCACTGTCTGCTCGATATTCTCTCTCCCTCTCCCCGTGCTCTCTCTCTTTCTCTCAAATAAATCAATCTTTACAACAACAAAAAAATAGAAAATATCTGTCTTATCAATAAAAATGAAACTATAAAACCTTGACCTCTTACTTCTGTAAAAATACCAAAGTAAAACATTGACCTGAAACTGGTCCAAGATCATGAAATTTCTAGAACTATACTGTAAGAGATACAACCACTTGCGATGGTCATTTATATAGACAGGAGTATACAGGACTGTAGTAAGAGACAAAAAAGAGCCCTAACAAAAATGAGATCATCATAAAAAGTACAGACACAAAACATGAAACACCTAGAATAATCAAAAGGAGTTAAAGGAAGAGGACTTCTGGTCAAAGTGGAGCTTAGACTTTGATATTAGATAAATCCATCTACTCCACAGCTGCAGCACTGACAGACAAATGAAAAAGGGATAAACAACAAAGAGGGGCTGCTGGAGAGCCCATGCTGCCCATACCAGAGCTAACAAACACTAGATGTGGACTCCCATCTCCCATGCGCACCCAGCCACATGAGCAGGCAAGTGTCTATTGGTCACCTAGAGGCAGAAAGTGACTCAGGCCCAACAACTCCTGCCATTCTGACCCCAGCAGTAGGAGGCAGCCACGGTTGGTGCTTTTCTCCCTCTATGGCACCAGCAAAGGGCAAACAAGAAGCCTTTCAGCACCAGAGAGATTGGAGATCAGATCAAGGGACATTCTCTCCTTTGGCTGATTGACCCCATCTCCCACCTACCAGCACCAGTTGGCCTCCATCCCCATGGATGACACCAACTGAAACTGAGTGGGAGGTCCCAGTGGTGTAAAGTGAATGAAACAGACCAGGACAGCACTGTAAGGGCTCTGAAAACAAAATTGTCTTCTGAACCACAGACCAAAAGAGTAAGCCAGGATGCATGCTAACCCCAAAAAGGGAGACTGTCTGCTAAAATAAAAGATTTGAATAGGATCCCAAGTCCCCTAATATTATAGCAAAAGTGTCCAAGATACAATGAAATATTGCTCTTGTCATACTAAGAATTAGGAAAAGAACAAGTTGAATGAGAAAAGACAAACAACTGCTACCAATATCAAGATGAATGAGATCCTAGAAGTATCAAAAGAGAAATTTAAAGCATTTATTACCAAATGCTTTGACAAGCAATTATGAATTTTCTTAAGTGAAAATAATAGAAAATCTAGGTTAAAAAATAATAGTTGTTAAGAAGAACTTAATGGCAATTATGGAGCCGAAAGATAAAATAAATAAAATAATTGCCAGGTGGGCTCATTAGTAGATTGGAGGATAAATCAGCCAACATGAGAATAGATCCAAAGAATTTATTCAATTTGAACAACAGAGAAAATAGACAAAAAATATGGACAGACCCACTGAGATTCTTGGAATAAGGACAAAAGAACTAACATTTTAATCATTGGAATCCTAGAAGAAGAGGAAAAAGAGTGTGGGTCTGGAAAAGTATTCGAAGAAATATGGCTGAAAGTTTCCCAAATTTGGATAAAGACATAATCCTACACACTCAAGAATTTGACCTAAGCTCAAGTAGGATAAACCCCAAAACACTTGGAGTATTGAATTTGTGAATTCTAAAACAAAGAAAAAAAAATCTTAAACACAGCCAGAGAGTAATGATACTATATTTTTAGGGGAACATTAAATTGAATGGCAGTGGATTTCTTTTCTGAAATCACAGAGTCCAGGTAGAAATGGTACAATGTTTTTCTCATCCTGAAAGAAAAGAATTGTCAATCATGATTTTTTTATCTGGCAAAACTCTCCTTCAGGAATGAAAGGTAATAAAGATACTTAGACAAAGGAAAACGAAGGAAACGTCACCAGCAAATCTATCCTTAAAATGGGGAGAATGGGTGAGAATGACTAAGGGAAGTTTCTGAAGAGAAAGAAAATGATAGCAGAAGAAGTTGAGATTTCAGAAAGGATAAAATAACAACAGAATGGGTAGAAATCATTCTAAATATAATAAATTATCCTTTCTTTTTAATGAGTCCCTTAACTCATATTTGATGGTCGAAGTAAAATTGACAGTGCTATTTGAAGTGGTGCTCAAAATATGTAGAAGAAATACTTAGTATAGTTATATTTAAAAAGGGGAAAGTGTAAGGAGTACTAATGGTACTAAGGGTAAATTATTTATACTCCACTTGGACTGGGAAAATATCAATACCCATTGAGTGTAATAAATTACATGTGTATATTTCAACACCTAGAGCAGCCACCATAGAGGCTATACAAAGCAATATACCAAGAAAAAAAAAGATTAAAAAATGTGGTTGTGTTCAAATACAAAGGAGAACTTTGAAAACACAGAAATCCATATATAGAGTGGGGCTAAAGTCTTGACTTCCATGTCTGGAAGCAGGTTTCATTGGTTGGATATTTAATTATTAATTCGGGGAAAAAAACTAAAAGTGCTCCATGTGGAAAGGAGAGTTAAAGATAGACATTCTGCTCTGACTAGGGGGTGAGGTTTGTCTCCTCCTGATTTTAAGGGAGGTTGAGGAAAATGTTTCCAAACACTTGTGTACTATAGATAATAGAGAGATGAGAGGATAGAGAACAGCTTCCCCATCAGGAGGTAAAGCAGCCAATCATGACTTCTCTGAGATTAAAGTTGTCCCAGGTATCTTGACAATGCGATAGACCTGAATGGCCCTTGGAGAACTGGGTTTTCAATTGGGAGCCTACAGAGCTAAGGTGGAGGTGGCTAAAAACTGAAGATAGGGAGAGTAGAGCATGGAGGAAAGGGGGGGAAGGTGGGGCAAGAGAGAGTAAAAGAGAAGGATAGCAAAACCATCTAGAATATAAATTCATTGGAAATGAAAGTACTTTATAAAGTATTCTGGTACATACTATGTCAATACATCAAAATAAATAAGTAGAGTGCAGATGATATCAATAATAATAACTTCATTTTTATTTGTGTTGGTGAAGAGGGGTTCGTGCAGGTATGGCTAGTTATCCTCCTAGATGTGCCTTCTCAGTGTCCTGCTAGTGAAGTTAGTTGTGGGTTGAAAAAATGGCACCCAGTCCTTCTAGTTAAATGACTATAAATATCACCACATATATGTGCTTCCCTGTCTCTACCCTCAGGGATCTAATGACATGGACACACATTGTTCCCCAGATCCTAGTTAATAAACCCATCTCATGACTTCTGCAGTGTTGGGTTTGGCCAGCAAACCCTGAGACAGTGAATGAAAAGATTACTCCAGACACCTTAGTAGGAAAAGGGAGGGGCCTGATGACCAGATGCCCTAGTGGCAAAAGGCCTGTAGCCAAGCTTTGTCTCCACTTTTATTGGGGTCTTATCAATACACCATGTGCAGGTGCAAAACAAGGAGGAAAGTGTAACCTTAATGGTCAGGACAATAATAGATAGGGCAGCATGTGATAAGGGCAAGGAAGCAAGGAGTTCCTGAAGTACATGACCACCACAGGAGCCTTTTTCTTCAAAATTTAAACATTCACTCCTTAGATAAGAACCTGAGCTGCAGTAAGGATCTCACTGCTTTCAGCCAAGAAACTTCAAAGGAAACCCAGTGTTCTGGGCACTCCTCTTTTGCATTTCAGTTAGTCTCATCCAGGGAGACATGTACAAGTCAGATTTTGCCTATCCTGGAACCGTGAATTCCCACACTTCAGTCATCACACACTGGGCATTTCAGTGAGTTCCTGACTCTAACACCTCTTGGTCCTGTAATTTGGTAGGAAGGTGATGAGAACTTGGACTTCAAGTTAACCAGTTTTAAATGAAATATTCAACTTAAGCAGAGGCTATAATGAGGTAAGACATTGGGGTCCTTGGGAGGGGCTCATATATTTCCCATTTGGGAGGGATGTGACTTATTGGGGACCAGAGGGTGGAATATGGCAAAATGAATTCTAAAATGGCCCCCAGGAATATTGCCCCCAGTATCCTTGCCTTATAAAATCTCCTACCCTCGAGTGTGGGTGGAATCTGCAAATGTGATGGGAAAATCACTCCTCTGGTTGGGTTATTCATTGACCACAGTTGACCTTAAGAAAGGGAGATGATTTTGGGTGGGTATGATCATGGAGGTGAACCCTAAAAATGACTGACCTTCATCCCAATGAGGGAAATTCCATGTGAGGGAGATTCTCTGTTGCTGACTTTGGGTATGGGGAGAGTCATGTGGCAAGGATCTAAGCATGGCCACGAGGAGCTGAGAGAGTCTCCTGGCTGACAGGCAGCTGGAGAGCAGGGACTGAACTCCCACAAGGAAATGAATTCTGCCAGTTGCCAGCAAGCTTGGAAGAGGACCCCAATACTCAGAAGAAAAGTGCAACCCCAGCTGGGGACTTCAGTCTTGTGACTCTTTAAGTGGAGCACCCCACTGAATCCAGGATTCACTTTTGCCTTCCAATAAATAAGTGTTGTTCTAAGCTGCTAAGTTTGTACTGATGTGTTATGGCAGTAGGAGGAAACTAATATACTATCTTTTCTCATTAAGTTTTACATACTGCATCTCAAGTAGTGTTTTTATATAAATGGAATGCTTAATGGTTGATATACATTTTGCATATCCATTCTTGATTTTTCTTTTGACTTGTGGTTGTATTTATGATGAGTTTTAAATACAAAGTTTTAAAAATATAGTTTAATAATGTTTTTCTCTGTAATTTCTTCATTTTGTTCTTGAAAATAAAATAAAATAAAATAAATGTAACACTTTTTAATAAAATAAATGTAACACTTTTCCTATATTTTGAATACCTTATTTCAAATGTAAAATTTTATTCTGTCTCAATACCACCATATTTGCATTTATGTATGAGCTCTTTTTACTTTGCTAGTAATGATCAATAGACCCAATGCTAGTTTTAGTAAAATTTCCCCTATCCACCATACTAGAAATTCATTTTTATTATGCACAACATTCTTAATTTATCCCAAATGAAAGCAGAATAACTTGTTCTGTCCTTGAAACTAGTCTGGTCTAGTTTCTTTTTTCTTTTTTTCTTTTCTTTTTTTTAAAGAAGCAAGAGTAAATGCCCTAAGACACAATTAAAAATGATTTAAACCTTTATTGTAGTCTCTTGGGAAATATCAAATTTGTATTATATTTCTAACACCATGAAAAATGATTTAAAATTCTTTAATTCTTTTCATTCTTTAAATTTCTTCTTCTCCTAAAACTTCATATTAGAATTTTTTCACTCATCAGAGTTTCCTTACCACACTGCTGGCCTCCCTTCCATTCCACGTCTAGGTGCCATAGTGATCAAGCATATCTTAAAAGACTCTCAAAAGACTGGTCTCTTGAACCCTTGTGCCCCATTGATTTCCAATCCCTGTTAGCTACTGCCCTTTACCCCACCAACCAGGATTGACTCCAGAACAAGGAGTGGGCCCTTCTGTGCCATGGAGAAGTGGAAAGCATACCCTATAATATGAAAGCTTCTTAGAAATCTGTTTCTGTCCCCCTCCCAAAATTTTATTAAAAAGTTAACAGATTCCTAGGAATATAGTAAGTTTCCCAATCTCATTAATCTTAACAAAAATTAGGTTCTGTTTCTGTGCATTTGATTTCACTACAATTACCCTTTTTTCTGGTAGCAGTATGAACATGTTTTAATTGTTTGGCTTTAAAATAATTTATAGACATCTATTAGAGCAACCCACCTCTTACTTATTAACAACTATTTGTGTACAATTATTATTCTTTACAAAAATTAGAAACTTTTTAAAATAAAACTATCTTATGGGTATTTAGATTAAAGCATCACCAAGTTTAAGTATTTTGTTTGGGAAATTGACACAAATTGTCCTGTTCAAGAACATGGTTATTTTTGTTATTAAACTTCTGTCTGTTCTTAGGTCAACTCTTCTTGAGGGACCGTACACATGGTGGTGAAGTTTATTGCTTTGAGTTTTGTAAAGTTATTGCTCTTATAAGTAACTTTTTCTCTAACAGACTTAGTGGCTTGGTCTGCCAGAGACAAGTGATGCTACCTCACATCTGCTCCCTGGCTGGAGGGTATTTAATGATTTAACTCAAACACAACCTCAGTGAGTCTTTTTCCTTTTCTTTTTTTTTTTTTAAAGCAACATTCCATATTTGGTTATGCCCCTGGTCTAGTAACCACTTCCTTCAGCCAGGACAACCCTCTCCTCCTTCTTTAAATGTCGGGTTTACTATTGGAGGGTTTTCTATTTGAGAAGTCTGGCCCAGAAACAAGAACTAGATAAAAGTAACTTGTGGGTGAAGTTTCCTGTTCAGTCTCAAGGATGTGCCTGACAGGTCAGGGAGCTTATTTGTGAAAAGATCAACTTACTTAACAAATGGCCAATTCACAGCAAGTAGCTCAAGCCTCAGTTTGCTGAGTGACATTTAGTAATTTAACACAACTTTGCTTGAGAAATAGTTTTATTGAATTTACTCATTACTTGTCTAGTGAACATAACAAAATGTCAGCATTTCAGATAGAAACATTCAGTTTATATTTGTGCTAGTACCAAATCCTTTTAAGAGTTGTATTTCATTTCACGAATTTTAGCATTTTAAAGCCTTTTTGCTAATTTCTCTAAAGGATCAATTCATAACATTTACCAAATTCAATCAAAATATATTTTCTGGATAAAATTTTTATTTCACTTTCTATGACAACATTTTAAACAACTTCTGAAATTGTGAAGTGTAATTGACCAGTTTTCATTTTGTGTTTGTAAATGCATATGTTATAAAGCTTCATGGAAATGGAGGGTTGTTTTGTCAGCAGAAAGATGGAGTGGAGCCCAGACAGCAAGAGAATGGGGATCATGGGAGAGCAAGAGGGCCCCAGAAACTTGGAGGTCTCTGACTGACAGTCCTCTCATACACTTTTAACACACCAGTATGAGTGTTTACAGACTTTAGAAATAGGGAAAAAAAGAAGTGAGTTTGGGGCACATTAATAATTTTGGGAAATTTAGCAAACTAACCAATGGCAAATTTGTTCTTCAGTAAACTGGATTTTGGTGGATTGGGCTCATTAAACTCACCTGGATCTTTTCCGAATTATAAAAGGTCATGTACAGCTCCTCTGAAGAGTCCCCTCCACGCTGCTTCCAAGGTAGCTTTACGAACGGACCAGCATGTGATGGTGCCTCTCTGTTTAAATTCCCTCTATTTTTCCTCATCACACTGTGAGGAAAACCCAGACAACTTTGAATGGCGCTATCATCACACATCACAGGGACTAGAATAACCAAATCCCACACTCTACTCACACCAAACCATATGCTGTGAGTGTCCTACCTACCCCTGCACTCACATAAGGCTTTTTGCCTGAAATGAACATAGCCCTTTGAGGCACACCTGAAAAGCTTGACTTTCAACTCTCTCAATACCTCTACACCATCAACTCTTCATTCTCATCTTGAAAAATTATTATTCATGAATAAATCTATCAATAATCATCATCTTCTAGTCCTATGTTGCCAACCCTTTCCAAGAGAAGAGAAAATAACTGAACTGAACTGAAAAATGGGCACCATTTTTGTTTTACAGTTTTAAGTGTTCCCTGAACTTTCAGCATTGTTGGGTCTTGCCTTTAGTCAGCAGTATTTTGCATTCCCCTTCAGTGGTTGTTACAACTTTTCTCTTTTGTTTTTCCCCACATATGTTTCCCCTCCAATGTGTGACCTCTTAGAAGATAGGATCCATGCATGTTCACCTTTGAAACCTAGGACCTTAACTGTGTAGGTGTGTAAAAAATATTAAGTGACAGTACCCTCCATCTGACATCGGTTGGATTTTGGGGAAGAGAGAACTATCGGAAATGAAACTACATAGATGTATGTGTCAGAGCTCAGACACAGGGGAACTCATGACCATGAACGTGAAGAATATAGGACATTCAGGCAGGTAGCACTGGATGGGGCTTTTATCTAAAAGAAGTCACTGGATGTGACTTTTGTCAGAAGTCACAATGATAAGCGACTGGTCTCTCTTCCTCTCAGCCAAACCTAGATGAGTGCCACAATGGTCCATGTAACTCCCAAAGCTGTATTCACTTTCTTCTTCTTTCTTCATTTTGTATTGAGACGCCATGTTTCACACTCAGGTTTCCACATTTGTGAGCACACTGAGAGGAGGACCATATTCTGAGACCTGAAATTATAGCTGAAACTGTAGTACAATGCAGTGGTATTCATGGCACTTCAGAGAGGGAACACGTAATGGGTTCAAGGTTACCATACTTTCTGCTCCCTTTCTCTCCATACTGATGAAGTAAGAGGCAGGGATTCAAAACTATGATGATTCCATCATCTGAAGAGAGATGAGAAATAACAAGAATTTTCTGTCTCTGTTAGTGATTTTTAAAAAAATGAGCTCACTATTATATTATAAACTACTGTGTGTGTAGATCAGCATAGGTTACAGGGGATTTTTACAAATTATATCTGTGCATATGACAGTGGTCCAGTGAGGTGCATATTCCTTCTATGGACGAGGCAAACTAAGACTTCAGAGCTGAAATGGTTTATCCACATCCAATCTGCTACTAAGTCCTTATACTCCTTCTTCGGATTCTAAAATGTGACTTTAAAGAGATAACTGTGCTGAAAGCAAGGGCCTACTTTATATGTGTCATGGAAAATTCATATAACTGGGTTGATACAGGGGATATATGTAAGCAACTTTATAGAGATTTAGAAAAAACTAGGGACAATTGCTTGCTAAAATTTTATTAAAGGGAAATAATATTCTGGGGTAGTATTTCTATTATCTATTATATTACAACTGGCATTAAGGATGTCACAGAACGTTTCAGACTGTATAACATTTTTTAATTCCTGAATTAAATGCAGAATAGGGTCCTGGATGGCCCTTCTGGTCTCAGGTGATTGTTAATATGTTCACAATTAGCTCCACTGACCAAATACAGATTCCAAAGGATGCTGACCAGGGATGGTGACCTCTCTCTAAATTTCCACAAAGAGTCCAAAACTTTTATCTTTCATCCTGGGGGAACAAAGGGTATCCCCTGGGCAGAGTCTCTTTACTGTAACCCTGACCCATTTCATGACTATTTGTTGACGGAATCATCTACCCACATGGGGTGCACACTGTCTTCATCCTAAGTTCCCTGCCTCCACAGAGGCCCAGCAGGGTGACTGAGATAAGCACCCGGAATCAGGTGTCTGAGTTGCCTTCCTCTCAGGCCAGGCCAGCAGTGGCTTCCCTGAGTAATGCAACAGAGTATGAGGAGCACAGAGAGCTCTAGAAAATGTGGAGAATGCTGACTGGCTGAGGGGAAGGCAGCTGGCAGAAGCCTGAGCCAGAGTCTTGCAGATGAAGTTTTAGCCAATCAGAAAAAGGGTTCTAAGCTGACACTTTTGTTGCTCATTGGAAAGTCTGTGTGAAGAGGCCTGTGAGACTGGGCAATGCCCAGGTCTGACAGCCTCTACCACACAGCCCCACTATAGAGTGGAGAGAATTTCCCCTTAGGACAAGAAGGAAGGGATGGGCCAGACTTCTCCATTTATTCTGAGGGACACTGAGGTGGGGCTTGAGGGGACTAATGTACCTTCCAGGTCCAGTTTTGACCATGCTTCCTTGCCCCCCAACCCTATTCCAGCTCTGAGGTTGACGTCCCTCCTTTCTCCTTCCATCCCACCATGCAAACCCTATGTATTCTAGAGTTACCTTGATCTTAAGTACACCACTGCTAGTGGAAGCCCAGGGACTAAGTCTCAGGTGATCTGGAACCATACATCTAATACAGAATACTAGATTGACTCACTGCTTTCATTTGCCACTAATGGAAACTTCTTGTGTCTCTGCTCTACTTTTTACCTGGTAAACTCCTTATATTCTGTTTTCAGATCCTGGCCTCTATTATAAAAGAACATAAAATATAGGGAAGATAGAAGGAGGGAGAGAAGAGAGGGAGATACTTAATGTTTTGTTTATTAAAGTTTGCCACACACTGTTCTAACTGCTCTATAACCATATAGCACTGACTCTAGTCATGGGAAAGAGGAGCCTGA
Source organism: Ailurus styani (assembly GCA_002007465.1). Lineage (NCBI taxonomy): Eukaryota > Metazoa > Chordata > Mammalia > Carnivora > Ailuridae > Ailurus > Ailurus styani. Next base: position 103,007 of record LNAC01001228.1, on the reverse strand, counting down.
TAAATAATAGATCTGTTAAAAAAACACATCGATGCTGCTGCCATTCGGGGTTTGATAACTTACGACTGGCCCAGTAAGTGCCACATCTGTACGCAATCTGTAACTCTAACATCTCCTTCCTCGTCAACACCATTCAGGGCCCAGGAAATGCTTCTCCGCAGATTTTGCTCTCTTTATCTATGAAACTAAGGGTGAGGGTGCCTGGGTGGCTCAGTGGGTTAAAGGCTCTGCCTTCATTCAGCTCAGGTTATGATCTCAGGGTCCTGGGATTGAGGCCCGCATGGGCTCTCTGCTCAGCAGGGAGCCTGCTTCCTTCTCTCTCTTCCTGCTTCTCTGCCTACTTGTGATCTCTCTCTCTGTGTCAAATAAATAAATAAAATCTTAAAAAAAAAAAAGAAACTAAAGGTGATTGTTTCTGACTTCTCTGAATGTGGATTGCACCTTTGCTGATAAAGGATGACTGTGCTTAAAAGTGAACTGAATTTTTCAAATATTTTCAGTCAAAAAGCACAAATGTAAAAGATCCTTGCATAATGAAGAATCACATGTCCACAGGACTGGGTGTCCCCTTTTTTTTTTTTATCTTGTTTTTTTTGCTCTGCATATTAACTTGGTATTCCCAACAGTTACACATGGCAGCTGAGGAATATTTTGCAATATTAGACAAGTCATATTAGTCTTAAGTTTGTATATACAATGATCGGGATATAAAATGCATGAAATATGATCCACATTTTACCAAGAGAAGCCTGAGGCAAAGAGATTCAGTAATTCCCTGACTCTCATAAAGCCTATTAGTAGTAGAACTGCAGCTCAAAACCATTTCTTCATAAGAACTCTGCTCTTCCCACCACCACTTAAGGCCCCTCAGAGTGCCTAAGATAACAGAAGTGGCCATCTGTGAGATAATAATTTTCTCTTCCCTGAAATATGATGCTGCTTATTTCCTACTAAAAATCTCAGGTATACAAACTAAAAATCCCAAATCTCACAAAGATGTCTACTCTTGAGTCATTTCTCATTCAGTTCTTTAAATCCCTGAGGCATTCAATCTGTAGAATTTCTGTAATTAGTAGAAAATCTTCACCTAAAAGTTCATCTAGAGTAATTTGATGAAGACCTACTGTCAGGCTAAGAACCTTCATAAAAAATGTCTGCCTAGAGACAGGTGAGGAATTTCAGCTCCAGTGCTGATTGGTTCACTTTCTAGGGATTCTGAACCTAGGACTGAGAACCTTCCTAAAAACTGAGAACCTTCATAAAAAAATGTCTGCCCAGAGACAGATGAGGTACTTCAGGTCTAGTGCTGATTGGTTCTCTTCCTAGGGACTCTCCAGTCCTACTGTGGATGGAAGCTTCCACAGGTTTTTATTCTCTGAAGTGAGTACTCAGAGCCACCAGGTAGGACCTGTGTTGACTACCAACTTTCTCCTTTCTTCCCAGTGATGCCTGGGAAGATGGTTCTGCGGATCCCCAGAGGCCTCTGGACGGCAGCTGTGATGATGATCTTGGTGGTGCTGAGCGTCCCAGTGACTGAGGGCAGAGACTCTCCACGTAAGCGCAGGGCACCTGCTCCCCAGAGCCACCCCTTTGGGGAACAGTCTCTGAAGGACTTTTGGGCTAGAGTGTGGAAGGTTCTATGATCTCAGAATACAGTCTTTTATTACAGGTTTTCTCTCTTCGGGGTAGACAGCTCTGTTACATTCTCATTGCCGGCTCTAAGGATGAGGACAATCCCCGTCCCATGGGCTCAATCCATCCTGGGGATGTTATAATAGGGACGAGGAAACAAAGTGTGCATCTGCTACCACTGACGGGACAAAGCGACATTAAGGTTATTTTTGAAAATGAGAATATTTTGAAAATAAGAAAATAAGAATCACAGCAGGACTTTTCATTTCAGGGTCCCCCAAGATCTTGCATAGACTACACACTATGTGATTCTGTGTTGGAGAAATGTAGGGCCGGGATGGTCTCTGTAGTCTTAGTATTTGACAAAAAGGACTCTACATTCCTGATTCTCAGTGGAGTGCGAATGAATGCAAACTCTTGGTATTTGAGTGAAACAGACTGGGTGCCCAGAGACTGGGAGTCTTCAAGTTTCACTGGTTTATGGTCAAATAGTAACTTTTGTGGGATTCAGAAACCTGAGTTGATGGCGGACTGAATTTAGGAGAAAGGAGCATGTAAAGAAGAGAAATAGCACATACTGAGAAACAATTTCCGTCACTGGATTAGTACTTTAATATAAATTCTCTCTGGATCTTCCTAACACCCCTGTGTGTAGGCATTATGACTTCCATTTTACAAATTATATGTATGCTATAGATACTCTGTTTAGTAACCTACCCAAGCTGGTAATTGGCACAGTTTAATTGGAATCTATTTTATCTCATTCATAAGACTGTTTTTTCCATGAATAAAATGTCTCTCTCTAGGACTTGGAAGGTGTGGGTCCCTTTTAGCCCGGCAGGAGTGAGCAAACCTCACACTGCAGCTGGGTGGGTGTGGCAGAAACTCAGGGTAAACCCAGGCATTAGAAGGAAAGCCATTTGGGGTGCTTGGGTAGCTCAGTGGGTTAAGTCTCTGCCTTCAGCTCGGGTTATGATCTCAAGGTCCTGGGATCCAGCTCTGCATCTGGCTCTCTGCTCAGCGGGGGCCTGCTTCCCCCCCCCCCTCTCTGCCTGCCTCTCTGCCTATTTGTGATCTTTCTCTGTCAAATAAATAAATAAAATCTTAAAAAAAAAGAAGAAGAAGGAAAGCCATTTGCAGTGGATCAAGAGAATATGTTTATTAGGACAAAGTGAAACTCTATTCTTGACCTTTCTCCTCATTCCCTTGAACGCTCTTGCTTAGCAGACACTTGTCTCTGAGGTTCCCTGGAGTTCTACGGAAAATGGAATATCATGGGAGAATGCCCTGACCCGAGTACAGGGACGGAAGTAAAATCAACCGGACTGGCCTGTTTCCCTCAGTTCTCAGGCTCAGGCAGGGCTGACGGGGCGCAGGGCTTGTCCCTAGAGAGGGGCTTTCTTCCCTCCCCTCCTGCGTGAAGGCAGTTCTGGAAGCCCTCAGAGGAGGACAGCAGGTCTGGGGAAGCGGAAGCTCAGGGCAGGGGTGACGGGCGTCCAAGGTGGGAGGCCGTCAGGTTTATCAGGCCGCCTGGTAGAGCCCACAAGGTCTGCGGGGCCGGCGGGGGCTAGTTGGGCTGAGGGGCGGAGGCCTGACTGACCCGCGGTGATTCCCCGCAGAGGATTTCGTGTTCCAGTTTAAGGGCGAGTGCTACTTCACCAACGGGACGGAGCGGGTGCGGAGCGTGGACAGATACATCTATAACCGGGAGGAGTACGTGCGCTTCGACAGCGACGTGGGGGAGCACGTGGCGCTGATGGAGCAGGGGCGGCCCGACGCTCAGTACTGGAACAGCCAGAAGGACGTCCTGGAGCAGAAGCGGGCCGAGCTGGACACGGTGTGCAGACACAACTACGAGATGGACGAGAGACTGATCTTGCACCAGCGAGGTGAGCGCCTGCCAATCGTCCTCCACCGGCCCCCGCCCAGCCAAGTCTCCGCGCGGGGAGGGGCGGGACCGAGCAGGTTCGGGGTGGCCTCTCGCGGGGGCGAGACGAGGGTGGGCTGCCCACCGTGGGGACTGGGAGGCAGGGCGGGTTCTGGGCGGAGAGGCGGGGACGCAGGGCCGAGCTGAGCTGCGGTCGGACCCGGCAGCCCAGCACGGTTTCTGGCAGAGGTGGGTGGATCCGTCCAGTGGGGCAGCACTTGCCCTGCCCTTTTCACCACTTCTGCGCCTCCAGGGCTCGCTACTTAAAGAGTGTTTGTTTCCTGCCTCCCCACCTTTCCCTAAGCAGAGCCCAGTGAGCTCCCTGTCCCCGCCCTGGTCCTGCATGGAAAGGTCCCAGCCCAAGCTAAGCTTAGTGGCCTGGGCCTGGAGTGGGGAGGGCACCTTGCACGCGTGGTTAATGTGTTAGAGTGGTCACATGCCAAATTTTGACTTTTTGGTTTCAAATTATGATTCATCTTGTTTTCTTAAATGGTTGTCAGTAGTCCTGGACTTATTTGAGGGGAGGAACTGCCTTATCCTTGTCTGCCTAGTATCCTTGTCTGCACAGTGACTACCAGGTAGTGTGAGTGCAAACCTTTGTGGGATTAATGAATAAATGCACTTGGCTACCCCTCCACAAGGCTCAAGAGAAAATACAAGGGTAAATAAGCCTCAAAAATTGACTCTATTAATTAGTCTTTACTTTTGCTTCATTCCTTAAAGTAAGCTTTGTGCCTTGTATCTTAATACCTTAGAATTTGTGAACGCAAAGTCTTAGAAAAAAGTATTTACTAAAAATAAAAACTATATTTGGATGGTATTGTAAGACAGAATTTTAATTTCTTAGAATATCTTAGCAAATGTCAGAATAGGAAGAGCTGAGGTTTTGGAATCAATGAATTGATGCTAGTAAATTATTGAATAAAAATTGTTTCAGGTTCCTTTGGCCTAAACCCTACCTATTCACCTTCCCCCTGCATCCCCTCCTTAGGACATCACCAACTGCTTCAAGGGTAGACATTCTGCAAGTTAATTGTAGCCATTTAATAAGCACCTACTTCTAGACAAATACCTTACCACACACTGTCTATATTACACCATTTAATTTCAAAACTACCTTGCAAGTGATTAGCAACCACTTTATATGTCAACAGGTGTGGAAGGAAAGAAGTCCAGATTTATAATTTTTATTTTTAAAAATTTTATGAATAGTGTCCTATGTACTACAGCAATCTAAAATTTAAAAATGTTTCATATATTAATATCAACAGAGTAACTTTCTTTTCTTTTCTTTTCTTTTTTTTATTATTATTTGCCCAAGGGGTACAGGTCTGTGAATCATCAGGCTTACACCTTTCACAGCATTCACCATAGGACAAACCCTCCCCAATGTCCATAACCCATCCACCCTATCACTACCCTCCCACCTCGCAGTAACCCTCAGTTTGTTTTGTGAGATTAGGAGTCTCTTATGGTTTGTCTCCTTCCCCATCCCATCTTGTTTCATTATTTTTCCCTCCCAATGCCCCACAGCCACCCATTCTGCCCATCAAGTTCCTCATATCAGAGAGATCATGCGATAATTGTCTTTCTCTGATTGACTTATTTCGCTCAGCATAATACCCTCTAGTTCCATCCATGTCTTTGGAAAGGGCAAGATTTTGTTTCTTTTGATAGCTGCATAGTATTCCATTGTATATATATACCACCTCTTCTTTATCCATTCATCTGTTGATGGACATCTAGGTTCTTTCCATAGTTTGGCTATTGTGGACATTGCTGCTATAAACATTCGGGTGCACGTGCCCCTGAGGATCACTACCTTTGTGTCTTTAGGATAAATACCCAGTAGTGCGATTGCTGGGTCGTAGGGTAGCTCCATTTTCAACTTTTTGAGGAATCTCCATACTGTTTTCCAGAGTGGCTGCACCAGTTTGCATTCCCACCAACAGTGTAGGAGGGTTCCCCTTTCTCCGCAACCTCGCCAACATCTGTCATTTCCTGACTTGTTGATTTTAGCCATTCTGACTGGTGTAAGGTGGTATCTCGCTGTGGTTTTGATTTGTATTTCTCTGATGCCGAGTGATGTTGAGCACTTTCTCATGTGTCTGTTGGCCATTTGGATATCTTCTTTGGAGAAATGTCTGTTCATGTCTTCTGCCATTCTTGACTGGGTTATGTTTGTTTTATGGGTGTTGAGTTTGAGAAGCTCTTTATAGATTTTGGATACTAGCCCTTTATCTGATATGTCATTTGCAAATATCTTCTCCCATTCTGTCAGTTGTCTTTTGGTTTTGTTGACTGTTTCCTTTGCTGTGCAAAAGCTTTTAATCTTGATGAAGTCCCAATAGTTCATTTTTGCCCTTGCTTCCCTTGCCTTTGGTGATGTTCCTAGGAAGAAGTTGCTGCGGTTGAGGTCGAAGAGGTTGCTGCCTGTGTTCTCCTCAAGGATTTTGATGGATTCCTTTCTCACATTGAGGTCTTTATCCATTTTGAGTCTATTTTTTGTGTGTGGTGTAAGGAAATGATCCAGTTTCATTTTTCTGCATGTGGCTGACCAGTTTTCCCAACACCATTTGTTGAAGAGACTGTCTTTTCCCCACTGGACATTCTTTCCTGCTTTGTCGAAGATTAAACTGTAATCTTGTTGAGGGTCCATTTTTGGGTTCTCTATTCTGTTCCACTGGTCTATGTGTCTGTTTTTGTGCCAGTACCATACTGTCTTGATGATGACGGCTTTGTAATAGAGCTTGAAATCTGGAATTGTGATGCCGCCAACTTTGCTTTTTTTTTTCAACATTCCTTTGGCTATTCGGGGTCTTTTCTGGTTCCATATAAATTTTAGGATTATTTGTTCCATTTCTTTGAAGTAAATTGCTGGTATTTTGATGGGGATTGCATTAAATGTGTAGATTGCTCTAGGTAGCATAGACATTTTCACAATATTTATTCTTCCAATCCATGAGCATGGAATGTTTTTCTACTTCTTTGTGTCTTCCTCAATTTCTTTCGTGAATACTTTATAGTTTTCTGAATACAGATTCTTTGCCTCTTTGGTTAGGTTTATTCCTAGGTATCTTATGGTTTTGGGTGCAATTGTAAATGGGATTGACTCTTTAATTTCTCTTTCTTCTGTTTTGTTGTTGGTATATAGAAATGCAACTGATTTCTGTGCATTGATTTTATATCCTGACACTTGACTGAATTCCTGTATGAGTGCTAGCAGTTTTGGAGTGGAGTCCTTTGGGTTTTCCACATAAAGTATCATATCATCTGCAAAGAGTGAGAGTTTGACCTCTTCCTTGCCGATTTGGATGCCTTTTATTTCTTTTTGTTGTCTGATTGCTGAGGCTAGGACTTCGAGTACTATGTTGAATAGCAGTGGTGATAGTGGACAGCCCTGCCGTGTTCCTGACTTTAGGGGAAAAGCTCTCAGTTTTTCTCCATTGAGAATGATATTCGCTGTGGGTTTTTCGTAGATGGCTTTGATGACATTGAGGTATGTACCCTCTATGCCTAAACTGTGAAGANTCTTTTTGTTGTCTGATTGCTGAGGCTAGGACTTCTAGTACTATGTTGAATAGCAGTGGTGATAGTGGACAGCCTTGCCGTGTTCCTGACTTTAGGGGAAAAGCTCTCAGTTTTTCTCCATTGAGAATGATATTCGCTGTGGGTTTTTCGTAGATGGCTTTGATGATATTGAGGTATGTACCCTCTATGCCTACACTATGAAGAGTTTTGATTAAGAAAGGGTGCTGTACTTGGTCAAATGCTTTTTCAGCATCTATTGAGAGGATCATATGGTTCTTTTTTTTTTTTATTAATGTCTTTTATCTCACATTGATTGATTTGCGAATGTTAAAACAACCTTGCATCCCAGGAATAAATCCCACTTGGTTGTGGTGAATAATCCTATTAATGTGCTGTTGGATCCTATTGGCTAGTAGTTTGTTGAGGATTTTTACATCCGTGTTCATCAAGGTTATTGGTCTGTAATTCTTTTCAATGTTGGGGTCTTTGCCTGGTTTGGGGATCAAGGTAATGCTGGCCTCATAAAAGGAGTTTGGAAGTTTTCCTTCCAATTCTATTTTTTGGAACAGTTTCAGGGGAATAGAAGAATAGAATAAATGTTTGGTAGATTAGAATTCCCCTGGGAAGCCGTCTGGCCCTGGGCTCTTGTTCGTTGGGAGATTTTTGATGACTGCTTCAATCTCCTTACTGGTGATGGGTCTATTCAGGTCTTCAGTTTCTTCCTGGTTCAGTTTTGGTAGTTTATATTTCTCTAAGAATGCATCCATTTCTTCCAGATTGTCAAATTTGCTGGTGTAGAGTTGCTCATAATATGTTCTTATAATTGTTTGTATTTCTTTGGTGTTGGTTGTGATCTCTCTTCTTTCATGATTTTATTAATTTGGGTCCTTTCTCTTTTCTCTTTGATAAGTCTGGCCAGGGGTTTATCAATCTTATTAATTCTTTCAAAGAACCTGTTCCTAGTTTCGTTCATTTGTTCCACTGTTCTTTTGGTTTCTATTTCATTAATTTCTGCTCTGATCTTCATTATTTCACTTCTCCTGCTGGGTGTAGTCTTCTTTGCTATTCTTTCTCCAGCTCCTTTAAGTGTATGGCNTGTAGAGTTAGGTTGTGTACTTGAGACCTTTCTTGTTTCTTGAGAAAGGCTTGTATTGCTATATACTTTCCTCTTAGGACTGCTTTTGCTGTGTCCCAAAGATTTTGAACAGTTGTGTTTTCATTTTCACTTGTTTCCATGAATTTTTTAATTCGTCTTTAATTTCCTAGTTGACNAAATTCTTCTTTAATTTCCTGGTTGACCCATTCATTCTTGAGTAGGGTGTTCTTTAGCCTCCATGTATTTGAGTTCTTTCCAACTTTCCTCTTGTGGTTGAGTTCTAGACTCAGAGCATTATGGCCTGAAAATATGCAGGGAATGATTCCAATCTTTTGGTACTTGTTGAGACTTGATATGTGACTNCCCAGAATATGGTCTATTCTGGAGAATGTTCCATGTGCACTAGAGAAGAATGTGTATTCTGTTGTTTTGGGATGGAATGTTTTGAATATATCTAGGATGTCCAGCTGGTCCAGGGTGTCATTTAAAGCCTTTATTTCCTTGTTGATCTTTTGCTTTGATGATCTGTCCATTTCAGTAAGGGGGGTGTTAAAGTCCCCTACTAATATTGTTTTATTGTCAATGTGTTTCTTTGATTTTGTTATTAATTGGTTTATATAATTGGCTGCTCCCATGTTAGGGGCGTAGATATTTATGATTATTAGATCTTCTTGTTGGACAGATCCTTTTAGTATCATATAGTGTCCTTCCTTATCTCTAATGATATTCTTTGGCCTAAAATCTAATTTATCTGATATAAGGATTGCCACTCCAGCTTTCTTTTGATGTCCATTGGCATGGTAAATTATTTTCCACCCCCTCACTTTAAATCTGGAGGTGTCTTTGCATGTAAGATGAGTTTCTCGTAGACAGCATATCGATGGGTCTTGTTTTTTTATCCATTCTGATACCCTGTATCTTCTGGTGGGTCATTTAGTCCATTTACATTTAGGGTAACTATTGAAAGATATGAATTTAGAGCCATTGCATTGCCAGTAAGGTGACTGTTACTGTATATTGTGTCTCTTCCTTTCTGGTCTATGTTTCTTTTAGGTTCTCTTTGCTTAGAGGACTTCTTTCAATATTTCCTGTAGGGCTGGCTTGGTGTTTTGACAGCCTAGCTGGATATAGTATTCTTGGGTGCAGATCTTTCTCATTTAGTGCTCTGAATATATCATGCCAGTTCTTTCTGGCCTGCCGGGTCTCTGTGGATAGGTCTGCTGTCAGTCTAATATTTCTACCATTGTATGGTATAGACCTCTCTCTGTGGATAGGTCTGCTGTCAGTCTAATATTTCTACCATTGTATGGTATAGACCTCTTGTCCTGAGCTGCTTTCAGGATTTTCTCTTTGTCACTAAGACTTTTAAATTTTACTATTTGTTGATGGGGTGTGGACCTATATTTATTGATTTTGTGGGGGGTTCTCTGTGCCTCCCGGATTTTGATGCTTGTCCCCTTCGCCAAATTAGGGAAATTCTGTACTATAATTTGCTCCAGTATAACTTCTGCCCCTCTCCCTCTCTCTTTCTCTTCCTCTTCTGGGATCCCAATTATTCTAATATTGTTTTGTCTTATGGTATCACTTCTCTCTCAAATTCTCCCCTCATGGTCCAGTAGTTGTCTCTCTTTTCCTCCTTTTCTTTATTCTCTGACATTTTGTCTTCTAAATCATTAATTCTGTCTTCTGCTTCATTTATCCTAGCAGTAAGAGCCTCCATTTTCTATTGCACCTCATTAATAGCTTTTTTGATTTCAGCTTGGTTTTGATTTCAGCTTGGTTAGATTTTAGTTCTTTTATTTCTCCAGAAAGGATTTTTATTTCTCTATAGAGGGATTCTCTATTATCTTCCATGTTTTTTTTGAGCCCAGCCAACACCTTAATAATCGTTATTCTGAACTCTAGTTCTGTCATATTACTAATGTCCGCATTGATTTACTACCTCTTGTTCTTTTTTTGTGTGTGTTGATTTTTTCCGCCTTGTCATTTTATGCAGATAGGAATAGATGGATGAGAGAACTCAGAAGAGACCTGGAACTGGGAGAAGAGAAAGAGGGGAAAAACACAAAAAAACAAAATCAAACAAAAACAAAACAAATAAATAAATAAAAAAAATCCTATATCTATATTATCTATTTCTGTTTCTGTATCTATCTCTGTCTCTGACTCTATCATCTCTATCTCTATATCTATTAGACTGGTGAATTGAACAGACCCTATATGTATACAAAAAATAAGGTTAAATACACTGAAGGGATAAAATAGCACCATAACAATGAAAATTCAAAAAGATTAAAAGTGTCCATAAGATATAATATTTAAAAACGTTAAAATAGGAAAAAGGAAAAAATTTAAAGGAAAACAGTAAGAAAAAAATAAAATTCAAAGAATTTAACTTTCAACGACTAAAGAATCATGGGGGAAAAGCCATTAATTTTCTGCGTTGCTTTCCCCTCACTCCGGAGTTCCACATTCTCAGCAATCTTGAACTTGGCTTTGGCTGGATGTTTTTTTCTGGTCTTCTGGGATAGGGACCTGTTGCTGTGATTCTCAAGTGTCTCTGCCCGAGGTGGAATTGCACCGCCCTTGCCAGGGGCCAGGCTAAGTAATCAGCTCCTGTTCGCTCTCAGGAGCTTTTGTTCCCTGAACGCTTTCCCTACCGTGCTGGAGGATGGGACTGAAAATGGCAGCTCCCAGTCTCCAACCCAGAGGAGCAGAGAGCTTGGGGCCTCACTCCTCAGGGCGCCCTCAGAGAAAAGCAGTCCGTCCCTCCCGTGTTCCTGGTCTCCGGCTGCCCTCTGTGCTCACCTGGCCTGTGACGGAGCGTCTTTATCTCTGGTACATGGCCCCGTTTAGAATCCCCAAATCCAGCTGATTTCTACAGCCGCTCCCACCCCTCTCTTCCCAGAGGAGGAAGGAGGGGTCTGTCCAGTTCTGCCACCGATGGGGTCCCCGCTCACAGAGCAGTGGCCTGACTGTGCTTTGGATCACTGCCCAAGGTAACCCCGAGCTGAGAGACCCCTTCTCAGCTTGGCTCCATCTCTCCCATCGGCTGCTCTCTGATACCTGGGAGCTCTGTCGCGCTCAGATACCCCTGGTCTTTCTGTGTCCCCGTGGGTCCTGAGACCACACTGTTCCCACGAGGGCTTCAGCCCCCATTTAGCATCTGGGGCGATGTCCCTCAGTGGAGCAGACTTTTAACAGTTCTGAGTTTGTGCTTCGCTGCTCTCTCACTTTCCAGGAGCTGGCCCCTCCCCCCAGGGTCTAACCTCCCTTTCCTTCAGATTCACTTCTCCACATGTCCTATCTTTCATAAAGTGGTCGATTTTCTGTTCCTAGAATTGCTGCTCTTCTCTTCGATCTCAGGTAGAATTTGTAGGTGTTAAGAATAGTTTGATAGATATCTGGGTGAATTTCTGGGACCTGATGGTAATCAGTCTCCTACTCTGCCGCCATCTTGCCGCTTCCTCCCAGAATAACTTTCATAGAATGATTACTATTATTTTTTCAGACTCTGAAAAGTAAGCTGACCTATGTGTTTATTCAAACTAATAAAGTGGCCAAGCTCCTAATCTAAGACTCAAATCTATGAATCTTTCCATCCTGGTACCAAGAGAGGACCATTCTCCTTGGGATGATCTCATATTTCACTGTCTTTTCTTGTCTGTTACTCCCCTCAGTGGAACCTACAGTGACCATTTCCCCATCCAGGACGGAGGTTCTGAACAACCACAACATGCTGGTATGCTCAGTGACAGATTTCTACCCAGGCCAGATCAAAGTTCGGTGGTTTCGGAATGACCAGGAGGAGACAGCTGGTGTCGTCTCCACTCCACTTATTAGGAATGGAGACTGGACCTTCCAGATCCTTGTGATGCTGGAAATGACTCCCCAGCGAGGAGATGTCTACACCTGCCATGTGGAGCACCCCAGCCTCCAGAGCCCCGTCATAGTGGAGTGGCGTAAGGAGCAATCTGTTTCCTTTCATTATGGGCCCCACCAGACAGAACTTCCTCCTGCCCATCCATTTCTATTCCTCATCCTTGATGTTACTACTGAGCTGGAAATCACAGGGGATTAGAGCGCCTCTTGTCCCATGGCAGGGACATCAGAAGAATCTTGACCTCACGTCGTTCTACATACTAGAGAGATCATTCTCCACATCATGGCCCCACACCCAGTCCTGTAGCTCTAACAGATTTATACTCTGGCTAGTGACTGGGATCTTAGAGTCTGAGGTTAGGGATGTGTCTTGAGGAGCAGGATTCAGCTTCCCCCTCTCTCACACATACCCACTATGTGCAATGAGCTATCAGTGGGTTCTTTCCTCTCCTAAGGATGGTCAGGATGGAGTACAAGGTTTGCCTGGCACCTCCAGCTCTTATACCTCAGACTGGACTTCAGGCTTCCCAAAGGGACCCTGTGGGGTGTGGGGACATCCCTGACACTCAGGCTCTGCTCTCCAGGGGCACAGTCTGAATCTGCCCAGAGCAAGATGCTGAGTGGGATCGGAGGCTTTGTGCTGGGGCTGATCTTCCTCGGGCTGGGCCTTATCATCCGTCACAGGAGCCAGAAAGGTAAGACACTCTGGGGAAATGGGGGAGAAGGGCTGTGCCTCTGGGCCTGTGTTCAGAGGGGTGCCTGTGCCTCTAGATGTAGCTCTTTCCTTCTGACCCTGAATGGAAGGAGCCTGGGCTGGTGGTGGGAGGGGGACAACCTAGGGGAAAGCTTCAGAATCTGATGTTACTGATTGAAAGGAGCCCCATCACGGAGGTAACACGTGGAGTATATATTCTAGGGTCCTTGACAGTTTATCATTGTCTCACTGGCTCCTTTCTGAAAGCTTCCTTCTTTATGAGCATCTGCTTCCCTTCCTTCTGGTGACAATGTCATTCATTTTGTGGGATTTAGCTTAGGGCAGTTAATATTTTGTGGTTGACAGGTGGGGGGAAAGTAAAATTCAAATTAGGTTTTTTTTTAATCTCACCTCCCTTTGGGGTGAGTGAGAGACTGGCTGTTTGTGTAACAATATCTTTTTCTGTAACAACTTCTTTTTGTAGGATCTCCTGGGTCTCCGCCAGCAGGTACTATTTCTGCTCTGATTCTGTGGGGGTTTGGGCACAGGTGAAAGAGGGAAGAGCATGAGGTGAGGGCACTCAGTTCATGGCCTGTCCCTGCTGCAGAGATCAAGAGTTAGCAGAGAAGTTTCCCCAGTTTCTGTAGGCAGATCCAGAGTTGTTCCAGAACTAAGCCATAACGTTGGTGGTATCTTTCTGGGAAACGTGGAACCAGAGCCATGTCTTGGGTGTTAGACACCAGGATGATGCCCACATAGTGTTTCGTGTTGGTGGCTACTGCCTGTGTGAGTTTATAAATGAAAGGCTACTAGTGGTGGAAAGAAGGTGAGTTCTCATTTCATTTACTAAAACCTTAATAGCCCCTGAAAGGATAACAGCTGCTCCACTGCCTCCCACACACCTGTTTGTCCCACACACTTGTGTGCAGCTGGAGTGCCCTGTTCTCTTGAGTTGATTGTACCTTTCTAGAGATATTGGGGGAGGTGAGGACAGTACACCCTGGATCCCAGCTTTCTCTGATGCTGCAGTGGTCCCGAGAGGAAGGGAGAGGACACAGCTCTGAAGGTCCCCTGTGCTGATCACCCTCTTCTCTACAGGGCTGCTGCACTGAAGCCTGAAGATACCTGGGATTCCGCCTTCTGTAATGCCTGCCTGTCCTTGCCCAGATTCCCAGCTGCCTGGCACAGGTGAAATCCAGTTAAAAATGAGAATTCCTGAATAGACATTTTCCTGGATTTCACCTCCACATGGATCGGAGTCCTACAGTGCCTCTGACACAGTCACCAGGTCCCCTCCTGTGACCCCCACCCTGAGGATCTGACTGTGGGCCTCTGCCTATGAGTTCCCTGCCAGCAGCATCTACTCCCCCCGAGGGCTTTTCTGTTTCCATTCTTCCTTCTCCGATGGTGCAAGAGGAGTATGTTGAAGCCTTTTAGCTGAATGTAGAGATCTTACCATAATTAAATATGATTATGAGTTCTCTGTACCCTGAGTCTTCTTAACTGGGTGGAGGCAGGAAATCCGGGCAGAATGAAAAGATCATACTATTCCTTGAAGGGAGACTAGAAGCATCTGGGGCTACCAAGTGAAGAGCAGGCAGAGGAGATAGAAAATATCATGAATAGTCACATCCTTCATGGTATTGTTCAGTGCAATGGCCTCTCTTTAGGTTTGATGAGCATCCTGTATGTAAGCTGACAGTGAAATTATGCGGGCACAGGTATAGTGGCCCCTGGTGTCTCAGAGAACCACAGTGATGTTTCAGATATATCTTGGCAAGTCACATTGATCAAGGTCCATTTTTATTTTGAAAAAATATAACTAGCAATAAAAGTACCATTTCTGGTTTTACATGATAGAAACCCAACTCAAGTTTACTTTGTTCATATTACAAGGAAGTCTGGGGTCAAGTTGATTTCAGAAGTGACTAGGTGCAGGGGTGCCTGGGTGGTTCAGTCAGGAAAGTATGGGACTCCTGATTTCGGCTCAGGTCCTGATCTCAGGGTTGTGAGATCCAGCCCCGCATCAGGCCCCGTTTTCAGTGGTGAGTCTGCTGGAGATTCTCTTTCCCTCTGCCTCTCCCCCTCTCTCTTTCTCAGATAAATAAATAAATCTTAATAAAAAAAAGAAGTAACTGGATCCTGACAGTCAATGGATCATCATCCCTATCTTCTCTTTCTGTTATATCTCTATGTGTGCACCTTTCTTTCTATGTGTTTCTCCTTGTCCCTTAAATTGCTTTCAGTGTGTCTGTCTACATCTTTTTATTATATTTATTTGTTGTAGTACAGTTGACATACAATGTTATGTTAGTATCTGGTGTATGACACAGCGATCTGACAAGTCCATTCATTACTCAATGGCTATCACAATGGTGTAGTCACCATCTGTCACCATATCACATGCTTATAACATTGACTATATTGACTTTTTCTCTCCACGATTTATTTCTTTTATAACTGGAAGTTTGTACCTCTTAATCAGCTTCACTTATTTTGCTTTACCTCCCATTCATCTCCCCTGTGGTAACCAGTAGTTTGTTCTCTGTATTTGTGAGTCTGTTTTTTGTTTGTTTTGCTTTTTAGAGTCCACATGTAAGTGAAATCATGTGGTATTTGTCTGCTTTGTCTAACTGTCCCTTAACATAATACCCTCTAGGCCATCCATGTTTTTGCAGATGACAAGATATAATACTCTTGTGGTAGAGTAATATTACATTGTATATATATGCCACATCTTTATACAGTGGACACTGGGGCTGCTTCCATATCTTCACTATGTGAATAATGCTGCAATCAACATATGGGTGTCTCTGCATCTTTTTATATCTGTCTCTGCATCTTTGTCTCTGTTGTATCTCTCACTCTTTCATTATATCTCTGCCTCTATTTCTATCTGCAACTTTCCCATTATTTATCTGGATCTTCTTTTTTCTGCTTCTTTTTGTATCTCTTTCTATCGTTTGCCTGTATCCCTTTGAATTAGTATTTTTGTATTCTTTGGTAAATACCTAGTATTGCAATTTCTGGGTTGTAGGGTAGCTCTACTTTTAACTTTTTGATGACCCTCCATACTGTTTTTCAGAGCAGAGGCACCAGTTTGCACTCCCACCAACAGCATAAGAGGGTTCCCTTTTCTCTACATCCTCACCAACACCTGTTGTTTCTTATGTTGCTAATTTTAGCTATTCTGCCTGGTGGGAAGCTATATCTCATTGTATTTTTGATTTGTATTTCCCTGATGATGAGTGATGCTGAACATCTTTTCATGTGTCTGTTTGTCATTTGTATATCTCTTCTTTGGAAAAATGTCTATTCATGAATTCTCATTTTTTAACTGGATTATTTGTGTTTTGGGTGTTGAGTTTGAGAAGTTCTTTATAGATTTTGGATACTAACTCTTTTTTTTTTAAAAGATTTTATTTACTTATTTGACACAGAGAGACAGTGAGAGAGGGAATGCAAGCAAACAGGGGCAGTGGGAGAGGGAGAAGCAGGCTTCCCGCTGAGCAGGGAGCCCGATGTGGGGCTCGATCCTAGGACGCTGGGATCATGACCTGAGCTGAAGGCAGATGCTTAACAATTGAGCCACGCAGGTGCCCCGATTTTGAATGCTAACTCTTTATCAGATATGTCATTTGCAAATATCTTTTCCCATTCTATAGGTTGCCTTTTAGTTTTGAGGTTTCCTTTGCTGTGCAGAAGCTTTTTCTTTTGATGAAGTTCCAATACTTTATTTTTGCTTTCCCTTCCTTTGTCTCAGGGGACATATCTAGTAGAAATTGCAACAGCTGATGTCAAAGAGGTTGCTGCCTGTGTTCTCCTCTAGGATTTTAATGGCTTCCTGTCTCACACTTAGGTCTTTTGTCCATTTTCAATTTACGTTTGTGTAAGAAAGTGGTCCAGTGTCATTCTTTTGCATGTTGTTGTCTAGTTTCCCAACACCATTTGCTGAAGAGATTGTCTTTTTTTTCTATTGGATATTCTGTCTTGCTTTGTCTAAGATTAATTGACCATAAAGTTGTGGGTTCATTTCTGGCTTTTCTATTCTGTTCCATTGCTCTATGTGTCTGTTTTTGTACCAGTATCGTACAGTCTTAATCACTACAGCTTTGTAATATACCTTGAAGACCAGAATCACAATGCCTCCAGCTTCACTTTTCTTTTTCAAGGTTGCTTTGGATGTTTGGGGTCATTGTGGTTCCACGCGGATTATAGGATTGTTTGTTTTAGGACTGTGAAAAATGCTGTTGGTATTTTGATAGGGATTGCATTAAGATGTATACATTGCTTTGGGTAGTATAGACATTTTAACAATATTCTTCCAAATCAAGAACATGGGATGTTTTTCTATTTCTTCGTGTCGTCTTCAATTTCTTTTATCGGTGTTTTATAGTTTTCAGAGTACAGATCTTTTGCCTCTTTGCTTAGGTTTATTCCTAGATATCTTATTACTTTTTGTGCAGTTATAAATAGGAGTGGTTCCTTGATTTCTCTTTCTGCTGCTTCACTATTGGAGTATAGAAATGTACCAGATTTCTCTGTATGTTGAGTCTGTATGCCATAACTCTACTAAATTTGTATATCAGTTCTAGCAATTTTTTTGCTGGAGTCTTTTGTGTTTTCTATATAGTGTAGTGAAAGTGTGACCTCTCCCTACCTGATTTGGATGACTTTCTTTCTTTGTGTTGTCTGATTGCTGAGGCTAGGACTTCCAGTTCTAGGTCGAACAACAATGGTGAGAGTGGACATCCTTGTCTTGTTTCTGACCATAGAGGGAAAGCTTTCAGTTTTTCCCCATTGAAGATGATATTAAGTGTCAGTTTTTGTATATGGCTTTTATTATGTTGAGGTATGTTCCCTTTAACTGTACTTTGTTGAGGGTTTTTATTATATGTGGATGTAGTACTTTGTTAAATGCTTTTTCTGCATCTATGGAGAGGGTCATTTGGTTCTTATATTCCCTTTTATTAATGTGGTGTATCACATTGACTGATTTGCGAATATTGAACCACCCTCTCAGCCCAGGAATAAATCTCACTGGATCATAATGAATTATTCTTTTAATGTACTGCTGGATTTGATTTGCTAATATTTCATTGAGAATATTTGCGTGTTCATCAGGGGAATTTGCCTATAGTTCTCATTTTTAGTGGAATCTTTATCTTGTTTTGGAATCAAGGTAATATTGGCCTCATAGAATGGATTTGAAGTGTTCCTTCCATTTCTATCTTTTGGAAAAGTGTGAGAAGAATAGATCTTAACTCTTCTTTAAGTGTTTGGTAGAATTCCCCTGTGAAGCCATCTGGCCTGGACTTTTGTTTTTTGGGAGACTTTTTTGATTACTGATTCAATGTCTTTGATGGTTATTGGTCTTTTCAAATTTTCTATTTCTTCCTGTTTCAGTTTTGGTAGTTTATATTGTCCTAGGAATTTATCCATTTCTTCCAGGTTGTCTAATTTGTTGGCATATAGTTTTTCATAATATTCTCTTATCATTGTTTATATTTCTGTGGTGTTATGATCTCTTTTCTTTCACTTGTGATTTTATTTACTTGGGTCGCTTTTCTTTTTGATAAATCTGGCTAGTGGTTTGTAAATTTGATTAATTTTTTCAAAGAATCAGCTCCTGGTTTCATTGATTTCTTCTATTGTTTTCTGGGTTTCTATATAATTTATTTCTGCTCTAATCTTTATTATGTCCTTTCTTCCGCTGCCTTTAGGTTTTGTTGCTTTTTTTTCTTTATTTTTCCTTTCTATTTTTTTTTCTTTAGGTATAGGCTCCTTTTGGTATAAGGTTAGGTCGTTTATTTGAGACTTTTCTTGCTTTTTAAAGTAAGCCTTTATTGCTATATACTTCCCTCTTAAGTCCACTTTTGCTCCATCCCAAAGGTTTAGACCCTTGTGTTTTCATTTTTGTTTCCAGGTATATTTTTTTAAAATTTCTTCTTTGATTTCCTGGCTGACCCATGCATTGTTTAGCAGTATATTGTTTAACTTCCATGAATTTGTGGTCTTTCCAAATTTTTTTCTTGGGATTCCCTTCAAGTTTCACAGCATTATAGTCAGAAAATATGTATGGTATGATCTCAATCTTTTTGTACTTGTTGAGTCCTGAGTTGTGACCTGGATTGTTTGGACTGTTGACTTTGACTGTTTTGGAGAATGTCCCATGTGCCCTTTAAAAGAATGTATATTCTGCTGGTTTAGGATGAAGTGTTCTGAATATATCTGTTAAGTTCATCTGGTCCAGTGTGTTATCCAAAGGTGTTGTTTCCTTGTTGATTTTCTGCTTAGATGATCTGTCCATTGATGTAAGTGGGGTGAAAATCCACTGTTATTATATTGTTATCAACAAATTCCTTCATGTTATTAATTGTTTTACATATTTGGGTGATTCCATATTGGTTGTATAAATATTTACAATTGTTAGATCTTCTTGTCCTCTTTATTATGATATAATGCCCTTCTTTATCTCTTGTTACAGTCTTTGTTTTAAAGTCTCATTTGTCCAAAATAAGTATTACTACCCTGGCTTTCTTTTGACAAACATTTGCATGATAAATATTTCTCCATCCCCTCACTTTTAAGTTGTGTTTAGGTTTACAATGAGTCTCTTGTAGGCAACATATAGATGGATGTTGGTTTTTTTCATCCATTATGACACCTTATGTCTTTTGATTGGAGCATTTAGTCTATTTACATTCAGAGTAACTATTGACAGATACATATTTGTTGTCATTTTATTATTTGTTTTTTCATTGTTTCTGCAGATTTCCTCTGTTCCTTTCTTGTCTTTGTCACTTTTATTCTTTCCTTTCTACACAAAGACTCCCCTTTAATATTTCTTGCAGGGCTGGTTTGTTGTTCATGAACTCCTGTAGTATTTGTTAGTCTGGGAAACTCTTTATTTCTCCTTCTATTCTGAGTGATAACCTTGCTGGATAGAGCATTCTTGGCATCATATTTTTTCCAGTTCAGCATGTTGAATATATCATGCTGATGAGGGAACAGAAGGCTAGCTGAGGACAAAGCGGAAGCTGGCAACTTAACTCCACTTAACCCCCCCCCCCCATGGTGACATGGTGACATGTGCTGCATTCCTCAGGTATTCTTGGCTGCCCTAAAGGACAAACAATTAACTTACAGAGATCACAATCCTGCAAGACCTGAGTCTACCTCCATTTACAAATGTCCTAGTGATTTACAAGGAAGAAGCTTTCTTGTCAATAGCCTAACTTCCAAAGACCCATAACTCAGTTCCTGAAGCCCTAACATCATCTCCCCCTCCATAAAATTGAGGGAGGCTGAGGCACAAGGAAATATAAATGAAGTTAAATTTCTTCCAAAACTAAAACTCATGGATAAGGACGTGTGATAGCAGGAATGTGACATTCCTCCATGAAACTCTCAACTATCTTACTGTTGATACCTTACTAAAAGAAAAAACAACCTTAACTAGACAAATAGCAAAGCCTCTTGTATCCTGTGTGTCTTCTGGGGCAGCAGTTCTTTCTGCCCATGGATTCTGTCCCCGTGTTTTAATAAAGTCACCATTTTGCACCAAAGATGTCTCAAGAATTCTTTCTTGGTCCTTGGCTCCAGACTCCACCCCACTGAACCTCACTTATATTCTAAAACTTCATCAATGCCACACTTTCTGGCTTCTAAATTTCTGTTGAGAAATTTGTGTTTAGCCTTGTGGGTCTTCCCTTGTAAGTTAAGGACTACTTTTGTCTTGGTGTTTTTAGTATTTTTTTCTTCATTGCTATCTTTTGCAAATTTAATTAAATATGGCTTGGTGTTTACCGGCTTTTGTTGATTTTGATGGGAGTTCTCCATGCCTTCTGGATCTGGATATCTGTTTCCTACCCCAGAATAGGGAAGTTTTCAGCTATTGTTTCCTCAAATAACTTCTCTCCCTATTCTTCTTCCTATGATACATATGCTATTATGTTTTATGGAGTCCCTGAGTTCCCTACCTCTGTTATTGTGTTCCATAAATCTTTCTTTCTCTCTATTTCTCTCTCTTTTTTTTTTTTTGATTTGTTTTTATTATTATTTGCCCCAGGGGTACAGGTCTGTGACTCATCAGGTTTACACCTTTCACAGCACTCACCATAGCACAAACCCTCCCTAATGTCTATATCTTTCTCTTTTTTTGTTCAGCTTCATTATTTTCCATTATTTTGTGTTCTGTATCTCTTCATTCCTCTGCTTCCTCCAGCCTTGTGTTCATTGCATCCATCCTGTTTCCAATCTCAGTTATTGCATTTTTCATTTCTGACTGATTGCTTTTTAACTCTTTTATCTCTGTGGTAACAGCCTCCCTGAAGTCTTCCATTCTTTTCTCAAGCCCAGCAAGTATCCTTATGATTGTTTTAAATTCTGCATCAGGTGTATTACATATATCTGTTTCACTTGTGTCTCTGGCCATGACCTTATCTTGGTCTTCCATTTAAAATGAATTCCTCTGTCTTGACACTTTCTCTACATCTCTGCCTTCTTCTCTGTGTTAGAAAAGCCTGTTATATTTCCTGCTCCTGAGGTAATGGCTTTATGAAAAAGAGGTCATGTAGTGTCCAGTGCCTGGCATTTCAGGGAATGTGTCTGGTGTGTGCTGTGTATGCTCTGCTCCTGTGTTTTGGCTGCTCCATTCTTCCAGACAGTTGTCTGCAGAGGCTCTCCTTGCCTGAAGTGATGGTGTTTAGTCCTTGACTAGAATGTGGCAAGTTTTAAGTAGGTATGTGCTGATCTTCTTTCTAAATGAGACTTGATACTATGTCCACTAGGACTAGAACCTTGCAGAATCTCTGGTTGGGAGACATGGTGTGGACTGGGGTTTCTGCTGGTCTTCTGGGGAAGGGGCCTGCTGTGCTGGGACTTAGGCAAGTTTGACCGAAATGGGCAGTCATGCCAGACGCAGAGGTGTGGGACTTGTATGCAGGTTAGGCAGTCACTTCAGGGCTAAGCTACTTTCCACAGGGTGCTCTGTGTTTTTGCTGAGGGATGGGGGAGGGAAATGGCACTGGCTAGGTCCTTTGTCCCCAAGAGGCATCTCCACTCTGCCTCTCAAGGACCAACTCTAAGAAGAGGGAATAATCTCTCCCCAACTGTTGTGTGTCCCAAACATTCTTCAGATCACCCCCTGACCTTTAAAACTCCAGTCATTAAGTCCTGCTGGTTGCAAGAACTCATGAAAATCAGCCCCCCCCCCCCTATTTTCCCAGCCAACGACTCTGGGGAAGTGTACTCCTTGTACATTCACGTGTGTACTCTTCTCTCTCTTGCCTTTCCCAGGACCATGATTCCCTCCCCTTTGCAGCACCCTTGATCTCTTTCTCCCCCAAACCACTGCTCTGCACTTCCTATCTTCCTTGACATGACTTCTTCTCTCCCTTTAATTGTGAAGTTTGTTTTGTCAGTCTTCAGGTTGATTTCTGTGGTATTTAGAATGATTTGATAGTTATCTAGTTAGAGATAGTTCAAGACATGAGATGAGTCTAGGGTCCTCCTACTACACTGCCATCCTAGCTCCTCTGTCCTTTCATTTTGGATAAATTTCTTTGTCTCCTCATCTTGTCTGCCTCTCTGTGTCTTTCTCTGTGTTAAGAAAGTCAACTATGAGGAGCGCCTGGGTGGCACAGTCTGTTAAGCATCTGGTTCTTCATCTCAGCTCAGGTCTTGATCTCAGGGTTATGAGTTCGAGCCCAGTGTTGGGCTCCATGCTGGGGATGGAGCCACCTAAAAACAAACAAACTAACAAAAAAAAAAAAAACCTGAAAGGAAAGAAGGTTAATCCCAAGAAAGTCAACTATGTTTTCTGCTCATGAAATTAGTGACTTTATGGAGAAGAGGTCCTGGAGTGGCCTCCAGTGCAGTGTCTCCCGTTCACCAGAAGCTGGCACTTCAAGTGGTACCCTATACGTGTTGGTTATGCCCTCTTGCTGTGTCTGAGACACTTTTCCTTTCAGTGCAGTCGTTTGCACTGAGTCTCTGCCCATCTTGGTCTTGTGTGTTAGTGGGGTCCAGGCAGCCCAGCTCTAAGGGTGTGTCTGTTAGGAAAGTTGGAAGCAGGTGGCAGTGCTAGCAAAATTTGCACTGGGGACACTAGTTCATGCCAGACCCACTGAAGCACTGCAGGGGTTGGGGGCTGCATGCTGGGGTGGCCAGTGGGCTGAGGCTGGGTGTGGCCCTTGGTGATGGCTGGGTCAGCACATGTGATGGTTGGTGTGTCGCTGGTTACCCTGCACGGGGGCAGCGATGCACAGCACTCAGTGGGGGCTGGGTGCTATGCCGTGCCTGGGTGCTATGGGGTGGCTGGTCTGTGCGGTAGCACCTGTGCACCATGCAGCTTGGCAGGGTGCCAGCATGACTTGAGCAAACTTTGCCCTGGGCCCAGGGCTGAGGCTGGTGGGCTGGGAGTGGGTGAGTCTTCAGGAGAACTCGTGGGCCTGGCACACTGCTAGCAGGTTAGGTAGCAAATGTCTGTGCAGTGCCCCCTCCTGCAGCTGGCTGGGTTTATGCTGGCAGGCTGGAAAATAGTTTCTGCCACCTCTTTTTCAGAGAAGTCCCCTAACACGCTCTGAAAGCAGTATGAACAGATCTGTCTCCTGTTTGTCCCCACCCTGTGTACACTTTTTATGTGGCCTCTTCGTGCAGGCTGCTGTCTTTTTAAAGTCAGCGACCCAGCTATCACTCACCCTCCTGCCCCACCCAGTGCTGAGTTAGCTGACTTTATTTTAAAGCTCCAAGCTCTAAGTCTCACTGATTTTAAAAACTCACAGAATTTAACCCCTCTGTTTTTTGAAGCCAGATTTTATGGGGATTAGTCTTCCCTGGGAAGCTTCCTGGTGTGAGGGCCTATTTCTCAGCCCTCTCTATGTGTGCAGCTCCCTCCTCCTGCCGACAGCCTCCTTCCACCATTCTGACCTGAAAGGTTAACTTTCAGAAGCAGCTTTTTTTCTATTTAGTTGTGGACTTTGCTTCTGCCAGTCTTTGGGTCACTCTCTGGTTTACTGACTTGGATGTGGTTGATGTCTATCATATACATGGCCCAGGGAGATCTCAGGGTCCTTCTACTCTGTCATCTTCCCCAAGTCTATCTTTTCATTAAGGGTCTCACTGAGGTCCTCCACTCTTTTCTCAAGTCCACTGAGTATCTTTATGCCTATTACTTTAAATTCTCTACTAGGCATATGAATTTTCTCCTTTTGGTTTAACTCTTTCCCTGTGATTTTGTCCTGTTTTTCTCATTTAGCACTCCTGCCTCTGTCTCCTCATTTTGTCTAACTCTCTGGGTCTCTTTTTATGTGTTAGGAAAGTCAGCTACTTCTCCTACTCTTGAAATTAATGGCTTTATGAAGTAGAGGTCCTGTGCTGCCCTGCAGTGCACTGCCCCTGTTTATCAGAACCTGATGCTTCAGTGTTGTCTCCTATGTATGTTGCATGCACCCTACTATTCTGGCTGAGCCACGTTTGCCTTCAGTTCAGTTGTCTGCAATGGCTCTCTGTTCCTGTTGTAGGCAGAGTTTGGTCCCTGTGTTGTTAGTGGGTCAGGCTGGGCCTGCCCTGGGCTTGAGTTGAATCAGACCAGGTGTTTGCCAGAGATAGGGTAGCACTGAACTGCTCATTCCTTTCTCTGTGTTGTCTTCTGAGAAGCTTTGGTTGTTGCGAGGAGACCAGATATCTGTCCCCAGCCCACTGCTGGGGCTGTAATTGGACTCATGTGTATGGTTATCTTTCCACTTCCCTGGGCAGGAGTCACTTTGCAGTGGTGCTGGCTCTTGTCAGGTGTGCTTGGCTCCTGCCAGGTGTGTGGCATTGCTTCAAATGGCCTCTGGCCAGAGGTATTGTAGGGGGAGTTCCACAAGAGAAGGCAGGGCAGGATGTGAGGTTTGCATAGGTTGATGTGGGAGGGATCCTGGAGCTGAGGTCTTGTTGAAGTGGGTGTGTCAATAGGACAGTGTGCATGTGGGGGGCATGCTTAGCAAGTTAGGTAATGAGTCTTGGTGCTACTCTGGTTCCTGCAGGTGTCTGTGCATCTAGGGTGTGTGGCAAGGGCTGGAAATGGCACCCAATCATCTCTTTTGTTCTTAGAGCAGTCTCCCAAGATCCCTGCCACCCCAGCACATGCTCTGAGATTAGTAAACAAAACTTCCTCCTGTATACCCCCGGGGGGTTTTCAAACTGCCTCTTGTGTGCTATATCTCCCCAGGGCTGTTTGTTGTGTTGTCTGGGCAATGACTCAGTTTCCTGTTGCCCTCTGGCTACCCAGGAGCCAAGCCTACTGAGTTTAAAAATTCCAGGTGTTAAGCCCTGCTGATGATAAGAACCCAAAAGATTATGTCACTCTGGTTTTCAAAGTCAAATGTTATGGGGATTCATCTTCCCTGTGCCTGGAGAACCTGGTATAAATGTCTGCTTCTTTCCCCTCTCTGAGCGCTCGGCATGGGGGCATCCTGTGGACAGTCCTGTGGGTCCATTTAGCTCCTGACTGCATCTTTGACCTTCCTTCCCTCTTGGATGTGAACTCTTCTCTGCATTCAGCTGTGGAGAGTCTGTTCTGCCAGTCTACAGGTGGTTTTCTAGGTTACTTACACTGATAGGGATGTTACCTAGTTGAATCTATGAGATGAGGTGAGCCTAAGATTCTCCTACTTTAGACTCTTCCCTGAAAGTCCTCCTCTGCCCTCTTTAAAAGTCAGTTTGTTTTCTTTGTTCTTGATTTGTATGGGTACCTTTATGTTAACCCCTTGTCAGATAGATGGTTTACAAATATGTGTTTCTTCTGACTCCATAGGTTGCCTTTGCATTTGGCTGATTTTTTGGCTGTGCAGAAATTTTTTAATTAGATGTAGTCCCACTTGTTTATTTTTGCTTTTGTTGCTGTGCTTTTGGTTTTATATCCAAAAATTGTTGCCAAGACCTTTTTTTTTTTCAAAATGAAAACAGTCATTTCTTTTTTATTGAGGTATAATTTACATAAAACATTATATTATTTTCAGGTGTACAACATGACTTGATATTTGTATGTCTTGTGAAATTGCTGTGGAAGTTCAGAGGCTGCCGAAAAACAGCACCCCAGACACCTGGGAAAACATAGCTTTATTACGCCCGGGCCCAGCAGAATAGTTTCACAAAGGCTGAGCACCCAATTGTGATTAGGGAGGGCATTTATAGGCAAACTAGGAATTTTTCACAAGGTCACACCGCTGATTGGCTTGGGGCCATGCAGCAGGTCTTTATCTAGGTCTTTCACGGGGTCTCACTGGGGGTCTCACCACTGATTAGCTCCTTGCAGCAGGTCTTTATTTATGTGGGACTTTATTTGTGACTTGGCAGGGGAGTGCCAAGTTGTCCTTCGGAGCTCCCCATTTCAGTGAGACAGCTATTTTGGGGCTTTTTCTGCCTTAAAATGATCGCTACAATAAGACTAGTTAACATCTGTCACCATAGAAAATTAATTCAAGTATAAATGGTATGCAATATTATATGAATTTCAGGTGTACAACATAGTAATTCAACATTTATATGCATTTTGAAATGATCAGTGTAATAAGTTAGTTATTTGTCACCATACAAAGTTAGTACAGTATTATTGTCTATTCCCTGTGTTATACATTACATCCCATGATTTATTTATTTTATAACTGGAAGTTTATTCCTCTTATACTTTCATCCATTTTGCCCACCACCAAATTCCCTCTCCTCTGGCAACCAGAAGTGGGCTCTGAGCTTGGGGTTGCCATAAACTGTGAAACCCTGTGCGGTTGACCATTCCCCAAGCAGGGGAGCCCAGCAAGCAGAACGCTGAGACCCTTCCTCTCCCCCACCCAGAGGACCAACACAGGTGTGCCCCACAGGAACCTGAAGGGTTTGGAGATGTGTAATGGAGCCACATGCCTGAGACAGAAATGCTGGGTCGCATGCTGGGTGAGCATGGGGTGCGGCTGGAGACCAGGGAGACAGGTGTGATTGAGTGCTTGTCTCTGAGGGCTCACCGAGGAGTGGGGCCCCAAGCTCTCAGTTCTGGGACTGAGTGGGAGGCCGCCATTTTAATTCTCATCCTCTAAAGTGGCCTGGAAAGCCTTCAGGGAACAAAAGCCACATAGAGCAATCTAGAGCAATCCCGAGCAGATTTCTCAGCCTAGCCCCGTGGCAATTCTGTCTGGGACAAAGACAACTGAGAATCAGGGCAACAGGCCCCTCCCCCAGGAGATCAGCAAGAGGATTGGCTAAAACCAAGTTTACAGATTACACGAGAACTGCAAAACTCCAGCGCTGGAGGAAAATAGTATATAGAATTCATGATTTTTTCCCCATGATCGTTTAGTCTTTCAATTTTTTTCTCTTCCCTTTTTCAATGAATATCTTATGTATTATATTATATCATATATTTTATATATATATCGTATCTTATATATTATATTATATTATTTTACCAACTCTTTTTCTAAAAATCTTTTTAAATTTTCATTTTTACAGTTATATTCTATCCTTTCATTGTATTTAATTTTACTTTTGTAGGTATATAAGTTTTTCTTTCTTTACGATTTTAGGATATAGTTTCTTTTAATCCACAAACCAGAATACACCCAGAATCTAGTGTATGGCTCTGTTCTCTTCACCTGTCTGATCATATTCTCTCCTCTTTTTGTTTTATTAAAATCTTTTTAAATTATCATCTTTACAGTTACACTATATCCTTTCAATGTATTTAATTTTATTTATGTGTATATATAAGTTTTTCTTTCCTTACAGTTTTGAGGTGTAGTTTCTAGTAACAAACCAAACAAAATATACTCAGGATATAGTGCATTGATCTGTTCTGTTCACCTGTCTGCTTATATTCCTTTTTTATGTCTTTTAATTTTCATTTTTTTGTTTATTATTTTTCAGTTCTAGTCTTCTTTTTTTAATTATTTTTCAGTTAATTTTCATTTTTATAGTTACATTCAATCTTTTCATAGTATTTAATTTGCTTTTGTACATATATAAGTTTTTCTCTCTTCACAATTTTGAGATTTATTTATCTAACAAACAGACCAAAATACACACAGGATCCAGTGTATTGCACCATTTTGTCCACCTGACTGATTATATTCTCTCCTTTTTTAATTTTACTTTTATTTATTTATTTATTTTTGGCTTTGGGTCTCTTCTTACTTGTATAGTGTATATTTCTCTGTAGTTGTTGACAATTTAGTATTTTGTTTTCTTGTTCTCCTATTTTTCTCTGAACAGAATGACAGGATGGACAAACCTCAGAAGAGAACAAGAGGCAGTACTGACTGTCAAGGACCTATCAGTATGGACATAATTATAAGATACCAGAGCTAGAGTTCAGAATAGTGATTATAAAGATACTAGCTGGGCTTGAGAAAAGTATAAAAGACACTAGAGAATCCCTTTCTGGAGTAATAAGAGAACTGAAATCTAATCAAATCAAAATCACAAAGGCTATTAATGAGATGCGATAAGAATGGAGGCTCTTACTGCTAGGATAAATGAGGTAGAAGAGAGCATTAGTGATGTAGAAGACCAAATGATGGAGAAAAAGAAGCTGAGAAAAAGAGAGATAAACAACTACTGGATCATGATAGAATTTGAGATATAAGTGATTCTTCAAGTTTATAATTGTACGTTAGTGAAATTATTTTATGTATGTATATTTCTTCCCACTGGAATGTAAATTCTCTGAAGCTAGTGAATGTACATTTGTAATGCAGTATGGTATGTATCACAACACTGGTACTCAATGACCATTTTTATTTATGTATTATTGATTAAATCAGTGACTATATTAGTAAACTTTGGGGCTTAGTCCAGCCAATAGAAAGTGTGCACTACTTTGCATTTCTTTACTATTATTCCTTGTACACACATATTCTTTAATTTTACATCGTTGGGAGGCCAATGATCTGGAGCAGGATTTGGATACTCATGGTTTCCTAACTGGGACAAAATGAGGAATATCTTAAAAACCAACATAACTTCAAAGAGAATGCTTCTCTGACTATTTTGTTTTCTTTGTCTTTCCTGGAATATATAAAAAAACCTTTGGCTTATGGGAAATTTCAACTATACGTAGTACTGGAGAGAATAGTGCTGTGTATCAACAGTCTGGCTTCAATAATTATTAAACACAGATGATTTTGTAAACCCACCCACTTAATCTTACACATATCCAGGATTAGTTTGAAGATAGTCTTACACATCATGTCATTCTCTTGATGAATATTTTACTGACAATCTAAAATATAATGTCTTTTTAGAAACATAACATTGCCATTTACCACCCCTAAAATTAGATAATTTCTTAATACAGTCAGTGCTCAATTTTTGTGATTGTCCCACAAGAATTTTTTAACAGTTGTTTTCTTTGACTATGCATCCAAAGACCAACATTTGACTGACATGTATCTTCAGCTTTTTAAAATTTTTTTTTAATTTTTATTTTTATTTATTTTTTTTTATAGAGATAGATCACAAGTAGGCAGAGAGGAAGGCAGAGAGAGGAGGAAGCAGGCTCTCCACCAAGCAGGGAGCCCAATGCGGGCCTCGATCCCAGGACCCTGGGATCATGACCTGAGTCAAAGACAGAGGCTTTAACCCACTGAGCCCCCCAGGTGCCCTCTTCAGCTTTTTTAATGTGAAGTTTCTCCATTCTCTATTTTTTTTTTGCAATTTATTTGCTGAAAAAATGTGATTTTCTAGTTATGTATCTTTTAAATAGTTTATTAATATTAAATGTTAATAAAGTCACACTTTATGTACACAATCAAAAATAATTCAAATAACACAAATAATTTTTTTTTATTTTATATTATTTTTTTTTAATTTTATTTTTATTATTTGCCCAAGGGGTACAGGTCTGTGAATCATCAGGCTTACATCTTTCACAGCATTCACCAAAGCACAAACCCTCCCCAATGTCCATAACCCATCCACCCTATCCCTACCCTCCCACCCCCCAGTAACCCTCAGTTTGTTTTATGAGATTAGAAGTCTCTTATGGTTTGTCTCCTTCCCCATCCCATCTTGTTTCATTATTTTTCCCTCCCTACCCCCCACGACCCCCCACCCTGCCCCTCAAGTTCCTCATATCAGAGAGATCATATGATAATTGTCTTTCTCTGATTGACTTATTTCGCTCAGCATAATACCCTCCAGTTCCATCCATGTCGTTGCAAATGGCAAGATTTCGTTTCTTTTGATAGCTGCATAGTATTCCATTGTATATATATACCACATCTTCTTTATCCATTCATCTGTTGATGGACATCTAGGTTCTTTCCATAGTTTGGCTATTGTGGACATTGCTGCTATAAACATTCGGGTGCACGTGCCCCTGAGGATCACTACCTTTGTGTCTTTAGGATAAATACCCAGTAGTGCGATTGCTGGGTCGTAGGGTAGCTCCATTTTCAACTTTTTGAGGAATCTCCATACTGTTTTCCAGAGTGGCTGCACCAGTTTGCATTCCCACCAACAGTGTAGGAGGGTTCCCCTTTCTCCGCAACCTCGCCAACATCTGTCATTTCCTGACTTGTTGATTTTAGCCATTCTGACTGGTGTAAGGTGGTATCTCGCTGTGGTTTTAATTTGTATTTCTCTGATGCCGAGTGATGTTGAGCACTTTCTCATGTGTCTGTTGGCCATTTGGATGTCTTCTTTGGAGAAATGTCTGTTCATGTCTACTGCCCATTTCTTGACTGGGTTATTTGTTTTATGGGTGTTGAGTTTGAGAAGCTCTTTATAGATTTTGGATACTAGCCCTTTATCTGATATGTCATTTGCAAATATCTTCTCCCATTCTGTCAGTTGTCTTTTGGTTTTGTTGACTGTTTCCTTTGCTGTAACACAAATAATTTTTTAAGAATCACATAATTTAATATCATGAGGTCTGATATCTAATTTTATTTACAGTAATGTAATGTGGTGATCCCACTTAACTTTTAGCTGATAAAATGAAATGATTGCTCTTGTTTCTAGAATTAATTCCATTTTAAAATTATATGAAGTCTATGAATTCCCTTAATAAAATGCAGCTTCCATTAAATTTGTTTTCCTCAGTATTTCATTGGGAAGGAGTCTGAGTCAGTCAGCATTTGTGTATTCCTGGAACACTGGTCATAATGCAATTCAATATAACCCTTATATTACAACAACATGTGCACACACATACATGATGTCCAAATTACTGGGTTCTCACTCATGAATCATTGAAATTTATATAAGATTTATTTGAAAGCCTCTTGACAAAAAAACTCTTCCTGAGTACATTTGTACATTTTCAGATGATCTACACTTTTTATACTAAAATTTTTATTTTATACATTTTACATCATAATTGCTGACATCTCTTTTTTTAAAAATACATTTTATTTCAGAGCAATTTTTGGTTCACAGCAAAACTGAGTGGAAGGTACAGAGATTTTCCATATGTCCTTGTCCCCACCAAGCACAGCCTCCCCTACCAGCAACATCCCCTACCAGACTGGGTACATTTATTACAACTGATGACACTACACTGACAGATTATTATCCCCCAAAGTCCATGGTTTACACTAAGAATCACTATTGTGTACATTCTGTGGATTTGAACAAATGTGTAATGGCATGACCCACCATTATAGTATCACGTGGAGTAGTATCACTGAACTGATGTGATGTCCTCTGTGTTCTGTTACTTACATTTCCATGATAACTTCTGGGTCAGATTCCTTAAATTTACTAATTCCTAGTCTCTATTTTTAATTATTCTCTTACTTCTACCTCATAGTTAGCTTTTGCTCCTTGAATCTTTCCCCCTTTCCCCAGTGTAAACATGCATAATAGCTGTTACATATAACAAAACTTTGTCTTAAAAACTGAAAGTCAAATATTACAACTTATTTCTCTAAGAATTCTCTTAGCAATCCTCCACCAGTGACATGTCACTGACAACTATACCCTATCTACTCTCTTGACCAAACTGAATCTCAGAGTCTCTGAGTTTCTGGGGGAAAAAAAATCCTCTCACTAACCTATGAAAAGAAATTCATACATATTTCCATGTTTGAATATGCTTAATCATTAATGGACTCAGAAAAATAAAAGTGTTTTTTTATATGGTATGATTCATTCTTTTCAATAGATTAATTATGGATACATCTAGCAATGTTTTCTTATGTATTTGTACACTATGTGGAAGGCACAGCCTATAT
This sequence comes from Ailurus styani, assembly GCA_002007465.1. Taxonomy (NCBI): domain Eukaryota; kingdom Metazoa; phylum Chordata; class Mammalia; order Carnivora; family Ailuridae; genus Ailurus; species Ailurus styani. Next base: position 71,034 of record LNAC01001228.1, on the reverse strand, counting down.
ATCAAGATTATTCAAATTCTATCAATAACTACAAGGAAAGTATCATCACTTTCACATTATGGATAAGAAATATGACTCAGAATATATTTAGTCAGTGTTATAAAGTTTAAAATGCAAGTCATAAAGGGCTGAATCCTGAATTTAGTTTTAGGTTTCCATCAAACTATGTTCTATCAATTATTGTGTTAAAATTGTGTATCCCCGCCCCCCCCATTATACTTTAAGCTCCTTCATGCAGGTGGCATGGACAGGGACAGCCTCATACATTTCATAGCTATTCTATAATAGTGTCTTAGATATAATGTATGGACACAGTAGGTGCAGAGTGAAAAGACTGGGGCAAATTTATGCCTAAAACAATTTCAAAGGGCAAAATGACTCCAAGTCAAGTCACATACACTTTCAAGAGTGAAGTTGTGGACATACTCAAGAAAGCTGGAGATTTCCATCTGTTGATCCATTTCCTCTGCCAGAGTTTCCACTAGAAGACAATGAATCTAGAAGACATGGCATCCATAGCTGTCTGTACATGATCTCCACCATGTTGTCCCTCCTGGGATTTCTCTCTCATAGGCTCATTCTTTCCTTGACCAGGAGGGGTGAGGGAAAAGAGGCAGGGGGCTGGGGGTATTGGGGTGTTTTGTTGTTTCCTAGGGTGCACAGGATTCAGTGAGCTTAACCTAATCTTATAGTCCCTAAAAATATCCTGTAGCTATATTCACTCTACTGTCCCTGACATGCCGGGGCACAGGAAAGTCTCTGTGCTTATCTAGCAGGGATTCATGTAGGAGGTGAAACAGCACTTGTGTTCTCAGAAACTTAAGTCCATCTGTGGTTTCTACTCCCATTCCTCTTCCTGTTGTTATGATCCCTAAGTAAGATAAGTAAGAACGAAGTATTTGGTTCTTCTCAGATACTGATGTTGTGGTCTTATTCTAATCTCTCCTAACTGACTTCTATTTCTTTTCCTGCCTAAAGAATTTTTATCTTCTCTTGGATGAGTAAGGGAGAGGCAAGCTGGTCCTATTATCATTGATTCTTCACAAATTATATATTCTTCACAAAGTATGAACTTATTTCTTCATTTTTGTATTTCTTCTATAACAAATCTACACAAAGGAAAGAGGACTTCTATTACTTTCATTAATGTCTGAACTGGGGAGAGAGTGGTAGTGCCCTGGTGTGGGAATAATAGGAAGAGAAAAATATTAACATCAACTAAAATATCAAAATATTATCAGTCTATACTTGCTTGCTCCCATGTTACTGGGCATGAAACATAATCTGAAAAGTGAGATTAAGTGGACCTAAAGCATAAGGGGCCACAGTCCTAGTCATTCCTGAGATGAAAGACAGGAAAAAGTTTACTAAAAGATCTCATAAAAGTAAATTTATTGTTTCCATAGGAATATTGGATTAGGGTTACAAAAGATCAGGTGACTGGGTGGAATATCCCAGAAAGCTCATTGTAGGTGACAACTGAGAAAAGGAAAAAAAAAAAAAAGAAAGAAAGAAAGAAAAAGAAAATCAGGCATTCATGGGGCAGAATTCAAAGGGTATGTGAGCTCTCAGAGGATAGAGGAAAACCTTAAGTTCCAGAAAAGAGGTGAGAGGAGGAGTGTTGGAAGAGAGAAGGCATATGATGAACTAGGCCAGCAAATCAAGTCCACTCTTCTGCTCTGGTCGGTGGGCATGTGGTGCATCTGCAATAGGACAGACATGAGATGGTTGGATCCTAGGGGGCTCCTGTGCAGTCATCATACCCTTCCCCAGACTCTTACAACCTTTCAACCATATCTGTGTCCACAAACTCCTCCTAGTTTCCTTCCTCCTGGGCTGTGTCTCCAGCTCTCAGCTCTGACAAATCTGAATCCTTACCTTCCTTTCTAGGGTGCAGCTCATAAAGGCCCTTGATGTCTGGAAGCACCATTTGAGCGCAGGCCTTGGATAATGAAGACAGTGCCTACCACAATGCCCACGAGGCCCACAGTCAACCCCAGGGCACAGACCACAGTCTCTGTCAGCTCTGACATAGGGGCTGGAATTTCAGGTTCTGTGAAAATGAGATTGTGGAAGTCAGAATACAGAGTGTTGGTTCATGTACATATGTGTGGGATGGAACAGGAGGGGTGGTTTTCATCCTATGAGGACTCAGGGTACCATGGTTAGGAAAGCGTAAAGCCTATTATTTTAAACCTTTGAAGTGTGGAAAACATGAGATTAACAGGCTAAAAGGCAGGATATTCTGAACTTGATAGAGAAATAAAGTTCCAAGGGGGCGGAATTCATACATACCCCAGTGTTTCAGAAGTGGCTCATCCAGGCCCCAGTGCTCCACCTTGCAGTCATAAATATCATCAGCAGAAGGGAGGAAGGTGAGGTAACTGATCTTTAAGAAGGAATGATCCTTCTTGGAGAGGAAGCTGGTTTCAGAAACACCTACTGTGACTGAGTGCCCATTCTTCAACCATGTGACATTGATCACAGGAGGAAAGATGTTGTCCACAAGACAGATGAGGGTGTTGGGCTCACCCAGCAACACAGGAGACTTGGGAAACACAGTCGTCTCAGGAACCTCTGTGGTGAGGAAGCAGCACTGGTATGAATTGCAAAGAGCTCTTCCCCAAAGTTCTGCACTGTGTCCTGCAATAGCCCTCCTACCAACAGTTCCCCATCTGATGGTAGAAGAATTCTTACTTACCTTCTGCTTGGGAAATGCTATCTACACACTGCCTATACTTTATCCTTGTGCCCTTCCCTCTGTGGGCATGATTATTAAAGCGGCAGATCTATAGGACTTCTCCTTGAGGGGTTCAAGGAACATGGTATGGGAGTAAGGATCCTTGTATTACATGGCAATATTTCAGTTTTGAGATGGCAGAGGATGAGTGTTCAGTTACTACGAGAAGTTCAATTACTATGAGAAGATCTGGGGAAAGATCCTTGGAAAGTAGTCAAGGTATCTATCACTAGGGAGAAAGGGAATGAGACCTGATATGTATGGATAGATTCAGTAAAGAGTAGCAGAGTGGTGGACACATACCATTGGTAGCAGCCGTATAGTTGAAGCGTTGAGTCAGGATGTTCAAATCTTGATTTATTGTAGCCATTTCACTCAGTGCGTCTTGTGGGTCAAAACCTCCAAATGTGCTAAACACAGGCAGCCGCCAGACAGTTTCCTTCTTCTTCAGGTCCACATAGAATTCCTCATCTCCGTCAAATTCAAAGGTAAATTGGCCAGAGGGACCATAAGACTGGTAGACTTCTAAGCCATAGGAAGCAACATGGTCAGCTGATCAGAGTGAGTAGCAAGCAAAAAACAGGGAGAAAAGAACCTTATTAAACTGAGTGACAGAAGAAACTAATCTGGCTTTCAAATATTGTGGGCTTCATCTTTGGCAGTGTCTTTTTTTTTTTCTTCAAGATTCATTTATATATTTAAAAGAGAGAGAGAGAGAGTGTACAAGTGGAGGAAAGGCCAGAGGGAAAGAGTCTCCAGCAGACTCCACGCTGAGCACAGAGCCCAATTCCAGGCTGGATCTCACCACCTGTGAGATCATAACCTGAGCTGAAACCAAGAGTCAGTCACTCAAGTGACTGAGCCACCCAGGTGCCCCCTTTGGCATAGTCTTTAGGAAAATTTTCCTGCTTTCTTTCCCTCAGTGTTGGTATCTGTTCAGTTAGAATGCAGTCTGATTTTCCACTGTTACGTAGGCTCCATGAGGACAGAATTTCCACAGCTTTGTTTACTGCTATTCCCTGTGCGCTTAGCTCAGCACCTGGCACACCCAGTACATTTATGATAAACATAATGAAATGAAAAAAGGAATGAACAAATGATCACGGTTTTAGCTTCCTTTCTCAGAGATTGAGTTTATTTCCCTCTGCTTCATAAGTTTTATCTCTTACTTAATTTTTTCATCAGTTAATAACAAATACATTTTGATTCCTCCCTCCCTCAGGACTGGTTCAGAACGGAACATTTTCTTTTCTTTTTCTTTTTTTTTTTTAATTTTATTTTTATTCTTTGCCCAAGGGGTACAGGTCTGTGAATCATCAGGCTTACATCTTTCACAGCATTCACCAAAGCACAAACCCTCCCCAATGTCCATAACCCATCCACCCTATCCCTACCCTCCCACCCCCCAGTAACCCTCAGTTTGTTTTGTGAGATTAGGAGTCTCTTATGGTTTGTCTCCTTCCCCATCCCATCTTGTTTCATTATTTTTCCCTCCCTACCCCCCACGACCCCCAACCCTGCCCCTCCAGTTCCTCATATCAGAGAGATCATATGATAATTGTCTTTCTCTGATTGACTTATTTCGCTCAGCATAATACCCTCCAGTTCCATCCATGT